>JAZKJV010010714.1:0-82116 GCA_037367405.1 Ottelia alismoides | reverse complement strand
TAAGAAGAAGTAGATCACTTGATGATCTACCCCCCCCCATACACACTTGCACATACACACTCACCCCCCAACTTCCTTCCCTCTGTATATTTCAATCTCTCTCCCTCTCTCTCTGTATATATTTCACGAACCCCCCCCCCCCCCCCCATCTGCCCCTAGCAATATGTAGAAATACAACACCCCCTCCACCCTTGTATCATAGTGAGAAGACTTCTTCAGATAGAGACTCCCCTAACTCAGGACTTTACTTAGGCTATTTGTAGCCTACGTATAGAGGGGTCTCGTCTACCCATCTATCCCTCACATTATCTTCTTGTGCTTAGGTCAACTTTTGACCTAAGTATAGGGGGACCCTCCTCCTCAGTTCCGCTATACCACCTTATATTTGATCGAGCCTTGGCTTCATGGCACTTGTGCTATGTGGACATAGCAAAATTTAAGTATAGGGGGGTATACCGTATATTATTGTATATTTACTTTAGTCATAGCTCGTATTTTTAAAAATTTTGAAAATTTTGTTTTCGGACTTGGCTTTGGTAAACCTGTGAACTGAGTTTTGTAAAAACTTGTAAAAATGTTTTCTTAAAATTAAGAGATTAATCTGTGTAAATAACCTTTTTTCAAAAAAAATGAAAAATTGAAAACCTTTCTTTGAATTAGACTCTGACTACTAGGCTTAGTAGACACTTTCAGTGAGGGAACTTCGATCTCCCTTAGCAGAGCGGGTGGTTTAGAGGACACCGCATATGGCTCCATCCTCAAGTAACACGGGTTCGTCTATCAGCTCGTACTTATACCCATACTGGCTGAGAGTAGATACTTTTATTCATTTGAGCCTGGGACAGTCATTGTCTCTCCAAAGATTTAAAAAAAATTAAAATCCATAAAAATATGCAAAAATAAAAAATCACACTAAAATCACTAACTAAGGAGTTGGTGTATTCCTGACACATTCACATTCACTCAAGGCTTGAGGATTTTGAGGACACTGGATTTCTGTGATCTTGAGAGTCTGAGTTAACATGCCTTAGTCATTAGGGTTTTAAACTTAATTATCCACATTTCCCTGGTTTGAAAGATTTGAGCGCTATATTGCACTCTTCACCTCTATCTTCAATAGAATATGATCGACACAATCACTTCCACAACTACATGATTGATGAGATGAGTTGAGTTATCACTTGAGGAACTAGGACTAGAGATTTGAGTTTAGACCCGATCTGATAATATTCAAGGATGGAATAAAGTTAATGAAGGCTTCAGAAAACCTGAGTGTCAGCAAAACCCTAGCCAGTATGTAAACAAGATTCATATGCTATCTCTTTGATATTTACCTAAAGTGCTAGGGTGTGATGAAACTTAATAAAAATTGTTGATCAATGTGCGCCAACTTGTGGTAAAAGCAGTGGAGCTAGCCAACAAAAGCAATGAAATGTCAAAGAAAAAGCTCTATCATCCAAGTCAAATTATAAATGAGCTTCCACCAAAGGGGAGCGCTCCCAAATATTTTTAAAGTGTACACTTGGACCAAGAGCTAATTAGGACCAAGGAGTCGGGCTGACACCAAAAAAGGGCTCTGCATCGTAAATGCTACAAGTCTGGGTGTCGAAGGTATCTTAGATACTCAAAAGAGACACACCCCGGTGTACTCCCAAAAAAAGAAGTGCAGACGACTCCAACTCTCTTGACGGACACACTGGTCAACAATATAAAATTTACATGTGTTGAGTAAAAAGGCACTCAAGAGGCCCCTTGTTCCAATGTGAGGGAGAGAAAAATAGACACAATCCCATACCCTCCATCATCTAGCCGTCCATCCACATTTCAAGTCTAATGAACTAATGAGACGGTTGACTGAAGTAAGAATAGACTTATTCCCTAGTGTTGAGGATGAGGACTAGAGGAGAATCTTCGGGACTGGAACTTTGGGTGATGCCTCGACTCGACTCTCATGAAATGTAGTACACTAAATTTCATATCCTTATACTGTATGTACAAAAAGAGAGTCTGATAATTAGAGAAGTTGGATTCCTTCTGACTAAAGCATGGATAAACTAGAATTTTTGGATCACTTAGGCCAAGGGTCTTTGAAAGATTGAGCCTTGAAATCTTCACTTACACTGTCAAGAATTTATCCGACTCCTTCATTCTTTAGATGCTCAAGGACGAGCATAAAGTATAGGGGTATGATGAATCTCGTATTCGTCATGCTAAAAACCGCAAATGAAACCCTTGGCTTAATCAATCCAATAAAAATCACCATCAATTCTTTATTATTATCATGTATTATATTGTGTATAATTTCCCTTAATTAATTGTATTTACTTTCCCTTATTCTTCTTATAATTATTTTATCATCAAAAACCCCTAAAAATCAGGTAGAATAAGTGCCTATAAATCACTAACCCTCAGAAAGACTAAAAATACAAAAACAACTCAAAAACAAAAAGCCCGTGTTTTTATCCCCCTTAAAAATGCCCCCCAAAATATTTTTTATCCAAATGACATCTTTTGGCTTTTCGCCCAACATGAAACTTGTAGATCTCGTTGAGACGAGCAACTTTCATGTTTTGTCTTTTTCCTAATTATGCCTCTAACTATTTATTCCATATTTATCTTTGTATTACAGTTTTGAATTTTCTGATTAGGCCAAGTGGGACTCTCTGGAGCGACCACGTGGCCTGCCCCTTCTCTTGCCACCCAGCGGCCTCCTGGGCTGTCGAATCCACTCCATCCCGCCTCAATCTCCGTTGTCCATCTATCGCCCACTCCCCGCCGTCAGATCTGATTTCCAGATCTGATCTTGGCCACACCTCATCGCCTAAATCCCAACCATCAGATCGACACTCCATCCAACGCTCCCCCTCATGCCATGCCACTCCTTCACCTGAGCCACTCGATCAAATGCTTATCCTATGCCTCTCATTCAACCACATCACCCCTACTATCCCTACCGTTGGATCTTCCCCTCCTATCCATCTAAACCACCCATCAACGCCCAACTCCCCACAGCTTGATAAGATCTTAGATCTAATCTGAGCCCTCCAGCCACAGCTTTATCCCAGCCGTTGGATCGCAAGATTCAACAGCTCCCACTCATCGTCCTCCTTCAGTCGCCTCCTTCCCCAGGCGTTACGCCTAGCCGCCCCATCTCACCCTTCCTTTTTTAGAGCACACCACAGACACCCCCCTCGCTCCACAACTTCGCCTGCACGAAGCCCTACCCTCCGTCATCTTCGCGTAACCTCCAACCTTCCTCCTCCGTTACTCACCCGCCATCAATCAGCCATTCAAGCATCCTCACCACCTCATAACGGCAGAATCCCCCCTCCTATAAATCGCCACCTCCACCAGCCTTCACCGGTATCCACCAATTCACGGGGCTCCGCCCTAGCCTCCTCCACCCTCTGGTGACAGTGGAGGGTGGCCTTGTCGAGGTGAAGATGGTCGCCGTCCCCGGGTGCGATCCATGGTCTTTGAACCATGTTGTGGGCTCCACCGCGCTTCGCCGAGCATCGGGGAACGGTTGACCTCAATGTGCGAAGACCCCGGGTTTCGACCGAAGCCCAGCCTAGGCCACCTCCTCCGCCGGTTCCGCTCCGATCACCCGGTCAACTACTCTACCTTTTCTTCATGGCTTCTCCTAATTATCACTTCACCATCAATCACTCCTATCGTCCATTTATCACTTGACCATTCCTGCAATTTCACCCTCATCTTCGCCCACCCATCCCCTCTTCTCCAAAACCACCTCCGCTCCGAGCCACTTATTCTCCTCCTCCGCCGAAGAAGAACTCCAAGGCCACACACCTCCGCGGCCTTCCACTCACCTCATAAGTCACTCACACACCTGAGCTTCGGCTATACTAACAATTGCAGGTGCTTCCATCGTCATTGGCCGGAGCTCAGATCGGAGCACTTTCGAGCTCCTCTCCTCCGGCGAGGCTTCACCGAGCATCACCTCCGATCAGTAGCGGAGCCTCGCCGCTTCTCCAGGGCCTCTGTCAGGCTCTTAGACAATTTCTCCGACCTTCAGGAAAGCCTGCAGTAGGCGGAGGAGCTCCAACGAGCACGCCGAAGCCCCGCCTTCTCTGTTGGGCTGCGGAGGAGGCTGACAATATAGGCACCGTCCGATCGTTTCGATCGGACGGCTATGATGAAGCCACTGGCGCCCGAATTTCGCCTCCATACATATAGGCTCGGTTCCCACCGACCCTCGACCCGAGCCACAGGATGATGCCACGTTGCCCCGAGCCAGAGGCGCCCTTCCGAGCCTGGCCCTCTTGTGCTTTGCACGTGGGGTGTTGGGAAATTTGCAGGATAGACCCTGGATCTTCCAAGAATTACAAAATGGTCCCCAGGCACGTGCCTCATGTGAGTACCTGGGTAATTTAAAGGAAGGCCCTCCAAGTTTCCTAAAATTGTAAAAAGGTCCCTACGCGTAATGGAAAATTTACATTGGGACCCAGGCGATTTTTGGTATTTGCATTTAGGTCCCCAAGGACTTAAATGTAATATTTATTTTTTTATTTCTTGTATTTTTATTACGATTATACCCCTGCATTGTTTTCTTCATAACTTGAGCATCGTAGGTCCAAATTGCATGATTTTAGTGTCATTTTGATCCTTGTTTCGTCCTCTACAATAGCATGTTTAATTTTCTCATCTGCCACTATTTTAAATGAAGTGAATTTTTGTGATAGATCATGACCTTGCTCCCTTGTCCTTGCTCTGATCTGATGGTTGTTTTTAATAATATGATTAAAATGACACTGATTTCCATTTCTATTATGTTGGTCATAATTATTTAGGGTATTTTTGTAATCTTCTATCTGCATATAAGTTCTATTGCATTTCTATCTTGCTTCCTCCTATAATTGCATTAAAATTAACTAAAAATTGCATACATCATAGTATTGCCTTGTCCGGCCTTTGCGAGGCCGGAGGGGATTCAGGACCTGGGAGGTAGAGGGGAAACGGAGAGGGAGGTTGGTGAAGGCGAGCGGTTCAAGTGGCGAACGAGGATATCGTGAGGGAGCCAAAGGTTACTCACCTTAGAAAAGCTAGAAGCTCGCGGCAGCAGGCAAAGATGGGGTTGTATCATGTCGGAGGTTGCTCGGTGCCTTACTGTCACCAAGGGCGTCGAGGGGATTTGCTCCAGAGATGGCGGATGGCGTTAGAGGAGGCTGGTGGCAGATATTTTATAGGAGTTGGGTCGTCGCACGTTACGAGAGGGGGAGGTGAACGGCTGGGAGGCGTGGAGGTCGCGTGGAGGCGCGTAACGGTCAGCGTGCCTGGTGGAGGAGCTTAATGGCGGTAGGGGTCGTGGGAACGGCTGGAGGAAGGTGGAAGAGGTACAGGTAGCGTGCTAGGCACGTGACCTGGGGCGGCAGGGGAGAGAGAGTGGGGTGCCACATGGCACGCCTAGGGGCTGCCACGTGTCACCCAAAAAATTTCAAAATTTAAGGATAAAGAAAAATAGAAAAGAAATAGAAGGAGACCTCGGATCTAAAAATTTCCTCACAAAAGTTGTTAATCTCGACGAGATATACAACTTTCATGAAGGACCCATGAGTAAAAGAGGTCATTTGTGCGAAGTGGTATTTTTGGTGGTTTTCCATGTGTATAGAAAACCGACTTTTTGGAGTTTTGTAATTTTTTGGTGGTTTTATAGAGGATAACAATTATAGGAAAAAATACAAAAATATAAGAAAATTAATTACACACTAATCTAATTTTTTTATATTTAAATAAATAAGAAAATAGGAAAGTAAAATGGAAGTAAGAAACACACAATTTTTGTACAGACTTACAACGGACACTTGGACTCGGTCAGTTTCTTAGATTTCAATTTTAATATGGATTTAGATTTTTATGTCTTTAAATAAAACTTTCATCAAAGAACACAAATGACGAAGAAATAAAATTAAAAGGGTTAATTATGTATATAAAAACTTAGTTCAAAAATAGCAAAAAGTCAAAATGCGCAAAAGAGGCCCAAAACCTAACTTTCACATATGAGCTCCGAATTTTATGAAATTGGTCTTGTTTTGAAGGTATTTGAAAATGGAGTACTTTAAAGGGAGTAGACCAAAATCGGACACTGTTTGTGGGAGATATGCTCATTTTAGTATGCCAGATGTGAAATTAGACTTTAGGATTATTTGACACTTATTTGAATTAGTAACTTTTTTGTATGTTTTATTTAATGAAGTTAGTAATATCTACACAATGGAGGTGGTTTTGGGTCAATCGGAGTTAGGATGAATTATTTACAAATGTAAGAAGTTATCGGCTTTTTGGGCTAATTTACGCTTGGGATTTTTAATGCAATTATGCATGATGAAATGCAAATATTTTTTACACATGTATGAATGCTAATGATGTTCTGTTAATGATTAAATGCATGTGAATGTTGGGGAACAGATCATAAATGACCAATTTTAGCATGATGAATACGAGATTCATCAAGAGGTTGGTGCTTGGATGAATATCTAAAGGGTTAGATTGGGGACTCATCAAGCACCGTCAAATGATTGTTAAGAGATGATCTCCAGCATGAGTAGGAGATGACAATCCTTTCTCACATAGGCTGATATCTAACCGATCTCTTGATGCAGGTCCTCTGCATAGGAATGGAGATTCGGAGGTGTCAGATTAGTTAGGTCAAAGAGTTGACTTAACGAGATCGAGATAACCAAAGTCCGATGTCGTATTCCGTTACGATATAGGCACACATCCTCTAACCGGAGATAGATTTGTGACTATATCTCTGAGTATGTACATTTGGCAGACCAACAGGTTGATGACCTAACCAAGTCTATACACTGGTGCGCTGGTGTGCATATAAGGGCATATGAGTAAAACGATCTCTCAAAGGGATCATACAGGTTCACTACTGAACCAGAAGACATGAACTCACTCATGAGATATTCGGAAGAATCAAATTCCGTGCACGGTCATCTCGTTTTGGAAGCTTGACTGAATTTATAGGTTTGATATATACTTTTGGAAAGTATATGATTAACCCCTGGGTATGATATATTCTTTTGGAAAATATATGATTGATACCGACTCCCAATGATCAAATAAAACTTACTGATAAAACTCTGAAGTAGACAGTTTAAAGTTGATCTAATACTTTGGGTTTATTCTGAGTCTTCCAAGATGCAGGATGTACAGGTGTTGGGAATACCTGAGGGTGATGCGATCATAAACGATTGTATAACCATGACGCTTACATTCCTAGGGAGTGATGAAACGGGTTTAGATTTTAGTGACTCCTCTCAGTAGAGAAGTAATCTGATCTTGGTCCAAATGTTGGACGTTGATCTGAATGTGATTCATATGCAATGAGAATATTAGATTTGTGGTCTTAATTTAATCAAGCATCTATGGGAGGCCCGAGATATGGATTTGAGATGTGATCTCAATATCCAAGTCACTATACGTGGAGCAATACAATCACCCTGTCCTTATCTCCAAGTATCCGCAGAGAAAGCGCATTATCCTTGAAAGAGTTCATGGGTAATTTCATTGTTGATATATGTATCCGAGCATCGAGAAAATTGATAATTAAATGTGATTATTATGGATAATATGAATTTGATTCATATTATAAGGAGAACTATCTGAGATAATTAAATTTGATTTAATTATCAAAGATGTGAATAATGCGAATGTGATTCATATTATTTCGGCACATGAGAATAGAGATCCAAGATGATTAAATACAATTTAATTATCATGGATATGAATAATACGTATAGCACTATCCATATTAATTATATATATTATAAATGTGATTTATAATATATAAGAGAGAGCTATTTGTGATTTATATTTGTTGATTAATTATTTGGATTCACATTGGATGATTAATTAAAACGTAATTTCCATTTTGTTTTGGGATGTCAATGTGATTCACATTTTTCTAATGACATGACTGCAATATTTCACAAGATAATTATGAATTATTTTTGTGAAATAATTTACAACTATTGTTGTTGTAAATCCTGGAGATATCATGAGATAATGGTATCTCATGAGATAATGAGATCTCATGAGATAATGAGATCTCATGAGATAATGAGATCTCATGAGATATAATGAGATCTCATGAGATAATGAGATCTCATGAGATAATGAGATCTCATGAGATATTGAGATCTCATGAGATAATGAGATCTCATGAGATAATGAGATCTCATGAGATAATGAGATCTCATGAGATGTTGGTAGCCGTCCCCCTTTTTAGGGGATATGGTTTATCTCCTCATTATCTCCAAGGATAATTAATTAATTTGATTTGAATTTAAATATATTGATTTATCGATATATATATATAATTAAATTAATTGTTATTGTGTTTTTGCAACAAGATCATAGCCATTGAAAGAAATACAAATCAATCTCATCCAATGATTGTGTGTTGCCCATGGATTGGGATCCACGGGTTCCCAAAACCCTATATAAGAAGAGGCATCCATTGCTCTTCAAGATATGTGATTAATGAATGCTCTCTCTCTCTCTCTCTCTCTCTCTCTTTTCTCTCTACACGCACACTCTCTCTATCTCTCATGTGGTCGTCCACCATGGATGCCCCAGAGAGATCATCCATCCCCGCATCGTCGTCGTTATGATGCTCGATTGTTTGCTCGTAGATCTCCGTCTACTGCGGCATGCCTTGCTCGTAAAGAAGATATTGTATCTCGTTTGTTGAGATCAGGAGATCCGTGGCTTGGATCATCGACAAGGATTGCGAGAAGCGTGCGTCTCATCCACGCACTCACAAGCGTCTCCTCTGTCGGATCGGACTTGAGACATGAGGTCTCTTTGTTTAGAGACTCGATCGCAACCACGCTTCAAGAGGTAAGCCTATTACTTGTTTGTGGTTTAGATGAAACGATCTGAGAAGCGTTCTTGGATCATGTGGTTTCGTCGCATGAAAAAAATTTAATTTCTGCTTCATCGAGCAACTAGTGCGACTAGTCGCTCCCGATCGCATACGATGCGATCATCACGCTTCCGTGATGCGCTTGAGGATTTTTACGTATCCTTCAGATCCTACAGTAGTTGTGCCTCGTAAACAACTCGGCTGGACTGAATGGTCCTTGATGGACTTGGATGAACTGGGAAGAGGGCTTCCCAGAAGCTCAATCAATCTAGCCTCTTTCCTTGATCCTACACTCCCAGGAGATGCTAAGAAGGAGAAAAGCTTGCTGGCATCGATCTGCATCTCCTGGTGGCGTTAAAGAGATCTGAGCCCATTTATGGGGTACTGAAGTGTTGAAGTTCCTAGATCTTGTTTCCAACTAAAAAAACCCTCAGACATGGCTCGTCCAGACCTGCAAAGGAGTTGATAAGCTTCGTAGTGCAAGGCGGAGTAGGTCTGTGCCTTTATTGGTGGTAGTCAGAGGTGATATAGTGGTTGTCAGAGTCATTATCTCAACAGATTTGACTATAGACCAAGAATCTCGTCTGATGGAGATTCTTGAAAGAAATCACAAGGCAATCAGATGGACTGTAGATGATCTCCAGGAGATACGTCCAACCTTGTACTCCCATCATATATATCTCGAAGATGACGCCAAACCCTTGCATGAGTTCTAGCGTAGGATGACCCCGAATCTTCGAGATGTAGTCATGAAGGAAATATCTAAGTGGTGGAGCATTGATTTTATCTACCCCATCTCTGACTCCAAATGAGTTAGTCCATTACATGTGGTGCACAAGAAGACGGGTATCACTATAGTAGTGAATGAGTCTGGAGAGGAGATAGCTACCCGAGTACCCACTTCTTGGAAGGTCTGTGTGGACTACAAACGATTGAATTAGGACACCAAGATAGATCATTTCCCGCTACCATTTATTGATCATATTATTGAGAGGTTAATTAGGAAGAGTTAATACTGCTTTCTTGACGGGTACTCATGATACAATTAGGTGGCCATAATGCCCGAAGATAAGAAGAAAATGATGTTCATCTCTGATCAGAATGTATGCTTTTAGATGGATGCCCTTTGGATTATGTAATACCATGGTTACATTCTAAAGGTGCATGCTTTCCATCTTCTCGGACATGATAGGCGACTGTTTACAGGTCTTAATGGATGACTTTTTGATCTACGACAATGGGTTTGATGCTTGTCTTTCTTGCATAGACCTAGTACCTCAGCGTGATGAATCCCCATTCATCACTCTTTATTTCTTTATTTTAGCTAGAAACCATGGCAAAATACCATGTAAATACCTATAAATACAATAATTTGTCAAAATACATGCATCATGTAAATACCCATAATTAGCATGTTTTTGCATAAAAATAAAGGAATAAAGAAAAAGAGGGAAATATTTAGAATAAATATTGAGTGACCTAAACCCTAGGGAGGGCTCAACATGGGCCTAACCGCAAAATAAAATAAGTAGAGAGAGATAGGGTAACTCAACATAGTGTAACTATCCCTCTATATGTAAATAATTTATTTTCTAAAAATAAAAATATTTATGTGTTCCCCACATTTTGTACATATTTATAAAAATAAAATAAAAATAAAACAAAAATAAATTCTCTCTTCCTCTTGTATATACCATCTATGTATAAGATGTATTTATTTTACCTTTGTAAATAATGAATAATAATTAAATAAAAATTATTTCGAATGCCATATTTTATGTTGAAAATAAATATAATATAAAATAGGGATAATTGTACAACACTAAATAATTAAAAATAAAAATAAAAAATACATATGTAAATAAACCTGTATATAATATTAATATAATGTGAATACCTAATTTATTTTTCAAAAAAAAATAAATATCACTAAAAAATACTTTGAAAATAAATAAACATTTCTCATGTTGAAAATATTTTCAAATAATATCATTTTCTATTTTAAAATGATTTTACAAATAATTGATAAATGGAATTTCCTAATTGGTCCACGAGGGATTGTTGACCCCCGGTCAACTCTCCCTCTTGGACTACTTTTGACCCGGACCCGACTTTCGATCAGACTTCGCCCAATTTTCCTGAATCGTTCCGATCACCAATTAGCTAAACCCCGGGCTCCGATTGCATCTCCCACATCTGTGATTCACGCCCGGGCATCTTCTTAGGGATCCGTGCATCGATCCGCGTTCTCACTCCCATCTTATCGGACCTGCACCTGTATATAATCTCCGCTCCAGCCGCGTTCCTCCGCACCTTCGGCCACCACCTTCGTTCCCTGTGACCTCCATCGTCTTCCTCGAGTGACAGCGAGTGCAGAGGGTGTCTTAGAGAGAGTTTGGAGGTGTGTAGCCAGGTCCGGCGACCCTCGTCGTCGTGCTCCGCCGTCGGCGAAGCTCGAGCCTTTGGAGGCGACGCTCCATCGAGGCGACGATCACCAGAGAACCAGAGTCTCCTCCCCAGTCGACCACGATCATCAGGTAACTCCTTTAGCCTCTAGTCAGTAGTGTAGCTTCGATTTTCACCTTCCTCCAACCTAGTGGCCGGAGCTCCGCCAGTCCATCTTATCCGTATCGATTGATCCCCCGACTCATAGCCACCTTTCCTACGCGACCTGATCACCTCGAGATGGGTCATCTAAGCCCAGATCGAGTTGGGTCCCTTTTATCACCTCCGCCGGAACCCCCCATCGCCCATCCACGCTGCTTCTTGTCTTCTCTTAGCCAATAACCCTTGCCGGAGCATCCCTCCGAGCAGGAGATTTGTTTTGCAGGTCAATAACCGCAGGTACCCCCCTTGGCGGCCGTTTCCACCCTTCGCCGGAGCTGCTCCATGTTGTACCTCCCTTGTCGGAGGATTCGACCGTTGGAGCCTTCATCGGAGGCCACCACCCGACGCGGAGCGCCATCGCAAAGAAGACCCACTTCTCCGATCTTCCATCGGCCATCTGGATCGTCTCCGGATCGCCGGAGTAGATCACCCAGGAGGAGTTCTTCCTCATCCTCTCGTAGCCGTTGGATTCCCTCTCTGCGCCAGGTCAGATCATAGCCGTACGTAGCCTGCTCTTATCAGGTTGTTAGATCCACGATCTGACGGCCACGTGCGTCCCATGTTCGCCTCTGCACCAACACCGTCGGATCTTCCAGAGGGCGTCATCAGCACCATCCATCCACTGCCAGCCACAGCTCGACACCTGGCACTCACATGCGCCCCTCACGCGCCTTGGCTGGGTAATTACGCCCATACCCCTACAATTTTAGTTAGTTTTTATTTAGTCTTTTAAATAAGTTTGCATTCTTGGGTTATTTGCATGTGTGGACCTTTATTTTAGTTTATTTACATTTTAGTCCCTACTTGTGAGAGACACGTCCTTCGACACGTGATTTTTGGACATTTTGCAACTTTTATCCTGTAGTTCTAAGGTGTTACAGTTCGCATGTTTATTAATTAGAATTACACTTTGGTCCCTGTGAATGTGAACCACGTGTTAGGTACGTGATATCTTGGGTTATTTGCATGATTTGGGCTAAAGTTTGTGGGTTTATCTGGATTGGATTTTAAGTTTTAAAAAATTACATTTATACCACTGTGAGTGTTGTTTATGAATATGTGCGGATTTCATGCAATTTTTGCGCCGATGCCCCTCTAGTTTCCTCACGTGTTATCTTTTCGGCCTTGAAACTTTACTTTTATTACATCTGGGTCCCTTTGTGCTGTAGCCCTTGTTTGTATTGAATAAAATATCAAATCAAACCCAAACCCAGTGAAATTTGGACATGGCCTTGCCATTGTATAAAAATTTCACTATTTTTCTTGCCTTTTACTATTTTTAAAAATTCAAAAACCTTTGTTTTTGCTATTGTCTGAAATAGAAAATGAACTAAAAATATAAAAACTTCTCCAAAAATTACAAAAACATTAAGGATTGCATGTTTTGTTGTTTTTAAGTTTCTGTCCAATTTTTGTGTCATTTGAATTTATAAACCCCTAAAAATCACAAAACCCTAAAAAACTTATAAAAATTCTTAAAAATTCAATAAAATTCAAAAAATTGCAATTTCAGTTTAGCTTAGTTTTTGTATTTAATTTTCATAAAAATTGTCTCCAGATTTCTAAACACTAATTAGATATTTTTAATTAGCCTTTCAAGTTTGACTGCACATTGAGCCATTGTTTTCTCCTTTCTTGATTTTTATAAAATCAACTAAAAATTAGAAAATTCTGAAAAAATTCACCAAAAACACTTAAAAATATAAAAAACACAAAAATAATTTTGTTTGAATTTTCTGAGCATTTTTTAGGGTTTAATAAATTGTTGGATTTGCCTCTTTTATCATTTTTCTTATATTTCTCTTATATTTTAAAAACACAAAAAAAATTAAAAATACATAAAATCCACCAAAACTATTTTTATTCATTTTATTCATTTTGACTACTTCGTAGGCCGATCAGGCCAATCCGTGCTCCTTGAGTTCGACCATGGTCGCTATACCAGGTAAAATAAATAGCGAAGACCGCTATTCGTGTTTCATTGTTTTATCTTTGATTTGGTGGTCTCTTTTTCTTATTGAGTCCGATCTGCGAGATCCGAGTTGCAACGACCCCTGATTGATTTCATCCCAACTCGGGTTTTGTGGGATTTTCGGCTCATCAGAATGGCGCCGTTGCCGGGGAGCACAGCTTAGTAGTCTTTTTATTTTTTGCAGTTTTTCATGGCTTTTTGTGCATAGTTCTGTAGATATATTTTATCTGATTTATTTGCATATTTTCCTAAATAACCTGTGTCTGATACACTCTGATTTGACTTTTTGCGAGGGTCGAGGTGGCTTTTTCGGAAGCCGAAGCAACCACGGGAGTCGGAGGCGGCTCTTTTCTGCATAGAGCCGCAGGAGGACGCGAGAAGCCGAGCAGGAGTGCGGGAGTCGCGGAATAGCCGCGTAGATAGCCGTAGTTTAAATTAGATTTATTTTTTTGCAGAACTTTTATTTGTAATAATACAGGAACTCATAGACTTGGACTTTGGTGATATCGGGGTTTGTTTCGCTGAGCATCGGTATGCTCGGGGGACCTCACTGCGGTTTTTCGTCGGTTTTAGTTTTCTCGCATTTTCTTAACTACTTATCTGATTTACGCGGTTTTGGCCTTAGCTTAGGATTTTCTCTAATTGTGACATAATTAATTAGGATCCAAACACTAATTATCTGCCTGCACCTATAGATCATTAACAGGACCTAATTAATTAAATCACAAGAAAAAACCGTATTAATTAGACTCTAGTCCACGTTCCTTAAGGAGTCACATACAACGTGTGCAGGATCCGTTGTGGCGGACACCGAGTGGCTCCCAAGATAGGACTCCGGACTTAGGTTTGATAACCCAGCTACTGTGCTTTACGTCTAGAAAGTGCTTTGTCTAGGGCCGGTTTCTCGTGCATCATATAGGTAGTTTAATTTCAGTCTTTATTTTATGTGCGGATCACTCTGCATGTAGACTGCTGGAGTCAGATACGCATCACTTACTCTGCATGCATCATTGATTTAATCGCGCATCGATTTTTTCATCTTCTCCTCCTATTTTTGGACTTAAATAACTAGGAGAACCAAAAAATTAGTTAGGCGTTGTTTGCTTAAAAAATACATAAAAACAAAAACTATAAAATTGGGACTGCTAAACACACTTGAACCTAAAAGACACCTCACTTAAAAATTTGTCTTGGAGAGAGCAACCCCTTCATTGTCTGATTTGGATGAGCGAGAGAGCGGCCAGCACACTAGTCTAGAGCCATATCCGAACCCCGATCAGACTACCAGCCTTTTATACGGGACAGTATGGTAGGCGGATTGAATTCCTATCAGCTCGCGTAACCGCTCTGATATCCTGACATTATCACCTAAATAAAATTGACAAGATAATTGACTGAGCTCTTACGGTCTTCAGCTCAGTGTTGAGTAGGTGAACTTGGGGTTTGTTTGCTCATCATGTGTGTTTCCAGATCTCATCCGCCAGACTCGCTAGATCAAGATGATGGGCAGGAGGTCTCTTAGGTAGCCTTTGGCTGCACCGCTTTTTAGCAATCCAACCTGTTCATCTAGGTTGGTTCGTGAGAGCCGAGACCCGCTCTCGAAACCCGAGTTTGATTCCGCCCTGTTCCCCCTTAACCACCCTTCTACCAGCCTGAGATATCAGTGTCAGATGCAAGACAACAAACAGATGATTTATCGGCACCTGAGTTTGGGTCTTTTGCCTTTTCAAAGACCATGGCAAGCAGCGAGGAGCGCACCGAGGGTCAGAGGCCAGAGACGACCACATACGTACTGGACCAGGGTGCGATCAACACCACCGTGTTAGCTTCCCTAGAGACTATTCAGCGACATATACGGGATCAAGGAGCCTTCATGGTGGAGATGAGGAGAGAGATGGAGAGGCTGATGACAACACGAGAGCAGACGCGAGTCGCAGGAGAGAGAGACCCAGATCAGCCAGAGGAGCCAACTCAGTTGGCCGAGCAGCCGAGACTGATGCGGGAGTTGCACAACCCCAGATCGACACTTATGCACTGGTGGGTAGTTCTTCCAGCGATCGTGGGGGACTTCAAGTTCACCCCACAGATAATTTAGATCCTCCCCTGCTTCCACGGTCTTGCCACTGAAGAGCCCCATCTACATCTCCAGGAGTTCGAGATGATCTACAGCACCGTCCACGACCGGCAAGTGGACGAGGACACCATTAGGATGATCGCCTCTCTCTTCTCCCTGGCCGACAGAGCAGCCAACTGGCTGAAGCATTTAGGGAGATTTGTGTACACCTGGGAGCAACTCCACACCGAGTACTTGAACAAGTACTATCCACTCAGACAGACCAATGCAGCGGGCCCTGATCAGCAACTTCTCCATGCTCCCCATCGAGTAGTTCCACGAGGCATGGGAGAGGTTCAGAGAGCTTACCGACAGATGCCCGCACCACGACATCACGAAGCCGAACGTAGTTCAGAGCTTCTTCTACGGACTGACACCAGAGCTGAATGCTTCTTGTGGCAGTTCCTATTTCGCCAAGGATGAGGATCAGGTCTGGGCCATCTATGAGGAGATGGCAGAGAACTATACAGTGATATCCCAGACCTGACTCTACACTCAGGGATGCCCCCAGCCACAGACCGTGCAGTACCAGAGGATAGCACGGGTCGATGCCGGTCCTTCTACTTCGTCCGTGGCAGCCGCACAGGTCGAGTCCACAACCACAGACATGGGCATTATCAGCAAGAAGCAGGACCGGATCGAGTTGATCTAGAAGAAGCAGTGGCAGGGCATCACACAGATGGATCAGATGGCAGAAACGCTAAGTGACCTGAAGACACAGCTCATGTGTCTACAGGAGGCACAGACGGCTTCTCAGCCCCATCTTCGGTCACAAGGATATCCGAGAAGTAGTGGTAGCTCGTCCCAGCACTCCAGTCGGCCTACAGGTTCACCTTATACATGCAGAGTCGTACCAGCAGCCACCGCAGTTCTACCAGTCACCACCATCCCAGGACACTCAGATGGTGGTCTACCAGCCGGATCAGCCCCTGACAGTACTCCCTCCACCCACCTACGAGCTGGAGCCATTGATGGATGTCAACGAGATTTGGTACGATCGACCCCAGCCCGGTATCCGACGAGACCATCCCGGATTCCGCTGGTTGGTCAGAGGCACAAGTTCCCAGCAGCAGCCTCCAGTTCAGGGTGGCCAGTACGACCAGCAGCGTAAGCAGCACCAGCAACCCCAGCCCCCAGTACACCAGCAGCCATCCCAGAGAGATCAGTATGGTCCTCGTCCCTATCAGCAGGGACAGCCTTGGAGGCGAGAGCAGCCTCAACAGTATCATCAGAAGTATCCTTCTCACCCGCACCAGCCGCAACAGCCTCACTACCAGCGAGGCCACCCGTCAGGTTCTCATGAGCCGACCTATGAGAACCACTGGATGATCTAGCCTGCCTCATGACCGAGCAGCAGGCTACTTTTCGATGGGAGATGGACGAGTTCTGCCAGGAGATGCGAGAGATTGTGAGAGGGAAGGCCGTCGTCCTTGCCTAGATTGAGCCGAACCCGAACAACCTCAAGAGGAAGTCTGAGCAGGTAGAGTTCACTGAGATTACCACTCCTAGTGCTTCACTTGGTGATATGTCTGCATATGTTTGATGTTGATTTTGTTACACTTAGGAGTGGTAGGATGCCAGCAGGTGGCGCCTCGTCTGAGCGATGACCCCACGCCACTCCAGGAGCACCAAACGAGGGGAGCGCGGTACTGATGCCATGAGAGATGATGATGGTGGTACTGATGCCACCACGGATGTTGATCCAACCGACGATACTGAAGCCGTCGCTTCACCAGTTGGAGGAGGTGGTACTGACGCCACCATTGCAGTTGCTGAGCCAGAGTGCGGTACTTATGTCGCGAGTCCAGATGTCGAGGGTGGTACTGAGGCCACCATTTCCAGTTCTGCTAGTTCTATTGTTTTTCCTTCAGTACATGTATATCAGGACATTTCTGCAAATAAAGGAAAGGGTTTATTGTTTTCGGATCCGCATGTGTTGCTTGATGATGTTTGTGTGGATTCTGCTGTTCATGAGCATGCTAGACCCTCTCCTAGTCTTTCATCTGAGAAGGACCTTATAGTCCCCTTTCCTAGAGCACTCCATCTGGGTAAGTGGCAGAAAAAAGAAAACAAAAAAAGAATCATTAGATAGAGTTCAACCAGCAGATGATAGATAGATTCCACATACAACTGACTCTACAGGAGGCCTTGGAGCACATACCTCTACTCCAGAGATCACTGAGAGACAGGACCACAGTTAGGAGGAAGAGGCGGAACCATCAGTCAGAGATCCATGTACTTACTCGTGCCGTTTGTTTCTCGATTTAGAACCGTCTGCCAGCCAAGAGGCCAGATGCAGGAGCCCCGTATGTCAGATGCCACATCCATGAGCAGAGGTTCGACCGCACTCTATTAGACAGCGGTTCTTCGATCAACCTACTTCCGGCAGCCCTTCTCAACCGCTTCGAGGGCCCTCTCCGACAAAGCAGGACGGTCCTTCAATTTGCTGATCGATCTGTCAAGAGGTCGAAGGGGTTGCTGAAGGACGTTGTCGTCACGATTCAGGGCCTGAAATTTCCCGTGGACTTCGTAGTGATGGACATGGAGATCCCTGAGTCTGTGACTGATACCCCGATCATTCTAGGACGTCCGTTCTTGGCCACAGCCAAGGCAGTGTCCGACCATGATAGTGGGAAGGTATACTTTCGCATCGAGGGCGAGAGTATACAAATAGAGACGGTCGAGGAGACTAGAGCCAGAGATTCAGCTAGCTCAGAGCCAACTTCCGATTCAGAGCAGATGACAGAGGCAGGGCGAGACATCCACCAGGACTGTGATTTTGTGATTACAGATGATGAGGCAGTTTGGGCAGATCCAGTCGCACATGCCATCCTCTCACCTTCATAGTTTACTGATGCAGAGACACCAGCGAGGAGAGCTTGGAGGGCGCATTCCTGGTTCAGGATATATCTCAGGCAGCAGACCCGGTTCCCGACCTCTAGATAGATTTTTGTGAGTCTGATATAGATCCCTCAGAGTTAGATATTGATTGGGCAGAGTTTGATGATTTGATACCATGTCTGACACCTACTAAGCCTACGGCTAGGGAGGAGGTTGATTTCATGCAGAGCAGAGACAATCCAGCAGAGCATCCTTCTCCAGATTCAGATTGTGAGCGAGAGTTCTCATTCTCCCATGCAGATTTGGAAGCATTCACTCAGACTTTTCAGAGGCCAGATCCGCTAGCACCTACTTGTCCAGAGATGAAGCCGCTACCGTCGTCGCTGAAGTATAGGTTCCTTGTGGGTGAGCATGAGATGTACCCAGTCATTATCTCCGTTGATTTGACTGGAGAGCAGGAATCCCGTCTGATGGGGGTTCTTGAAAAGAACCGCAAGGCGATAGGATGGAGTGTAGCCGATCTCCATGGGATAAGTCCAGCCATGTGCTCTCACCATATCTATCTCGAGGAGGAGACAAAGCCGTCACGTGAGTTCCAGCGACGGCTGAACCCGAATCTTCGAGAGGTTGTCATGAAGGAGATCTCGAAATAGTGGAGCGTTGATTTTATCTACCCCATCTCCGACTCCAAGTGGGTCAGTCCATTGCATTCGGTGCCCAAGAAGACAGGCATCACCACAGTTGTTAGTGAGTCTGGAGAGGAGATCGCTACCCGGGTACCCACTTTTTGGTGGGTCTGTGTGGACCACAGATGATTGAACCAGGCACCAAGAAGGATCATTTCCCCCTGCCCTTTATTGATCAGATTATTGAGAGGCTGGCAGGGAAGAGCCATTATTATTTCCTGGATGGGTACTCTGGATATAATCAGGTGGCCATTGCGCCCGAGGACCAGGACAAGACTACCTTCACCTGTCCCTTCGGGACATATGCTTTCAGACGCATGCCATTTGGATTGTGCAACGCTCCGGCGACATTCCAGAGATGCATGTTGTCCATCTTTTCAGACATGGTGGGGTAGTTCTTAGAGTTCTTCATGGATGATTTCTCGGTCTACGGCGATGGATTCGATTCTTGTCTTGACTGCTTAGACCAAGTCCTTCAGCGATGCATTGAGGTTCACCTTGTGTTGTCTTGGGAGAAGAGTCACTTCATGGTGACTCAGGGGACGATGCTTGGTCATATCATCTCCAGCAGGGGCATGGAGGTTGATCCGGCCAAGGTAGATGTCATTAGAAAACTCAATACACCGTCCAACTTACGGCAGTTACGGTCTTTTCCGGGGCACGCCGATTTCTACAGGCGCTTCATTCATGATTTTAGTAGGATTGCCCGACCGTTGACTGATCTGCTGACGAAAGACACCGAGTTCCTCGTAGATGATAAGTGTCTATCGTCATTTGAGACTCTCAAGAGTCGTGTTGTAGAGGCTCATGTTCTCCAGCCACTTGATTGGTCTCTCCCATTCGAGATCATGACGGACGCCTCCGATTTTGCCGTGGGGGCCATGCTTGGATGGAGGAGGGACGGAGTCCCATTTGCTACTCACTATGCTAGCCGTACATTGGATACCGCCCAGCGGAATTATACAGTCACTGAGAAGGAGATGCTGGTCGTAGTTTTTGCCCTAGATAAGTTCAGATCTTACATCATTGGATCTAGAGTGACCATCTATACCGATCATACCGCCATCAGGTACCTCATGGCAAAGAAGGATGACAAAGCCAGATTGACCAGATGGATCCTTCTACTCCAGGAGTTTGATATAGAGATTAAGGATAAGCCTGGAGTCAAGAATGTGGTGGCGGATCATCTCTCCCGATTGGAGTATCTTGAGGATTCTGAGCAGATTGAGCCTATTTGTGAGACCTTCCCAGATGAGGCGATCCTTACTATCGCCTCTCTCCCATGGTATGTCGATATTGTGAACTAACTTGTCGCCAAGAAAGTTCCACAAGATTGGCCCATGCAGAAACTTGAGACCTTCCTTGAGAAGGCCAAGTTTTTCCATTGGGAGGATCCCGTCCTTTATCATGAGGGAGGGGATAGTATCTGGCATCGGTGCATTCCTCAGGAGGAGCACCACAACGTCCTTACTTACTGCCACAAGCTTGAGGCAGGAGGACATCATTCTGGGAGGAGAATGACACAGAAAGTGCTCCAATCCGGCCTATGGTAGCCTACTCTCTTCAAGGACTCTGATGAGTTCGTCAAGAGGTGTACTGACTGTCAGAGGATGGGCACTTGTGGACAACATGATATGATGCCGATGCAGCCCATACACTTCTGTAAGGTTTTTGATGCATGGGGCATCGATTTCATGGGTTCATTCCCTAGGAGTTAGGGATTTGAGTACATTCTGTTGGCCGTGGACTATGTGAGTCGTTGGGTTGAGGCCATCCCTACCCGAACCGCAGATGCTAGGACTGTTTGCAGATTTTTGAGGAAGAATATCATTTCACGGTTCGAGGTACCTCGAGTGTTGATATCTGACGGGGGGTTTCATTTCGTTAACGATAAGGTAAAGGCCCTTTCTAGCAAGTTCAGTATAGATCATCGAGTTGCCACTCCATACCACCCTCAGACGAATGGTCTTGCTGAAGTGTCGAACAGGGAGATCTAGACTATATTGCAGAAATTTGTCCGCCCTGACCGAAAGGATTGGTCACAGCTTTTGGACTCGGCCTTGTGGGCATATATGACATCTTTCAAGACTCCTTTGGGTACATCTCCCTTTTTCCTCGTTTATGGCAAGCCCTGCCATTTACCTATTGAGCTGAGACATAGGTCACTTTGGGTTGTTATTGATATACTTTTGGATCCAGAGAGTGTAGGAGATCATAGGAGGGCAGAGTTAGCAGCCCTAGAGGAGCTTCGTGATACAGCCTTTTCAAACAGCCTACATTATAAGGAGAGAGTGAAAGAGTGGCATGATTCTCATATCAGCCACAAGCAGTTTGAGCCAGGACAGAGAGTATGGTTGTTTGATGCTAGGCTTCCTCTATTTCCAGGGAAGCTACAAAGCAAATGGAAGGGTCCCTATTTAGTTAGAAAGGTACATGACAATGGGAGTATTGATATATCTGAGTTGTCTTCTGATGTTACCTTTCGTGTTAACGGCCAGCGGCTCAAGCCATATCTAGATCATGAGCCGCAGGTCGTTGACGTTGCCCTGATTCACTTTGCGTGAGATGTGGTCTCTTGACTCACATCTATTGCATTTCACGCCTGATTGTCACTGTTCTTCCGACTTGTATAGATCCAGTTGTCCATATCACTCTATTCTTTAGTCCCACACCCTTTTCTCATCTTATGATTATGCTATACTTAGGGTGTACTTTACCCTAAGTATAGGGGGGTGTAGGACTCTCGGGTATTCTATTGATTCTTTCTACCTCTGTTTGTTGCCTATACTTAGGGATATTTTACCCTAAGTATAGGGGAGGTAGACCCTGTACATCCTTCCACTCGGATTTCCCTTCATGTACAGCTTGCTATACTTAGGATTACTTGATCCTAAGTATAGGGGGAAACACCGAGTCCTCTTCATTTTACTCTTTGATTCTTCCTTGTATATACCATTGCTTTTCACTTCCCTATACTAAGCACGAGTTATGTCTTCTTCAACGCTCTGGATCACTCTGAGGACATCGTTCGAGCTAAGTATAGGGGGTGTCGTATATATTTCATATATACTCTAGCCATAACTCATACTTTGTGTGAGTGTGTTAATAAATAAAAATGGCTCAAAACCCATAAAAATTTAAAAATTCCCTTGTACATAAAAATCTTCTTGCACATACCTATTTATTTATAAAAATTATTTTTGTAAAAATGATAGTAAAAATGATTTGTGTAAATAGCTTGTACATATTTTCATATCAAAATTATGTATATAGTACAAAATTTTTGTAAAATGTTTTGAAAAAAAAGTTTGCAAAAACCTTGTGTAAATTTTTTTAAATATTTTGCAAAACTTCGCATTCATGCATACATCCATGTTTTCAAACATTTTTCAAAAATTTTGCACAATTGTAAAAATTTGTAAAATTGCATCTTTGTAAATACTTGCACAGTTTTTCCTAATCATAGTTGACATTTAAACTGGTCTGGAATTAAATTGACAAATGGAGCTTGGTTAAGACCTTAATCCACTATGACATTTAAACTGGTCTGGAATTAAATTGACAAATGGAGCTTGGTTAAGACCTTAATCCACCTAATTATAAGAGGAACCTTATAGGGCTTAGGATTGAGACTTTTCAGGTCCATTGGGACTTAATTCTTTGAGTCCACTAGGCTATGAGCATATGTCATCTTGATGAGCCTAAGTAGAGCACTTAACAACACACGCATGACTCTCAGAGACAATGGCTTTACTTGCACCAGCACTTTACACATAGCTCTCCACGGATGAGGTGGTGAGGAGGCAGTTTCCTTTGGCTTGGGGTAGCATATGAGGGTAGTACTTCTAGGCGGAACCTCTCTTCTTCTTATAGTGAAGGAATTGCGTCTCAACTTGGTCTGGTGGTTATGAAGTCTAAAGACAGGAGTTGTGGGCTGCAATAAAGCTTCAAAAGAGGGATAGTCTACTGGCTCAAGAGGAAAAACTCCTTATGTATATATGTTGCACCATGTAGATATGTTGTACAGATGCACATGAAAAAAAGTGCAAAGAAAGAAAACTCCAAAGAAGTGGTGGGTCGTATTGAAAATTTAATAATCCCACCGGAGTGTATATAGTCAAATAAAGCAAAGCTTTTGTTACTCATGACCATCTCATGAAGCTTGCAGCGGGAGACTCAGCTACACTAGTTAGAGCTCCCAAGGATACATGGCTACACTGGTCATGGTCCATTCTCTTCTTCCCCATCTTCTTGAGCCGGTTGCACTTGAACTTAGAAGGGAATACCCCGCTTCTCGAGGAAGGACTTGCTAGACCGAGGCATTAGAGTTACCAGGTTGAGGGAGGTTGTTTCTTTATTACTTCTGAGGTGGGGAGCTACATATCACTTACACAGTACAAGGAAAGATTCATGGTCATTAGAGTTTGTGTATGTAGACTTGTTCTGATCTGGTTTATTAAGGAGTCTTGACCATTGAATGGTGGAACTTAGAGGATGTTAAGTTTTAAGCTTAAGTCTAAAAAAGGTTCCGACAAATGAATAATCCAAAGGTCTGACTGAGCTCCATATTTAAATTTAATGAAGGAAAGTTTAATAATCAACCTTGATTTCTCCTCTTTTTCTTTTTCTTTTTCTTTTCTTCTACACTTCTTTTTCAAATGTGTTTGCTAAGGGACTAGCAAAAGTAAAGTATAGGGGGTGATGAATCCCCATTCATCGCTCTTTATTCCTTTATTTTAGCTAGAAACCTTGGCAAAATACCATGTAAATACTTGTAAATATAATAATTTGTCAAAATGCATGCATCATGTAAATACCCATAATTAGCATGTTTTTACACAAAAATAAAGGAATAAAGGAATAAAGAGAAAGAGGGAAATATTTAGAATAAATATTGAGTGACCTAAACCGAGGGAGGGCTCAGCATGGGCCTGACCGCAAAATAAAATAAGTAGAGAGAGTAAGGGTAACTCAACATAATGTAAATATCCCTCTATATGTAAATAATTTATTTTCTAAAAATAAAAATATTTATGTGTTCCCCACATTTTGTATATATTTATAAAAATAAAATAAAAATAAATTCTCTCTCCTCTTGTATATACCATGTATATATATAAGATGTATTTATTTTACCTTTGTAAATAATGAATAAAAATCATATAATGATTATTTTGAATCCCATATTTTATGTTGAAAATAAATAAAATATAAAATAGGGATAATTGTATAAAAATAAATAATTAAAAATAAAAATAAAAAATACATATGTAAATATACCTGTATATAATAATATAATGTAAATACCTAATTTATTTTTCAAAAAAAAATCACTAAAAAAATACTTAGAAAATAAATAAACATTGTTCATGTTGAAAATATTTTCAAATAAAATCATTTTCTATTTTAAAATGATTTTACAAATAATTAATAAATGGAATTTCCTGATTGGTCCACGGGGGATTGTTGACCCCTGGTCAACTCTCCCCCCTGGACCACTTTTGACTCGGACCCGACTTTCGACCCGATTTCGCCCAATTTTCCCGAATCGGTCCGATCACCAATTAGCCAAACCCCGGGCTCCGATTGCAGCTCCCACATCCATGATTCACGCCCGGGCATCTTCTTAGGGATCCGTGCATCGATCTGCGTTCTCCACTCCCATCTTATCAGAGCGGCACCTGTATGTAATCTCCGCTCCAGTCGCATTCCTCCACACCTTCGGCCACCACCTTCGTTCCCTATGACCTCCATCATCTTCCTCGAGTGACAGCGAGTGCGGAGGGTGTCTGAGAGAGAGTTTGGAGGTGTGTAGCCCAGGTCAGGCGACCCTCGTCGTCGTACTCTGCCGTCGGCAAAGCTCGAGCCTCTAGAGGCAACGCTCCATCGAGGCGACGATCACCAGAGAACCAGCGTCTCCTCCCCAGTCGACCACGATCATCAGGTAACTCCTTTAGCCTCTAGTCAGTAGTGTAGCTTCGATTTTCACCTTCCAGCTCCGCCAGCTCCGCCCTAGTAGCCGGAGCTCACCAGTCCATATTATCCGTATCAATCGATCCTTCGACTCATCGCCACCTTTCCTACGCGACCTGATCACCTGAGCTGGGTCATCTAAGCCCAGATCGAGTTGGGTTCCTTCTATCACCTCCGCCGGAACCCCCCATCGCCCATCCACGCTGCTTCTCGTCTTCTCTTAGCCAATAACCCCCCTCTGAGCAGGAGCTTTATTTTGCAAGTCAATAATCGCAGGTACCCCCTTGGCGGCTGTTTCCACCCTTCGTCGGAGCTGCTCCAGGTTGCACCTCCCTCGCCGGAGGATCCGACCGTTGGAGCCTTCATCGGAGGCCACCACCTGATGCGGAGCGCCATCGTGAAGAAGACCCACTTCTCCGATCTTTCATCGGCCATCTGGATCATCTCTGGATCGTCGGAGAAGCTCGCTAAGGAGGATTTCTTCCTCATCCTCTCGCAGCCGTCGGATTCCCTCTATGCGCCAGGTCAGATCACAGCCGCACGTAGCCTGCTCTTGTCAGGCCGTGAGATCTACGATCTGACGGCCACGTACGTCCCACGTTCACCTCTGCACCAGCACCGTCGGATCTTCCAGAGGGCATCATCAGCACCATCCATCCACCGCCAGCCACAGCTCGACACCTGGCACTCACGTGCGCCCCTCATGCGCCTCGGCTGGACAATTGCGCCCATTCACATGCAGTTTTAGTTAGTTTTATTTAGTCTATTAAATAAGTTTGCACTCTTGAGTTATTTGCATGTGTGGACCTCTATTTTAGTTTATTTACATTTTAGTACCTTCTTGTGTGAGACACGTGCTTTGACACGTGATTTTTGGACATTTTCCAACTTTGATCCTGTAGTTCTAAGGTGTTACAGTTCGCATGTTTATTAATTAGAATTACACTTTGGTCACTGTGAATGTGAACCACGTGTTAGGCATGTGATATCTTGGGTTATTTGCATGATTTGGGCTGAAATTTGTAGGGTATTCTCGATTGGATTTTAAGTTTTAAAAATTACATTTATACCCATGTGAGTGATGTTTATGAACATGTGTGGATCATGCAATTTTTGCGTTGATGTACCTCTAGTTTCCTCACGTGTTATCTTTTCAGCCCTGAAACTTTACTTTTATTACATCTGGGTCCCTATATGTTGTAGCCCTTATTTGTATTGAATAAAATATCAGATCAAACCCTAATCCAGTGAAATTTGGATATGTGGCTCCTACCACTGTGTAAAAATTTCACTATTTTTTGGATCATTTTTCTTGCTTTTTACTATTTTTAAAAATTCAAAAACCTTCGTTTTTGCTACTGTCTGAAATAGAAAATCAACTACAAATATAAAAACTTCCTCCAAAAATTACAAAAAATTAGGGATTGCTTGTTTTGTTGTTTTTAAGTTTCTATCCAATTTTTGTGTTATTTGGATTTATAAATCCCCTAAAAATCACAAAACCCTAAAAAATTATAAAAATTCTTAAAAATTCTATAAAATTCAAAAAATTGCAATTTCGGTTCTTGTAGCTTAGGTTTTGTATTTACTTTTCATAAAAATTGTGTTCAGATTTTTAGAGGCTAATAGATATTTTTAATTAGCCTTTCAATTCTGGCTGCACATTGAGCCACTGTTTTCTCCTTTCTTGATTTTTATAAAATCAACTAAAAATTAGAAAATTCTGAAAAATTCACCAAAAAACACTTAAAAAAGTAAGTTTGTTTGAATTTTCTGAGCATTTTTTAGTGTTTAATAAATTGTTGGATTTGCCTTTTTTATCCTTTTTCTTATATTTCTCTTATACTTTAAAAACACAAAAAAATTAAAAAATACATTAATTCCACCAAAAAGATTTTTATTCATTTTATTCATTTTGACTACTTCGTAGGCTGATCCAGCCAATCCGTGCTCCTTGAGTTCGACCCTGGTCGCTATACCGGGTTAAATAAATAGCGAAGACCGCTATTCGTGTTTCATTGTTTTATCTTTGATTTGGTGGTCTCTTTTTCTTGTTGAGTCCGATCTGCGAGATCTGGGTCGCAACGACCCCTGATTGATTTCATCCCTACTCGGGTTTCGTCGGATTTTCGGCTGATTGGGTACTTCAGCACTGCATTGAGGTCCACCTAGTTTTATTTTAGGAGAAGAGTCATTTCATGATGACTGAATTGGTGGTCCTTAGTCACATAATCTCCAACAGGGGCATGGAGGTTGATCCAGCCAAGGTGGATATCATCAAGAAGCTCACTTCACCCTCCAATTTGAGACAGGGATCTTTTCTGGATCATGTCGATTTCTACCGACGGTTTATACATGACTTCAGTTGAATTACTCGACTGCTGGCTGATTTGATCATGAAAGACACTGAGTTCCCTGTAGACGATAAGTGTGTTTCTTATTTTGAGACTCTTAAGAATTTGGTTATCTAGGCTCTTATCCTTCAGCCACCTGATTAGTCTCTCGTATTCGAAATCATGACTGATGCTTCTGATTTTACCGTAGGGACCATGCTTGGACAAAGGAGGGATAATGTACCATTTACCATTCACTACGCTAACCGGACTTTGGATGTCTCTCAGCGGAACTACATTGTGATTGAGAAGGAGATGCTAGCCGTAGTATTTGCTCTGGATATGTTTCGAGATAAGGGGGCGGGGCAGGCATGTTGGGGCATCCCCATTATATCCTTATAAAAATTATTGTAAAAACATTTGCAAAAAATATTTTGTACAATTTTTTGTAAAAAAAGTCAATAAAAAGGTTTTGTTGGCAAAAAAATTTGTAAAGTATTTTCTGTATCAAAATTAGGATTTTTATATAATTTTTTTAAATTGTGTGAAAATAAAATGTTTGCAAAATCAGTTTGTAAAATCGTTTGTAAATACTTGTGAAAATAACTTTGAAAATCTTTTTAAAAATATTTTGAAAATTGTTTGCAAAATTGCCTTGTCACATTAGAAATAATTATGGGTACGAAAACTACTTGTATATATGTGTATTAAATCTACTCCTAAATTCTTTAAGTATCCTTAAATAAAGTAAGATTAAAATCCGTTTGTATATAAAATTTGTAACATAAGCCCCTTGGTAAATATGTATATATTTTTGTGAAAACTTTTCTTTCTTTTCCAAAAATACCTAAAAATATGAACATTAAAATCCCATAAAAATTTGCATAGTTTAAAAAATCCCCACTAAAAATAGTTTTTGTAAATATTTGCATATGTATTCTTCTGTATCATGGTTGACATTTAAACTAGTCTGCAATAAAATTAAAGAATGGAGCTTGGTTAAATTCTTAATCCACTTAATTTCAATGGAACATTATAGGATTTGGGTGTAAGGCTTTTCAGGTCCATAGCAACTTAATTCTTTGAATCCGCTAGGCTTTGTTGACATGTCATCTCGATTAGCCTAAGTACAATGCTTAACAACACATACATGGCTCTCAGAGACAATGGCTTGATTTGGACATGCACCTTACATGTAGCTCAACACAGGTGGGGTAGTGAGGAGGCATAATCCTTTGTCTTGGAGTAGCATACGAGGGTAGTACAACTAGTTGGAACCTGTTGTCCTCCTCTAGGGAGGGATGTGCACCTCAACCTGGTATAGTAGCATTGAAGTCTAATGACATGATACTGTGGGTTATAATGCTTCAAAAGAGGGATAGTCTATTAGCTCAAGAAGAAAAACTCCTTATGTACATGGTGCACCTTGTAGATATGTTGTATACATGTCAAAAAAATGTGCAAAATACAAAAACTCCAAAAATGGGGACATGCCTGATTGAAAATAAAATTTTTGCCAGAATGTATATAATTGAATAAGCAAAGATTATGTATTTCATCATCTTATCTCAAAGAAGTTTGCAGAAGAAGACTTACCTACACTGGTTAAGCTTCAAGGGATACGTGGCTACAATGGTCACGATCCATTCTCTCCTTTTCCCCTCTTCTTAAGCTGGTTTTACTTGAACTTAGAAGGGAATATCTTGCTCCTCAAGGAAAGAGTTGCTAGAGTGGAGAATTAGAGTTACTTTGTTGAGGGAAGCTATTTCTTTGCCTTTTATGAGGTGGGCAGACTTGTTCAGACCTGGTTGTTAAGGAGACCTTACCATAGAATTGTGTAACTTGAAGGCTGTTAGTTAAACCCGTTTCCTAATAAGGTTTTGCCAAATTAACAACCTAAAGGTATGACTGAGCTCCATAATCTAATTTTATGAAGATAATTTAATAATCAACTCTGATTCTTCCTTTTTATTTTCCTTTCTTTTTGGTTTCACTTAGTTTTCAAATAAGTGTTTCTAAGGGACTAGCAAAGGTAAAGTATAGGAGGATGATGAATCTCCGATTCTCATTCTTTATTCTGTTATTTTAGCTTTATTTTTTAGCAAATACATCTATAAATATGTGTAAATACAATAAATCATAATCGTTCATGCCATTATTAATATTGCATAAATAACACATAATTTCCAAAAATAAAAGAATAAATATAAAAGAAAAAGAAAGAAGGATGTAATCATGAAATAAGTACAGATTGACCCAAACCTCGAGAGAAGGTCAATCATTAAACCGATGGACAAAGAATAAAGTAGAGGGATATCGGGTCCTTGTATATTCTTCACTATCCTTTCTATGTACATGTCACTTCTTCTAAAAAACATCAAAATAAATCATTTTATGAATAAAAATAAAAATGTTTACTAAATAATAAAAATATTTATAAATTAAATAGTATACATATTTTGAATAAAACTACTCATCCAAAAACCACAAAATAAGAATTTAAATTATTAATTCCGGCTCCATATGAACCCTAATTCTATTAAAATCACTTTAATGGACTCTAAAATTAAATTATCTTTTAAATGAGGGTGGTTTATTAAATTTTGGAGTTATGAGGTAAAAATTGGCCTTTTTGGGTGCATTGTATAGTCATATGCTACATATAATTGCAAATATTCATATTTAATTATTTTAATTTATAATATATACATATAATGATTTAATACTTGTACATATTCCAAAAAATAAAATAAAGATAAGAAAACACAAAATAAATAAAAATAAAATCGAAAGTTTCATTGTACAATAGCCACATGTGTGTATATTGTATGCAATACCTATTTATTTAATACCTTTACTTAAATTGTAAAAAATCAAAGAAAAATCATTTTATACTCCCCAAATTATTTTGTAAATAAATAAAACATAAAATAAAGGATTTATATGTAAAATAATAAAATAAAAATAAAAGAATAAAATATATAGGTATATTATACCTATACATAACACCTTATACTTTATATAATATGTATATAATTTCATAAAAATAATTAAAAATTACAGAGAAATAGTTTGAAAAAAAACATTATTCATTTTTACCATTTTAATTTTAAATTCACTTAATATTTTATTTTAATTATTCTTTGATTTATTGACCTCAAATTTTATGATTGGCTGACCCAGGTCTGTTGATCCGGGTCAACCTTCCCCTCTTCAGACCCGACCCGACAACTCCTTCATCGGACCAGATTTCTTGCCATTTTTCACGGTCAAGTCCAACCACCTTCTCCCTTGATTTCAGTGCTCGATTCCTTGCCTAGGATTAGTGATCCTTGTGGATCCATAGGTGAAGTCGGATTGGTTCTAGGATTTCTCTCACTCGTTCGATCTTTGTAGACTCTGAGGTTTCCCTAAGTAGTTCGCTCTGCCTCCTTGCTCCCTAGCTCGTGCCTCGACACCTCATTCCTCCTTAGACACATCCAGAAGAGTGATAGGCTTTCAGAGATTCTTTTGGAGAAAGACTGGTGGACGTTAATCTGTAGCTCGAACGGGACCGGAGCTCCTCCACCGCATGCAACCTCCTTCGCCTTCCGCACCAGAGTAGCGGCCAAAACCCCGTCTAATAGGGATGCAAACGGTCAGATACGGATATGGATATAGGTATTACCATATCCTTATCCGTTTTCTAATACGAATACGGATGCGGATACGGATATTGACGGATATTAAAACTATCTTACCATATCCTTAAAAAACGGATACGGGTGTAAAACGGATACTGATCGTATACGAGTAATGTTAGAAATACTCTAGAGAATTGACTTAAATATATAAGAATTGGATGAAAATACATGATATTAATATACTAAGTGTGTTTCTATCATAAAAATTATATAAATATGAAAAAAGGAGGTAGAGAATTATGTTATATATGGTTAAAAATAAATCCACGACTATATTTATATACGAAAACGTATATACGGATACGGATGTTTGCGGATATCAAAACGATATCCATATCTGTATCTATTTTAAAACGGATACGGATACGGATGTCAAAATCTGTATAAAACGGATACGGTGACTGATCGGATATGGATATATCCGTATCCATTTGCATCCCTACCATCTATCCCTTCACCTGACGTCAGTGAGATCATCAGAAGCTTCAGGTATCATCTCTTTCGCCCTCATTTTTACGTTTCATTCCAATTTGTTTCATTAGCTTCTCTGTCAGTTCACTTACTCCGACTAGTTGGTCAGAGCCCCATATCACCCACCTACCCACTTCGATCACACCTCCCGTTCATCCGCCATCTTCCAGCGTATTCTGATCCCCTATACCATGTTCATCGAAGCAGGATTAGGATATGTTCTCCTCTCCACCTTCTATGGGAACCAAAGCCCCATTCCCCTGGCTCTTCTTTATAGTCTTCCTGCAATATCCTGACCAGAGCTAGGCCTCCGAGTCCGCTTACCCTTTGCATGTGCAAGCACGTACAGAGAGACCCATTCCGAGACCGACTGCTCAAGCGAAGCAGCTCCAGGTGGTGGAGCACTGCCACCACCATCTGACCGTTCATCGCCCCTTCTGAGCATCCCAGTCGACGCGGAATAACTTCACAAAGTGGTTGGACTTGGTCACGAGTTCATCGAAGCGGAGGATCTTTGTCCACGACCGATTGAAGCTCGTTGAGCTTCAGTTCTTTCAGCCCCCTCTCTCATCGTTCGATCTGGAGATGGAGCTCCAGATTTGATCAGAGCCATCTCATAACACCCAAACCCTAGCGCTATGATCAAAGATGAACTCCATTTATGCCATATGACGGAGCACCCATGCAGATCATTGAATCAGGCCTGACGTGGCAGATCTAACCGCACGTCTTTGACATTCTCTAATCGTCAGATCACTTTTGCAGAGCTCCATTAGAACCGTCAGTCCTGCAAGCGTCCGCTACGTGCCTCGAAGGGTATATTTCACTTTTTACCTCACAGTTTATTTTATTTCATGTTGGTCTAATAAATTAATGTAGTTAAAACATTCACAGAAAATACCTTATAGTTTTCATATTTGTGTTTTAGTCTATCTGAATTGAAGTCACGTGTAGCCTCACATGGTACTTGGTGTATTTGCATGTTTCTCCCTGTAATTTGAGTTTGTTATTTAATAAATGATTTTTTTGAGAAATTGCATTTATACCCATGTGTATCTGGATTCACGTGTTGCGCTTGTGCTTACTAGATTTTTTGCGTAAAGGCCCCTGAACTTTTGTTACTTGTTATCTGCTAGTCCCTAGGACTTAAAGTATTTGCAGTTAGGTCCATGTGTAATGTTTTTATTTACTTATCTTTATTAATTATAATAAATAGAAAGTTAACTTCAAAAATTGCCTAAAAATTACTTGTGGTTCCTGATTGCATGCAGTATTTATGGTGATTTTTGACTGTTAATTTTTATTGATTTTCTATTTTCAAAAATACCCTAAAAAGCTCCTGTTTGTTATAGAAAATCCATATATATTCAAAAAATCATTTAAAAATTCATAAAAATTATGTTGGTGCATTTTATCATCTTTTAGCTTGTGTATAAATTTTGTTGAAAAATACCTTATAAAAATCTAAAAATTTGCAAACTCGAAAACTTAGAAAAACTATATAAAATAAAAAAATAAAAAATCGTGATTTCAATTCTTGTTTGCAGATATTTCTTTCTAGTTTATCATAAAAATCACTTCCATGAATTTTGAGTCGTTTACCTATTTTTAAATTATAGAACATCCCTGGTTGTGCATTGTTTTCTATAACTCCATAAGAAGATGTAGGTTTGCAGAGCAACCAGACTGAGTAGGTGGCGAGTCGAAAAGTGAAGGGGAAGGAGAAGAAGAGAGGAGCGTCATACCTTTGGAGTAGGGGGTGCAATAGCTTTGTAGTGTCATACTATTCCCTCCAAGACATATGGAGATGTGGCAAAGTAAGGAGCCGAGTTTAAAATATTTTCAAAGCATAAGGATATCTCCCTAAGTTGTTAGACATAGAACATAAAAGAAAGAAACTTGACCCTAAAGCTATTGATGCCATCCTTTTAGGCTATTTTAAAAGTAGCTTCTTGGTAATTTGATCAAAGACACATACCATGGATGTCAACACAATTATTAAGCTCTTTGATGCTACCTTTTTAAGAATGTCTTCCAAATTTTGATTAGAATTATTCAAAATATGACTAGTAATAGAGCTTCCCCTTCAAGTTACGTTCTAGATTAACTGAAAATATGTCAAGTCTAGAGGTTGAAATCCACTCTAAATCCACAACTTAGTAAGGTTGCCTAAAAGGAGCAAAAACCAACTATTTCCAAGGATCTTGACAGTGACTTTATTGTCTATCAAATCGAGAGTGATCTTACAAGTATAAAGAATACATGCCAACATCCGAAGCTAAACAATAGAAGGAAATCATCAAATCTGAGATGGATTCTATTATTTCTAATGGAACTTGGGAGTTAGTTGATTCGCCTAAAGGGAGCTCTCCATTGGTTATAAATGACTATTTAAGTGGAGGCTTAACAATAATTTTAGAGAAAAAGAAAGTATCGATGGGTTAGATATACACTCTCTTATAAATTGGATGGCGACAATCTGGTCGATACTTATTATATTGGCATAAGCATATGATCCGTCAGTCTAGATAGATATTAAGGCTGTCTTTTTCATTGTGATTTTGAGGAGACAGATATGGATCATCCTTAATAGACTTGTGTGACACATTGTAATAGTCAAAGTACAATTTATTTGCTTGTAAATCCTTCTAAGATATTTTTCCCTTTATGTTCATCCTTTATTTCCTGGTTGCGTACATCCCATAGAAAGAAATTAAATCAATACAAGCAGAGTTTACAAGGGTATATACGAGGGACTATATAAGTCAAGGTTTTAAAAACCGGACCGGACATTGAACCGGTTAATCTTCGGTTTGGTCCAATCGGGTCGGATCGTCGGTTCAAACCAGTCGGACTGGTGATGATGTCAGCATGACATCATCATTCACATCGACTCGGAAAAAATCGGACCGAGCTTAATTTATTGGTCGGACCGGTCGAACCGATTTTCTGAACCGATAAAACCGGATAGATATATGTAAATATGTATTTATATATCAACGAAATAATCATTTAAAATATCAAATCTTTCAATATAAAAACATGATTGTCTATTTTGAATAAAACTCAACAAAGGTATTCACATTTTCTAGCATTATATATGAATATAATATTGTAATAATTTATTTATAGTTGCTTTTAGAAAATTACCCCAAGAAAGTAGTGTCACAAGTTATATTCCAAAAAGAGAGGGATGTAACTAAAATTGTAGAATTTAGGAAGGGTACAAGTGATAAAAACCCTATTATTTCATTAATTAAACCTTTATTTTTTAAAAATATACTAAACCATCAAATCCGGGTTAACCCGGTCCAACCGCCCGGGTCAACCCGGTCTGACCACCGGTCTGACCCGGTTTTTTATTTTCTTTTTTTTTAAATTAATTACCTAAAACTGGCCGAACCGACCGGGTCGGGGTCGGTTCCCGATCCAACCGGTCCGACCGGCCGGTCCGGTCCAATTTTTTAAACCTTGATATAAGTATTTAGTAAGGTTGATTATAGGGCCGAGCGGACGGGATGGGCATCAGCCCGAATTCAAGCTCATTCATTTTTTCGGTTTTCAGGCCCCGCAGCCCGAAAAAATCTGGATGAGCCAACTCGAACTCGGTCCGAAGTTAAACGGGCCGGGTTCGGGTAGGGCCGGCCCATTAACCTTTTCCCCTTTAAAATTTTTGATTTTTTTTAAAATTCTTAATTTAACTAGTGATATGGATTATCTTTTAAAAAACTTTTTATATTTTAAAAAAACTTGTGATAAATTTAAGAACTTTGGCATTCTTATGTCATTTTTATAAAAGAAACTTTGAAATGTTTGATTTTTTCTCTTCAAAACTTCTGAATTTTTATATACATTTTACTTTTTCAAAACTCTGAAATGATGGTGCGTGATAGTATCATTGGAGAGTGGAGATAGGGTTTCAGGGGGATTGGATTGGGGTGCTCCATGAGTAGGGGGTTCAATTATTTCCGAGTCAGCGGGTACCCAGTTTGACCCGCTCATTTTGACCCTAAACTCACGGTTACCCATTTGAAAATGATGGGTCGGGTACCCGTTATACCATGACTCATGCCCCCATTTAAAATGTCCGTTTGAATTAACGGGTGCCCATGGGTACCCGGTTAGAAGCTTTTACTACCAATTTATATAAAGCGACACAAATAATTAAATACAAATACCGAAAGATAAACAATGTTACTATCTCTTTTAAAATATAAATATCGATTTCGTCAATATAGTGAAATGAAACAACGAATTTTTCCCCATGCCTTTTTCGATGCTCGTTAATTTGGTGTTGGATTCAGTAAAACGTTGACGATATTCCCTTTATGGACAATGTTCATATGTTGCAAACTAAGGATGAAAATGGCACGAATCGTGACTATTTCTATATCTATATTTGCATCATCTATGTCAGATACAGATACAGATATTGATATTAATCGGATATGAATTAAAAAAATCATATTCTATAAAAGTCGGATAGGATTTCAAATTAGATTTTAACGAATCTAAATACATATCACATAAAGAGCGATTCCATATATGGATTGAATAAAGAGAGAATTCGAATACAGATCCCATAAACATAGGATTTGCATATGGATCGAATAATGAACGAATATGAATACGAATTGAATTGTTGTTAAGTCTAAAGTGATCTAAAAAATATGACAATGAAATATATACTACGTGATCATAGAGTTTTTAAAATTTAACTTTATTGATTTGATTGGGAGTTGGGGGTTCAACTTTAGGAGCTGGGGACGAACACGGGCAAGAAATCTATGTAAGCAAGTGGCCATGTAGTTTTAGATAACATTTAGTATATAACTAATTAATACATTGAAAAATATTAAATGCTGGATTCGGATGTTATATTTGGATATCCGAATCCGGATATTTAACTCACGATCACATACATACATATTCATAGGTGGAAAACTTTTTATAACATATATTCATATTTGATCCGTATTTGATTAATATTTAAATACGAATATCAATACTCGGCAATCTTTCGAATACGATAAGCAGATATTTGGATATAACCATATCCGTTTTAATCCTTATTACAGACCCAACGTATAATCAAGATATATATGGATGTGGCATCGTATATAGAATGGTATACAAGTCAAAGATAGATGACGATGATAATATTATCTTCAAATCACGAGTACTTGGGCAGATCCGCATGCGGGTGCAGCTCCTCCTCCCCAATCTCGACGAGGAGCATCATGTCCGCCCCCATGGTGGCAGTGCATCACCCAAGTACCGAGGATGTCTGCCACGAATATGATGCACCACCCCCTCCCACACACTCCTCCCCACACACACACCCGTCGCCGGCATCCTCCTTGACAGATCCTCATCCACTATCGGGTCATAGTTGATGGTCCCAATTGCCAGCCCGTAGAAATCATAATCGTGGATGTGCATGAAATGTTCAATTTTGTCCCTTGATAACATATATCCAATAAATAAGCATTTTCCTCTTAATGAAGGCGATACTTTCATGGGTACTCGCGGGTACCCATTACCCATTGATATTAGATGAGTACCCATTACAATCAGATACCTGTTGGAATGGGATGGGTTGACCCATGACCCAATAACAACAGGTTGGAGCGGGTCACAATCAAATTGGTCGGGTACCCGTCCTATGAACACCCGTAGCCATGAGGAATTAGGGCTAACGTAATAATATATATATATATATATATATTATAAGTTTGGGATCGAGCTTTGGGCCGAACTCGGCCCAAAGCTTAACGGGCTGGGTTACGGACCGGATCGGACTAGCCCAACCCAATGCTCAACGGCCTGTTTGGTTGCTGGGTTGGGTTGGGGTACACCGGTGTACCCCCTCCTTCCAACCCTTCAAATCCTCTTCACAGTTTATTATTCACAGGGGTAACCTAACCCAACCCAACCCAATCCTACCCAACAATCCAATCCTACCCAACAACCAAACAGGGGGTATTTAGGGTTCTCCCTTTAAAAAAGGTTTTATAAATATCGACACCCTATTTGTTGGCTAGAATTTCTCGAAGGTTTGATAAGAGTTGATTTTTGACTTTGTGTGCATCTCCCAATTTTATCCATATCATCATTATTATCCAATAAAGAATTAAAAGTAAGCGTTGACCACTCAGTCTCTCTTTGACATTTTCAACCAATGTGAATGCTCTCGTATTTTTCATGAAAGCGTGTTGAATTAGGTGCCACATAAATAAATAGAAGCATGATGTGAGCAATGCCAATTCTTTGGCACCATCTATTGATTAAAAAATTAATTAGATAGGGTCGTCCAATTTCCATTTGCATTAATATTTATCACTAACTATGTTGATTGTGATTGAGTTAGCTGGCCTCCATTTAGTTTATATTTTCTCTATTTGCATTTGAATTAATTTGTGCTAGCTAGTTTAAATATTCTGAGCCCTGGGAGCAAATGTCATCAACAAGAGAACCCAAGGAGTGGTCTGGTGGTAGTGCAGTGTACCTACACCTTAAAGGACTCAGGTTCGAATCTCAGGGGAACGCTCTGGACCCCTGACATTACCGAACTTACTATTAAAAAAATATCATCAACAAGAGCTGTGTCCCCTGACTCTTGAATTCTTCTATAAGACCGTGGTATATAAGTTCACCTCGCTTGGTTTGGATTACTTACTTTACCATTGGTAGTCGGGAAGACCTAGTCATCGTTTGAGGAGATTGAATGTGGAGTTGAAAGAGAGGGGGTGGATGAAAATGGCCTTTCAGTCGATTTCATTTCATCCCACATACCGTTGACACCTGACTTTAACAAGAAAGATTTAAGTTGTGTGTTACCACATGTACGATGCGCTATCAAACATATTGTCAGGAACTTTTACACTTCTACCTCTAGGAAACATTACGATTAAACTTTTATGTTATTGATTTATCTTCCATATTTATATTTGTATAAATGAATATTATTCCACGCTTGATCTGCTGGTTTTTTCTTCTAATCGTTGCTAATTTACAATGATCAGTGCAAAATTATAATGAAATAATGAACAAATAATCGTAATTATATTAAACTTTAACAACAAAATGCATTTATCGAGAACTACAAGAAAAAAAAGATAATTTTCATGGATCAATATATTCGTTGTTATGTATTTAAAACGAGAAGATACTGCAACGAGTATATAAACTATTTGTTGGCGTAAGCCAATTTTGTTGTAGTGATCTCATCAAGTACCAATAGGATTGAGAGTTTAAAGGTAAATGTTTAACATATGTTGTAATATACATACGATGGATCATGGTAGGTAGTCCAACAACAGATATATTATTCAAAAGAATCAGATTTTGAAGTTTAAGATTTTCTGATTGCAATAAAGATGATTTTGTTCTGAAGATCGATGCAGAAGATAAGTTTACATCAGTTCAATCGTGAGACGAATTTAATGTAAGAAGTTCAACCATTATGTCATTATTGCCCCTTGTTGCCTATACTTTCTTCGATTTTCTAAAAATAGGATTCGATATTAGACACAGATTTCACAAGTGGACAGAGGTTCTCTTCAACATGACACTTCCCGTTAGCTAAAAAGAGAATAATACAAAATTCATTGGCTATCAATTCAAATAATTTGATTCGCATTAAATTTGCATATTTACCTTACTCATGGACTAAAAAGAGCAATATTAGCACTACAACAAAATTGAGTTTTAGTGACGTTTTTTTCTTCAAAATCCGTCACTAAATTAGCCATTGTTAAATATATAACGATCATATTATTCGTTGTAAAATGATTTTTCGTGTTTGAAATTAACAACGAATATTATATCTGTTGTTATATCATTAGCAATGGTCCACAAAGCAACGCTTATCCGTTGCTATTTTCAAATTTCTAATTAATCGTTGCTAAAATTTGAACTAAAAAATAGCAATGATTAATTGATATTTTAAAAAATAGCAACGGATAAGCATCGCTTTGTGGACCGTTGCTATTGATATAGAGACATATATACTAGTCCATTAATTTCAAGTACGAAAACTCATTTCACATCAAATAATATCGTTGTTATATATTTAACAATGGCTAATTTAGTGACAGATTTTAAAAAAGCATCACTATAGCTCAATTTTGTTGTAGTGTAGGTTGAAGGATCAAGCATGCTTGTTCCCTAAAATAATCAACAGTATCTTCACAACCACATTATGCCTATGTATGTTATCTAAGTGCAATAATCTATCCGTCGACCGCTCAAGTAAAACCTAGCTAGCTAGGAATGACCTTAGCCTCATCTTTATTAACTCTTCCAAGCTCATATCAACATCAAATACAACTCCACAATCATATGATCATCCCTATCACCACCCAAGCTAATTAAAGCGCTAAAATAAATGAATTTCGACATAAACAACCCTAAAAACTTATATAATCAATGCGTATGAATACAATTCATCATTAGCGTATATACCCTTCTGTTCTGATCCATGATTTTCCTTGAGTTCTTCAACATGTACTATGCGGTGTTTAGGGTTACAAATAAATCTATGACAACAAAATTCATGTATTTTATCGACGTATAGCATTCAATGGTATATGCATGATATGTATATATAAACATATGTATGTAGTTACATAGGTTTTCAAGTGTGTGTGTGTGTAAAATTTGAAGAGTCCCTTCTAGCTAGGTTATAATACTTGAAAGTACATACCATTCTCCCACCTAGAGAGGCACATTAAATTAGCATACATTAAGTAGTAATGGGGAGATGATCCTATAAGTGGGCACATTACATGTTAATAGTACTTCAATGCTCCATGACATCTTTTGGAAGCACCCATAAAGGTTGATGGAATCTATGCAACATATTCCAATGTGATCTCATCTTAGATTCCCACTTCAACTTCCCCAAAAAGACCAAGGTTAGTTGCACTTTGTTGATGATATCTACTCAGCTTCCAACCAAGACTAATCAACACTCACTAATCAACACTATTTTTTATGGAAAGTGGGAATCATGATGACCAACTAGTAAAGTGATCTAATTAAGAATGGCAGTGGTGTTGCTCCTTTGTCACAATCCATGGTGTTGATGGGTTCTCTTTGTGAGGACTATGGTTGGATCTTACTCCCATGAAGAGACAAACAATGGGCTATGTGGGAGGATTGGATGTTTGGTGTTTAATTATTCAAGATTAGCTTAGAGTGGTCTCTTCTGTTAGGCCATGTTTTTTTCATTTTATGTCATGCACTCTTTTTTTTATTAGAGACATTTTGATTAATAAAACACGAACTTATCCGCAATTTATTTGGAGTTGGCATCATTCTTTGTATATTAGAAACCTTGTTTGCCATGAGCTAACATAGCTTAGAAGATAAGTTGTGATGTGTCACGTAATCGACGAGTTTTCTAAAGTATGCCTTTGTTATTGTATGAGTATTAGAAACGATTGACAATTAGATGAGTACTTATGCAACACCTAATGTGTGAAAATGATTGAAATATAATGGGAGAGATGTTAATTGCTATTGTATTACAACTAAGAAGAGAATAATATAAATGTGACATCTGATGATCAATGAAATTACTGATGTGAAACCTAATAGATAGTAAATTATTAGGATCATTATATAATAGAAGGGTTGATGGGCATATGTTAAATGTTATGTATCATCTCATTTATCCCATGTTTGATAAATTTCCTTAATCTAACTTTGCTTATTATCATAAAATTTGATTATGAATATTTAAAAAAACTACTTTCACTTTGGCTTTTTTTCACTATGGTTTTTAGTTTTAAAATAAAAAAACAAGTCAGGCTTTTATAACATAAATTTTACTCAAATTGATATCTCACCGGACCATGATTCCCTCAGTTGGAATAGAATGTCCTTCCAATTCATTGCATGGGCCTTCCTCCGTCCCAAAAGAAACCCAAAGTCCAAGATTGGGAGGCTTCACTTCGAAACACAAGGTTGGAAGTTAAAAATATTGTCCCTAGCATCTTTTGTTTCTTTCTTATATCCCTCTTTGCAACTCACATTATGTCAAGAATTGAAATTCTAGGTTTTTTTATCAGTTGTACCCCTCTAAGATATTACAATATCAGTTATATCCATTCTATTTTCTCGAATATCAGTTCAACCTTTGACTTCTTCCACAGTGATCACTTGTGACCCTAAAGTTAATTGTCATTTGTTCTCAACACAAACGGATGTTAACTTTGAGGAAATAATGGAAATTAGATTAAAAAAATAGTTTGAAAGGTCTTCCTTCCACTCCTCCTATGCCAACCCCCTCCTCCTACACCCTCACCTCCCTCCTACTACGTCTAGAGCTGCTAATTGAACTGAAACATTCGAATTCGATTAGGATTCGTTCGATAAAAATTCGAAAAAAATTCGATTCAAAATCAAAAGAACTGAATTTGAATTTAACTTGGGGATTCGATTCCCAAATGAATCGAATCTGAATTTACCTGAATTCGTTCGATAATAATTCGTTTCGATTTGTTATTTTATATCCATACTTATATTTATGTATGTAACAATGTATTCAATATTACACAATACATACATATACATGCATATAATACTTACATATTTACATATATACATGTAACAACCACTCTGGGTTGATTTGGATCTTATCTGAATATTCTTGTGCAAATAGTTATACCATAGTTACATCAAAAGGTTGACATACATCCATTCGAATTCATTTGTAAGTAAATAGATGTAGAAAAGAGTATACAAATATGTATTAAAAAGCTACTACATTTCTTTTACATTGACAGATTTAGCATTTGCATTATATCACTAAGCATAACATGTGCAAGCAACTAAATATACTCTCAAACCAACTTACTATATTTATTAAGTGGTTAATTTTAAACTTATAATCATATCTATGCTCTATTGATATGATTTATCTTGTTCACCCTTCACCGCTATGATTTCCTTACTCATAGTATCATGCTATACTGACGTGACAAGTCAATGTGTGACGTGTATATGCAACATTATGCCTCCTTAATAAGATCCAATCTCCTTCCTTTCCTCTTTATAACTAAGTTCAAGTGGTTTGACTGCAGAATATTATGAGAGAAATGTGAGTCCTTCATACGTCGGTTATAGAAAACATCTAAGTTCATGCCTTTATTATTTTAGCTAGTGACAATAGCTTAGGTATGACTTTCTTTGTATACGTACAATAATCAATCTCGGCATATTATTCAGAAATTTTGAGGTATTAAGACTATACAAAGAACTATAAACCATACCAAATCTAATATGTATATATATATGTATAATTCTATTAGTTAAAGACTAAATATCAAATATAAAAAAGAGTAAAAAAATATTAATCTTGAAATCTAATAGGAAAGATTAAATGTTGATTGTTATTCTAAATCTCCACCCACGTATTTATTTTCATGTTCCCACATTCCTTTTACTACCTTTCCATTCTCCCTTTTATTATCTATCAAAGATCCTAAGTACTCACGATAGATTATGGTGGCATTTCTCCTAACATGTGAAAATGATGATTTTGCTACTTCACGTTCTGTCACGACCCCAATTTCGGGCCATCGGATCCTACCATAACCGGATCTGGTTACTCAGCAATAATTTTTTCGGCAATCACAACTAACATTCAGAAACAGACTGCAAATAAAGTATATTCAGAAGAAAGTATTTCAACACTTTTCCACTTCATAAAATAAAGTTCAGATGATAAATTGTCCCACTATAACCATTTACATGTACATCAGCTTGAAAAGAAAATATAAAAAAGATTACTAACTACCTTACAAAGTAAAGTAATGTGGCTGGGTGGATGTCTACTAAGGTTCTTGCGATGGCTCACCGACACCTGTTGGATTTTCCATAAATCATAGGATAACAATTAGCGAATGCTAAGTAACGAAGAAGAGAAAATAAACAAATTGTGCGATTTTTCTAAACTTGTTGTCATTAAAATTTACAATCCTTTCATTAATTTAAGTCATATTCCTTTCTATTTCACATCAGGGATTAGTCCAGGGGGAATCCCACCATTCTTGGACTCCGAAGCTGTGGACATTTCGGGATTGGAGATTGTGTTGATCTTGGTAAGCTTATGCCGCCATATGTCACCTCAACCAATCCTCCATTATTACCTGACAATTTCTTTTTTCTTTTATCAAACAGGGTCTCAAATCCTCATCCTGGAAAACAAATGAGCACACCGTCCTTGAGGACTCGGTTGCATAAAATCATAACCCTCCTCACTTGTCTTTCTTCCGAAAATCAAAACTAATCGAAACAAAGTCCGATTCATACGAAACAAATTCCATTGGTTTCCTTTTGACGAGCCGTATCTTATTATATGGGATCCGAGATATGCCACGTTCAAGGCTATACAATTATAACAACCTCAAAGGAAGTCTCGTCCTCGAGACTAGAAATGCAGGCATAACAACCTTAAAAAGAATTGAAACCATAACAACCTTAAAGAGAATGAATGTCATTTCATTTATAAAGAAGATATACAACAAATAGACCCAAACAAGTAGGGGTATTTCTATCTCATTTCCGCCTCAGGTTCCCATGTGGCTTTTTCAAACTCTTGGTTCCGTCACGATACTTTAACTAGAGGCATCTCTTTGTTTCTCAACTTCTTGATATCCCTGTCAAGTATTTGCGCAGGTATCTCTTAGTATATCAAGTCTGGCTCAACATGTAAATCATCATAACTTATCTTATGCTTTAGATCCTTAACGTACTTTCTTAAATTTGATACATGAAAAACATCATGTACTGCCGAAAGATGTGGAGAAAGTGCAAGTCTATAGGCAACTTTTCCAATGTGCTGAATAATTTCAAAGGGACCCACGAATCTGGGTGCTAACTTCCCATGCACTCCAAACCTCTGAATTCCCTTCATAGGTGATACTTTCAGAAATACAAAGTCACCTACTTCAAACTCAAGGTCTCTTCGTCTAGTATCACTATAGCTTTTCTGACGACTTTGAGCAGTCAATAGTCTTTTTCGAGCAAGCTCTACAGTCTCCCGTGTCTCTTGCAGTTTATCTGAATTATAAATGTTATTTATCCCGACCTCCTGCCAACACAAAGGAGTAGTACACCTTCATCCATAAAAGTACTTCAAATGGTGCCATGCCAATACTTGTATGGTAACTGTTGTTGTATGTGAATTCTGCAAGAGGCAAATATTTCAACCATGATCCTTCCCATTCTAAGGCACATGCTCGTAACATATACTCTAAAGTTTGAATAGTACGTTCTGATCGACCATCTGTTTGTGGATGATATGTTGTGCTCAAGTGTAGTTGTGTGCCTAAGGCTTTCATGAAGTTCTCCCAATAGTGTGAGGTAAATCGTGAATCTCGATCGGAAACTACTTCCTTTGGGGTAGCATGGAGGCGAATCACATGTGTAATATATAACTCAGCAAGCTAGTCTGGAGTGAAAGATAAGCTTATTGAAATAAAGTGTGCTACCTTCGTCAGACGATATATTATAACCAGATATTATCTTTACTACTAGTCGTTTGGGGTAAGCCAGTAACAAAATCCATGGAAATGTTTTCCCATTTCGATTCATGTATAGGGAGGAGTTGCAATAATCCTGGTGGCTTTTGGTGTGAAGCCTTTACCTGCTAGCAAGTGAAACATGAATTCAGAGACTCATCGATATCTTTCTTCATTCCCTGCCACCAAAAGTATGAATGAAGATTCTTATATATCTTTCTAATTCCTGGATGAATAGATAATCTTGAGCGGTGCGCTTCTCGTAAGATGTCTTTCCTTAGTTCAGGTGTGTTTGATACACAAACTCTGTGATGGTTATTCAGTAACCCATCTGTATCTGGAATCCCTCTATCTCATTCTTCTCAAGTTGTTGTCTCAAGTCTTTAAGGACTGGATCGTCCTCCTGTTCTTTCTTTATTCTATCCCAGATCTCTGGTTTGTATTGGTGAGGAATAGTTATAGTATCAACACTACTATCAAATGATTTCCATTCACTTAATGTTGATAGTAAACCCCATAAGTGGATAGCACTCACCAACCCAGGTGAATAAGTTCTTCTGTTAAGGGCATCTGCTACGACGTTCCCCTTACCAGGGTGGTAGGAGATAGTGCAATCATAGTCTTTCAACAACTCTAGCCACCGTCTTTGTCTCATATTAAGTTCCTTCTAATCAAATAGATATTTCAAGCTTTTATGATCAGTGAAGATCTCAAAAGTAATACCATAGAGGTAATTTCTTCATATCTTTAAAGCAGAAACTATAGCAGCTAATTCAAGGTCATGTATTGGGTAGTTCTTTTCATGTGTCCTGAGCTGTCGTGATGCATACTCAACTACCTTACCATGTTGCATAAGAACTGGCCCAAGTCCTTCTTTAGATGCATCAGTGTATACTGTAAACCCTTCACTCTCAGAGGGTAGAGTACGGATTGGTGCAGATGTTAGGCATTCTTTCAGTGTCTAAAAACGAGCTTCACATGTATCAGACCATAAGAATGGGACTTCCTTCTGACTTAGTCCAGTCATTGGCAATGTGTTCGTGAAAAGTCCTTCACGAATCTTCTATAATATCCAGCTAAATCCAGAAAAGATCGTATTTCTGTGACAGTCTTCGGACGTTCCCAACTCATCACCGTACTAACCTTTGTAAGATCAACTGATATACCTTCTCCAGAAATAACATGGCCTAAGAAAGATACTTCAGATAACAAAAAGTCACATTTGCTATATTTAGTATACAATTTGTTCTTCCTTAATGTTTCAAGTTCCTGTCTTAGATGGTATTCATACAGATACATATCTTTGGAGTAAATAAGCATATCATCAATAAAGACTACTACAAAGTGATCTAAGAACTCCTTGAATACTCTATTCATGAGATCCATGAAAGCCGTTGGGGCATTTGTCAGACCAAAAGGCATAACTAAAAATTCATAATTTCCATATCTAGTACAAAAGGTTGTCTTGGGGATATCCACATCTTTTATCTTTAATTGATGGTATCCAGATCTTAAGTCAATCTTGGAATACACAGTCGAACCCTATAATTGATCAAAGAGATCATCTATCCTTGGTAGAGGATACTTATTCTTTATTGTCCTCTTGTTTAACTATCTACAGTCAATGCACAACTGCATTGACCCGTCCTTTTTCCTGATAAATAAGACAGGTGCACTCTATGGTGAAGTATGAGGACGGATGAATCATTTATCTAATAGTTCTTGCAACTGTGCCTTTAACTCTCGTAACTCATCTGGGGCCATCCAATATGGAGGGATAAAGATAGGCTAAGTATCAGGTATAGGAGAGATTTCAAATTCAATCTCTCACTTAGGTGGTAATGCAGGCAGTTCCTCTGGTAATACATCAGGAAATTCGCAAACTATAGGTATATCTTCCATCATTTTATCTGACCCTGATGTAGTGGTTACATAAGCTAAATAACCTTGGCACCCTTATTCTAACAGTTGTTGAGCCTTTAGAGTAGATATGTATTCGACATTATCATTGGATATCTTTCCAATGAATTGGAACTCTATCGAGTTAGGTAGGTGAAACATTACTGTCTTCTAAAAACAATCAAGACATGCATGATGCCTTTCTAGCCAATCCATCTCAAGGATGAGATCAAAGTCATCCATTTCAATAATAATAGGAAAACATGTAACTAATGTCCTGCTATAAGTACTACACAATCATTCAGGATTTCTCGGATTATAAATACTTGTCCTCCTTGTCCCTTGATCAGATAGGACTGTTGTACTTCTACTGATATCTTACTCAAAGTGGGTACTAACCATTGAGCAATAAATGAATGTAAAGCACCAGAATTAAATAAGGCATGTACTAAAAAGACATGAATAGTAACGGTACCTCGTACGATCGTGCTTGAATTATAGGCTTATTCTTCAGTAATTGCATTGAGCTGGCCATTAGGAAAGGCAAGTTAGAACCTGCAATGCTTTGTGGTGCCTGTTGTGTAGGAGATGCTCCTTGTGAGCCACGAACTCTACTATGTCTTCCTCCGCGTGTTGCTCCATTGCTCGAGGAGGATGTTATACTGTTAATTGGGGTTGGTTTAAACCCTGAACCTCTCAACTGCAAACAGTCTTTCCTAATGTGACCTTCTTGATGACAGTGATAACATGTACGTGTTCATGTCTGAGCTGAAGACCCAATCACATATTTACTAGTTCCTGGTGCTGTGTTACAGGGGTATAGTTGAGGTCTCAAGAAACTCCCTCTTCTTGATAATTCCTGGCCCAAGGTCTGTGGTGAGCTTATACTGGAACTGGCTGGATGATAGCGATGATCTCTACAGTTATAATGTGCCTTACGTTTGGATGGTCCACCAATAAAGTGGAAAGTTCTTCTTTGGCGGTTTTCATCCCTCTTCATCTCAATACGAGAGGCGATGTCCATTGCTTCATCTACGGTTGTAGCTCTAAAACCAGCAAGCTTTTCTCGCAGATCTCCTTGAAGGCCGCTAACAAATTTTGTAAGACACTCTTGTGGTGAAGCTTCTAGAGCTGGTAAGTAACGTAGTAGCTCAGTAAAGTGGATATGATAATCTCGTACGATCTTAGAACCCTGATTCAAATAAGCCAACTCTCTCCTCTTTAATTCTTCCCAAATAGAGGGACAAAAGTGAGTTCGGAACCTCTCTTCAAAGATATCTCATGGAATAGGATCCGCTAATTTCTTGGAAATTGCTCTCCACCATCGTCGTGCATAATCTGTTAGGGAGTAATCAGAAAAGTGCATCCATGTGTCAACTGGTGCATGGATTATTCTCAACATCCTACTAACGTCATCGATGCATAATTCAGCCTCGGCAGGTGTCTCTACACCTATGAATCGAGGAATTTTTCTCTTTCGGTAATTATCTAGTAATGTTTGGTGTCTAAGAATGGCCTTCTCCATTTCTCCTTCAGCTGGGATAGGAGCAGACTCAGTTGAAGGATGGTAACTTGATTCTTCCTCAAAAAGATAGAAAGAACCTTCAATGTTAGCATCCACAAGTTTAGATGCCTCGGGTCTCTAAGCTTGTGCATTGAGGATCTCCTCCAATGCTTGCTGCCTTTGCCCCATGTGTTGGAGCATTACCATCATAGCCACTAATTACCTAGACTCATCTTAGTCTGCCGTGATCCTGGGATGAGTCAAGGTCAAATGTCAGATCCTATATGTCTTAGCATGATGTACATAAGGGACAATGACTTGTGAAAGGTACTGCAGTCAGTTATTAAGATCAAATGATCTTAATACAACCTTAGTTTTTGAATACCACTTATAGTTGTCAATTACTAAATAAATTACAGGAGTAATCAAGCTCTGATATCAATCTGTCATGACCTCAATTCCTGGTCGTCAGATCCTCCCATAACCGGATCTGGTTACTCAATAATAATTTATTCAGCAATCACAACTAACATTTAGAAATAGACTACAAATAAAGTATATTCAGAAGAAAGTATTTCAACACTTTTCCATTCATAAAATAAAGTTCAGATGATACATTGTTCTACTATAACCATTTACATGTACATCAGCTTGAAAGGAAAATATACAAAAGATTACTAACTACCTTACAAAGTAAAGCTACTGTGGCTGGTTGGATGTCTACTAAGCTCCTTGCGATGGCTCACCGTCACCTGTTGGATTTTCAATAAATAATAGGATAACAATTAGCGAATGCTAAGTAACGAAGAAGAGAAAAGCAAACAAATTGTGTGATTTTTCTAACTTGTTGTCATTAAAAGTTACAATCCTTTCATTAATTTAAGTCATATCCTTTCTATTCCACATAAGGGATTAGTCCAGGAGAACCCCACCATTCTTAGACTCCGAAGCTATGGAAACTTCGAGATTGGAGATTGTGTTGATCATGGTAAGATTATGACGCCGCACGTTGTCTCAACCAATCCTCTAATACTACCCTGACAATTTATAAACAGGGTCTCAAACCCTCAGCCTGCAAAACAAATGAGCACACCGTCCTCGAGAACTTGGTTGATTAAAATCTCAAGCTAACATTTAGTCATATAACTAGTGGCTTTAAATACATATTATCGTTATCCAACTGCTATTGAACCACCCGTGCCTCCACATGCCACGGTCATATCTTCCGTCGTTCCACCCGACGATACTGGCTCCCGGTACCAGACATTACAAATCATTCATTTCGTGCGCACTTATCATAACAGGGCAATCGTGTACCACCTTGGTAGGTAAATGTCAATACGGATTCCTTCCGACAAACCTATATGTTGCATGCCCGACCTGTAGTTTTACTTCCAGTCATCCTTAACGTGACACATGATCCTTTTCAGGATCCAACTCAAACTACATCAATCCCCATGATGTAATTCTTTCGTTAAGTCTTCGATTTGCATAATCAGCAACACTTAGTATAGACTCACATATATATTATTCATATGCATATATACTCGTATTTATGCCTATTTTAACTTACAAACCCTAACTTTCAAACCCACCGCATAAATTTGATGCCTAAACCTTATTTTAGTGGGAATAACAAAGGAACTCTTCAGACTTTTTCAAAAATAGCCAAAATTAGGGTTCTTCATAGCAAAGAACATAAAATCAAGAATTTCAATAATCTCGTATGAAAACCCAACAACAAAAGGAAGGATTTCATTACCTAATCTATCTCTCTCTCGCGTATGCAAGGCTTTATTGTGTTTCATTTTTAGAAAAGATGTTTTAAGGCTCCTGAAAAGATCGAATTTCATTTTAGTATCAAAAACGTTAAGAACTTGTTAAGAACGCGAAGAATGAATGAAGAATACGAAGAACGTGAAGAACATGAAGAACACGAAGAATGCCAAGAACATATTTCCTCTTAAAATTTCGGTAGAGTTTCCTCTTATATAGGGATATATTTCTTGAAAAATTTCGGCAGAGTTTCCCCTTATATCAGGACATATTTCTTGGAAAATTTCGGCAGAGTTTTCCCTTATATCGGGACATATTTCAAAATAAAAACGAAGAGTTTCCTCTATAAAATCAATCGAGAGGAAAACAACAACGAAACTGAAAGAATATACTCAAACAACAAGAGATGAAGAATCGGTAGACACCACGCATCTTAGGTGAGTGAATGTGTGACGAATCACAAGCTTCACTGACATGCATGGCTGCCCACACCTAAGTAGGGTATGACACAGATTTCTCCATCAAAATAACTATAAAAGCATAATTGAAAGAATAGAAAAATAAACGATGGAGAATCGGTAGACACCACGCGTCTTAGATGAGTGAATGTGTGCGAATCACAGGGTTCACTGACGTGCATAGCCGCCCGCACCTAAGTAGGGTGTTATACAGATTTCTCCTCGAACCACAACAGAAAATGAATCGGAAAGAAAGATGAATCAAGAACAAAGCTTGAAAGAAAAGAGGATAAATTGAAATCCTAACTTACGAAACAAACTAAGAGAGGATCATACCTTTCTCCTCCTCGTTCTCCCTGCAGCGCTTCGCTAGCGCTCTTCCCTCGCCTCCCACTCCTCCTCCCGACCTCTCGACCCTACCCCTTGGGGTGGTGGTGGTAGTGGAAATCGTAGAGAATGAATGGGTAGGGGGGTCTATTTATAGGTCTAGAAAATCACTAACCATGCTTAGAAAACCATAGTTTAAATCTTAACCATGGTTTAGCGGCCCATGGTTTTGGCCCATGGTTTTAGTCAAAACTTCTCCCAAACTTGGGGCTTAAGTTAGAACATTCTAGGGGATTCTAGGTTCTCTAATAACGCTTAATTAACATTAACCGTGATTAACTTTCACTAATCATGAATTACTTTCGCGGCTTATGCTTATCTTTTACTAACTATTGATTAGTATTTGCTAATGATCATTAGTGGTTTTCAATCCATCATTACTTTCTTTAATCATATTTAATTAGTTTTATTGACAGTCATTATGAGTTAATGACGTTTTAACCCTCCTTACTTGTCTTTCTTCCGAAAATCATAACAAATCGAAACGAAGTCCGATTCACACGAAACAAATTCTATTGGTTTCCTCTTGACAAGTCAGATCTTATTATATAGGATCCGAGATATGCCAAATTCAAAGCTTTACACGTTCCTCCTTAACATTTGTTGTGATTCGAAATTTATCAAGATATATCTCCTTTGATTTTTTTTATTTTTTTGATTACTGACATGATAATCCATGATGATTAACATTGTTAAAGCGACATTTATCATCACATGAGTAATATACAAGTTCTCATCATAATGTAAGTTATTCCCTTATACATCTAAAATTCATATATTTCATTTTCATGGATCAGTTTTTTATAATGAAGATCCTTACGCTTAATGAAGAGGTGTTATATTGCTACATTATTATTTTTACTATTTCATTATTTCAAATAGTAATATTAATTTGTATCAACTTTCTATATAAGTCTGATCGTGTGTTGCTTTAACATGCAATGATAATTATAATGTGTTCAATTTTTTTGTCAATGATATTGTATCTCTTTTATAAGTTTATATAATTATGTTGTATTTATACATTTCTTCATCATTTAAAAAAGAGTATATTTAGATTAAGAAACTATAATAATTATAGAAATTAGGCACTTATATCCACTATGGTGTATTGGTTTGTTATAGTTTTTTAACTTAACTTAGTAATATACTTTCAAAATTAGATTTATACAGTAAAATATGTATATTAAATTATTCTGCATATAATATTATTTATATAAGCTCTAACACATCAATTAACATTTCAAATTCGAAATAAAATAAATTGAATTTGAATATTTAAAACTTTAAATGAATTGAATATAAAGTTAAGTTAGTAAATTCGTTTGAAATTCGATTAGAGTTCGGATTCAAAACTTTTACAATGAATTGAATTAGGATCCTTGTGGATTCGAAGGTATTTGATTCGATTAGCACCCCTAACTATGTTCCTCCTCCTCCATCGCCCCCTCTGCTTTCTCTGCCCCCTCCTCCATCGCCCCCACCCTCTTCCTCCGCCTCCATTCTCCATCGCCCCCTCCTACTCCACCCCTCCTCCTCCCCCCACTCCTCCACATCTATGCACATCAGAGTCGCATGAGCTCAGATGAAATCTGGATGGTAGTAGCTCGATATGGAGCATTCTATGGTGGACGATGATGATTGAAGGGGTGGCTAGATCATGTGCCAACTGCTCTTAAAAATTCCCCTCCACTCTCTTTGTTCACAGGCAGTAGTTGCACGGAAGTGGATCCTCTATTGTGGCATGGGTTGTAGTAGACTCTGCTACACGTCTGGGAGTCGCTTGATCTTGATCAAGCGGTTCCCACGAATTCACACTTTTTGTGGGCCTTGATCATGCGAATTCGTGGGAACCGAACGTACAACAGAGTCTGTTGCAACCCATGGCACAACAAAGGATCCGTATCCGTGCAACTACTGCCCGTGAACAAAGAGAGAGGAGGGGAATTTTTAAGAGAAGTTGTCACATGATCTAGCCACCCCTTCAATCATCATCGTCCATCATAAAATGCTCCATATCGAGCTAGTGCCATCCGGATTTCATCTGAGCTCATGCGACTCTGATGTGGATAGATGTGGAGGAGTGGGGGGAGGAGGGATGGATTAGGAGGGGGCGGTGATGGAGGATGGAGGCGGATGAAGAGGGTGGGGGCGATGGAGGAGGGGGCGGAGAAAGCAGAGGGGGCGGTGGAGGAGGAGGAACGTTCCTTTGTTTTGGATGGAAATGAATATTTTTGTATATTGGAGTAAGTTCTTGTATGGATTCATCCTTAGTTGTAGATTTGAGGTACATTTTGTATCAAACGACCTTCCTTTGTTTGGATGTATTATTGTCTGCAAGTGAACAATTTTGTATTATAAGGTCGATTTTTGTATTGTTTTCTTTTCTGGTTCGCAAAAAATTGCATATTCGTTGTTACTCTATTTTTAATATGCAATTAGTTATTGACAATTACTACTGTTCTTGAGTATACAAAAATATTTATCTCCCTACAAAAGGATCCTTTAAAATAAAAATACAAGAATTATCTATATTACACAGTAGAGTGAACGACCATACAATAAAGATTCCCGATTATGCAGCAGAGCGAACGATCATACCAAATTCACCTTTAATATACAAAAATCGTCTATTTCCCTACATAGGGGTTGTTAAGAAAAAACAATATAAGAATTATTGCCATACAAAGGGGCCCTTTAGAATAATCATACAAGTTATATCTCCATCATGCAACAGAGTTGTCTTCCATATGAAAACTTGCATTATTGTACAAAAACCTCCATTCCTACAAAAAAATCCTTTGGAATAATTATACAAGGTGTTTCTCCATTATACAACAGAGCAGACTTTCATACAAAAACTTACGTTTTTATACCATAAACTCAATTTTCCTACAAAAGGATCCTTTGGAATAAACATGCAACATGTTTCTCTTAGACACCTCATGAATGCGTGGATCAAGGTCGTACGCGGGCTTGACCTGAGCCCTCCTCCCTACCACGATCAGTCAGCTCTGGTGACGCTGAAGGATATTTCACCACGTGATCTCATCAATTTCGAGAAGGAATCTATGGAGCTCATGATCCATCATGACCAATCAAGATGATTTTCGTATAATAAAGAGATTTTTGTAGGATTTCTTTCTCTGTTAAATATTTGAGAGAACTCTTGTATTTTCCATCTTATGTATGTGCATGAGTAGTTTTTTATAGGAATGCAAAGATTATGGTATTAATAGACAAAATATTGATACCAGAACTCACTCCATTAAACAAAAATCTTCATCTTCCTATACAAAGAAGCTCTCATATATGAACAGAGAAGAGGACATCCATACTAAAGCTCAATCCATTAAAAAATTGTTGTTTTCCTACAAAAGGATACTTGTGTACATCCTTCAGAAGAAACATACAAATCTCTCTTAGAAATGTAAAAAAAAGGACATTCATACCAGAACTCACTTCATTATACAAAAATCTTCGTTTTCCTACAAAAATGTTCATTTCCATACAAACACCCCCCTTCTCCACTGTTTATACACAAGAGAAGGAATACATACTAGAACTCAGTTCAATATCCAAAAACATTCTTTTTCATATAAAAATTTTCTTCTCCACATTGCATAAGAAAGAAGAAAACTCCGTGCAGAATTTCTCTCAGATATACAAAAGAGGACTTTCTACTAACTTTTAGTTCAATATACAAACATTTTTGCATTTATACAAAATTCTCAGTATCGTGGAATATCCTCAAAACTACCAAAATGTGGATCGGCGAACAAAATCATAATAGAATGCATTGTAATATGCTCAAAACTACCAAAAATCACAGTATCATGCCCTCGTGGATCTTGTTGAGGAGCCACTTGGAGATGCAAATGAGGAAGTTGCATGTTTGGAAGCGTGAAGTCCTCAACAGGATCGGTAATGATGTTAGTGAGGTGGTCGGAGTGGGGCTAGAGGTCAGCGACATCATCGTCGCGAAGGAAGGTGTCGGGATCGAAGGCCTCAGAGCGAAGGGTGTGGTAGTCGATGAGCTACGCGGTGGGTGTCGAAGATGACAGAGATGGAGGAGCACAAGAGGTCGTTGGTGGTGATGTCGATATGGGAGATGCCAAGGCCGAGGTGGGGGATCTGTGTGAGGGCTTCGGGTCCGAGATTGCCACCTCCATCTTCACATACACGTGTTCTCGTTTGGAAGGGAGGAGGGCATCGCCTGAGAAGGGGTTGGGTGGGGATGTGTTCCGTGCTGTTGGATCATTTCCTACCACGTGGCACACATCTGCACGATTACAATAGAGTCTGTTGTATTTCACTTGCAGCAGATGATCCTCTCCCTCATATCGAGGGGGTGAGGGAGATCTGATGGCCATTGCTAGAGCGTGGATCCGATGTAGTGCTGCAGTCTGCAGATGCCAGTTGTAAAAAGGAGCTTGGCCCGAACCGCTCGATCAAGATTAGATCTTGAAGGAGAATATAACAAAGAAATAGAAGAAGGAAAAGGAAGAAGAACGACAAAGAAAAGAGGGATAGAGGGAGATACCTAGAACTATGAAGACAATGGGTTCGTCCAAGTTTGGTTCTCGCTATCAGAAGAGAGAGTGATGAAGATCATGATTATGATTTTTCCTCCCGATTTCTAGGAGCTTGAGTTGAAAGTACCGAATAGTGGCGGGTGAGGATTATGATTATTTTCCCTTTAACCTTATATATAATGGTCGATTAAGGGTTTGGCAATAGGGGAACATGATATGAGCGTAGTTGGCAATGACGAAGATGAGGATGGAGTAGAGAAGGTAGGCTGCAGCAAGACGTCATGGATGGGGCATCTGCATCCAGGGTGGAAAGGCTAGTCAGGCATCGTGGATCTCGCACGTGTGAAAGAGGTGAGATGGGAGATGGATTTGACCTAAGGTCAACTAAGGAGTGTTGACGTTGATGGGCTAGACCACTGGGAAGAAGGGTGGAAAGGGTTTATAATTTCATTGACTAAGGTCAACAATGAGCCTAGTGACTAGGCAAAGGAGATGGAGGGCCAATGAAGAGTAGTTGCTTGTCTGAGTTGACATCAACTGACCAAGCCACCAGGTAGAAGGAAAAAAATCAACAAATAAAATAAAATAAAAATAAAATAGGAAAAAATGACTCAAATGAAGAAGTGGTTAATGTGAAAGTTTTAGATCTCAATGATCTACAATTTTCATGAAATTTTCATAACAAAAGAAGTAATTAACATATAGATACTTCTTTCGTAGCTATATTATAGGTATAAAATAACTGTTTTACTTGGTTTCTCTTTTAACTATATATATTATTTTTATATAATAATATTCTGATAACTACACATTATCTAATATTTTGGATTTTTTTAATAATTAAGGAAGATACATAATAAAAATGATAGAATATCAACATAAATATTGAATACTAACCGAGACATGATTCTTTTTGTGTTTCTTCTGAGTTTCTTTATTGGATTTTAATCTCATAATTATTTATATTAGAAGAGAAAGAAACAAGCTACAGAAAGTTAAGCAAAAATAGAGTGAAATTTGTACATCAAATATGAAGGGTCTGAATGTATAATTGTAATATATTCAATAATAGTTCAAGTACAAGTTTCACATATGAACTCCGATTCATTTGAAATTGGTATTATTTTGTAAATATTTGAGATTACATTAATTCAATGGTGAGTAGAGTATTATAAGTGTCTGTATCTGACAAAATTTTAGGTTTGAAGTTCGGGTAGACTCCAACTAAGTTTATCTGTCATATATATATAGGTTATCTTTTTTAGGATTTAATGTATTTCAGTTAGTTTTCTATATACAACAGAAATAGTTTCATGCTATTTATGTTTTTTTGGAATTTTCTTTTCTCTTTCTGTCGATCTAGTCATACTATCTTGGCCCCTGGTGTTGGGCAAAAAGATAGAATTGGCCTAATGTTGGGGTATTTGCTAAAGAATTGAGCTAAAAAAGAGAGAACTAAGTAGATGAATCTAAGATTCATCACAAGCCCATTCTCTTCTATGAATACCATAGCATTCTGCATATCTTCCTATCTCTTCATTTGCGCAAATTCTCCGAATCAAAGTAAAGGATCAACCGGTTGTTGACTCCGGTCACAATAACTAGGATCATCTTTTAGGCTAGAGGAGCTTTCTTGAAAGCGAGTAAAGCCTCACCTAGCTCTTCTAGTGAGATGATCAGATCATCTTTCGCTTCCAAAGTTGATGCTTCTACAATGGTGACCGTCACTTGTATGATCCATGTCAAGTTTGATCTTCATCGTAAAATAATTAGCATCACATGCACTATTTAGTTTTAGTTGTTATTCTATCAATCTCAATCTTCATCCCTTCAATTTAATCAAAATCTCGCATTTCATCAGAACCTTGTCCAGATACACCTAAATTTGCCTCTTTCCTCCATGACCTTCTGTAATCAGATCAAATCTCCTTGGGTATTTTGATAGTCTCTTCGTTGTCTTCATTTCACCTTCTATCAAGAGTACAATATTCATGCAAAGATCTAAAATAACAACTACTACTATGTACCATTCAAATGCACCATTCTCCCCACTAGAGAAGGACATTAAGTTAACGTCCATTAAGTGTAGTGGAGGGAGTGGCCCTATGAGAGGATGATGGGAAACACAACACATTCTAATGCAAACACTCCAATGCTTCATGACATCTTTTGGAAGCATTAATAAGAGTTGATGGGATCTATGCAACAATCCCATGTATGTGACTCCCACTCCTATTCTTGCATCAACACACATATCATATTCTCGCAAAGGGCACAGGTTTGCTGCATTTTATTGATGATATCTACTCAACTTACAACCAACACTCACTAATCACTTTATTGAAAGTGGGAATCATGATGACCATCTAATCTAGTGATTTGATTAAGAATGATAGTGTTGTTGCTCCTTTGTCAATCCATGGTGTTGATGGGTTCTCTTTGTGAGGACTATGGTTGGATCTTATTCCCATGAAGAGACAAAAAAGTGTTATATGAGAAAAAAGGGCATATGACTGGATGTGTGCAAATTAATTATTAAATAATCGCTTAGAGTGATGTCTTTTAGCTAGTTCTTGGTTTTTTTTCATTTTGGTACATTCACTCTAATTATAAGTCTAGTATAAGTGTTATTGAAAAAAAGAGCATAAGTGTATTTGAAAAGACTCGAATAGGTGTATATATATATACATACATACAATCATGCATGCATGCATGTATATAAAGTTGTATTATTTTATGTTTGTATATATGAATACATATATTTAAAATTGGGATGCATTGCGTAGACACAAGAACTGAAATTCTTAAATTTTAAGATGATACACTACACAAAGTTAAAGATAACACGTTTAAAATATGTGATGAAAAAGCATAGGTCTCTCTGAAAATTAATTACAAAGGATTAAGGTTGCAAAGCACCTTTATTGTAAATGGAGTGCTCCATCCAAACACTTCATTTTTTTTTAAAAAAAAGGGACACCTTTTAAGTTTTAACTTTGAAAATGGCTGTGCTTTAACTTCTCTTAGTAGACATTCTATCGTTAGTGATATCACTCGAACGGTATAGAACTTTTAGAAGTTGTCCTTTGGATTTTTTTAATGCAATTGCTTGAAAAGGGAATATGCGACCAGTGAGAGAATAAGCTCAAGAATATCCACTCCGTTTTTTTAACGGTAGGATTCGAACCTCGATCCTTTAAAGTGAGAACCGCTATTTCTACCACCAGACCTTTAGAGGTGTTCTATCCACTTCGTTTTTTAGTTGTGAACCTTCGAGATTATGCGATTACAATTATGTCCCCGTCTTTTTTGCAATAACACTTGTATCTGTGTATTTTTATAAAATTCACAGTAATATCCTTTCGTTGATGTAATATCTAAGAGCATATGTGCAATAACTAAAGGGCATTACTGTAAATTCCACAAGAACATAAGGAGCGCATGTGTAAAAAGGTAACGAATAATTTGAATATTCGTTGCTATATCTTCCGATGTTTAAGATATAACAACGAATATTATTCGTTGCCAAATGATCTTTTTGTACTTGTAATTAACAACGAATTTTATTCGTTACCAATTGGTCTTTTGTACTTGTAATTAACAACGAATATCATATTCATTGTTAAAGGTCCGTATAACGACAATTTTTTCGTTGAAGTATTCATTAAAATTCACGCTAATCGTTGACATATTTAGCAACAATTAGAAGAAAACAACAACGAATAATCGTTATTATATGATTCGTTGCGAGGATATAACAACTAATACCATTCATTGCGAATTTAAAGAAGTAAGCAACGAATAATTAATATTTATTGTTATATATTTAACTTCGGAAGATATGGCAACGAATATTAAATTATTCGTTGCCTTAGGTAAATTTTTGTGTAGTGTAATAAGTTTGATTTGTTGTTAACATATTGAAAATAGGGATAAATGGGGCTGCCCCCCTAGGGGGAGCTAACTTGGTTCCCCCTGCCCCATTTTCATCATTTTTTTTAAATTTCTTCCATGAATATTCATCACTTTATCCCTATATTATGCTATTCAAATTTCATGCGAAATAGAGACTCCTACGACCTCCATCCATCATTTTTTAACGGTAACAAGATTTTTTAAATCGACCCCGTCTGGATGGAGGTCGTAGGAGTCTCTGTTTCGCATGAAATTTGAATGACATAATATATGGATTTAATAATGAATGTACACGGTTTTGGATTTCAAAAAAAATAAAAAAAATATGTGAAAAAGGGGCGGAGGAGCTAAGTTAACTCCCCCTAGGGGGCATACACATTTTCCCTATAAAATATATATGTTGACGGTGACACGTGGACTCATCATAAAACTCTTGTGGCTACGGAATGTCTTTCGACAATGAAGTAAAAGTTGGATAAATGTTGTGGCAACCAAAACATCTCTTTTAAATTTTATTTGAATGTAGATTGAGTTATATTAATATATTAGGTCTGAGCTGTTTCATCTATGATAACAAATAATTAAAGACATAATAAAATTATAAATTAACTTATACAATAAATAAATAAAAAGAAAATAGTGTAGTAACGATCAGTTCGTTATATTTTATAATTGTGGCAATGAAACTTTAACTTGCGGCGATTTAATCGCCGTACAAAATCTATTGTCAAAAGCAAGGTAGCCAAAAACTTATGGCAACAATATGCCCATCGACACTACTCATACGATCATAAAATTGTTGAATGTTGCCTAGCGTAATTGTATTTAAAATTTCTCTTACTTTGTCGCAACCAAAAGGTTACCCGCCATTTTTTTAGTAACAATCTAGCGATATTTACATGCCATTATCGAGTAAAATTGATCCTGACAATGTAGTTTTTCGAGTTAAAAATAAGGTTTAAAAAATCGGACCAGATCGACCGGTCGGATCTGTTGGATCGGGAACTGACCCTGACCCGGTCGATTCGACCAATTTTGTGTAATTAATTTCAAAAAAAGAAGAAATAAAAAAATCGGGTCCGACCACCGACCCGAATGGTCGGATCGAGTTGACCCAGATTGACCCAGTTTTGATGGTTTGGTAGATTTCAAAAAATAAAAGTTGAAATAATGAAATAATAGGGTTTTATCGTTTGTGTCCTTCTTGACTTTTACAATATAAGTTATGTCACTCTCTTTTTTGGAATATAAGCGGTGCCACTATTTTCTTAGAGTAATTTTCTAGAAACCATTATAAATAAATGATTACAATATTATATCCATACGTAATGCTAGAAAATGTGACTAACTTTTGTAGAGTTTTACTCCGAAATAGACAATCATGTTATTCTATCGAAAATTTGACATTCTAAACGATTATTTCATAGATATATAAATACATACATATATGTGTCCGATTTTATCGGTTCAAAAAACCAATTCGACCGGTCGGATCAGTAAATTAAACACGGTCTGATTTTTTCCGAGTCGAAAGGAATGATGATATCATATTGACATCATCATCGGTCCAACTAATTTGCACCGACGATTCGACCCGGTTGGACCAACCGAAGACTAACCATGTTCAATGTCCGGTCCGGTTTTTAAAACCTTTGTTAAAAACGACAATAACCGCTCAAGATGCTCAAGTTCAAGAGCTTGCAATTAGAATTAGGTTGAGACAATATATTAAGAGCACGGACCATTCATATAAGGCCCATTGTTGCGTTCAAGGCCCACTTGCATTAACTGTCCAACATTTATGGATTTAAGGCCCAACTCTGACATTAATATCTGATGGAAACAAAAAATCATGGCATGGCTTACCTTCTTAATATGGGATACCAAAATGGTAATTTATTATTACAAAACAGCCCTAAAATCACTAATAATCTCTATCAACATCATTAAAAATGTAGATCATAGTAGTTCAGCACCAACAGCTCCAACACATATTAAGGACAACAACATTATCACACTTCCACAAGTAGCTAAAAACACATTCACATCCCTTACCTTCAATTCCTCGAAATGAGCTAAAGATACCATCTCAAATGCTACTGAACTTGCTCGCGACGACATCGACGACGAACCGGTACCTCATGTCATTCTTCTCGAGCCTCTCCAAGGCTTCGCTCACGTAATCCATCTTCACTAGCATGATGCTCGAGTTCAGGCCCTTCTCCGCACAGAACTCCAGCATCTCCTCCGTCTCGTCCATGCTCCCGATGAAGCTCCCCGTTATCGTCTTCCTCCCTAATGCCGACGCATAAATGCAGTACGTAATTCATTTAATTCCATGAATTTTTCTTAAAAATTATAGAGATTGCACATCTATATTGGTTATAGGCTAGAAAGATTTTAGGCCCAACCCGGTCTGGCCCGGTCGAAATGGGCCCGTCTCAATTGGGCTTTAAGTTTTAAAGCTTAAAGCCCAATTCAATCGATTAAAAGTCAAGAGACTCTAGACATAAGTCTAAGTAAACAAACGGACAAAATGCGCGCGGCGCAGCGCAGCGGCGCGGCCAGCTCCGGCGCGAGCTTCACCGGAATCTTCACTACAAACCTGCAATGCAAAATCGGTGGTTAGACCCAAATAACCAAGTCTTGACTAAGTTCATTTTGATTAATGTTAGCTTAATCTTGTAATTTAAATATGTTACAGAACTTTGCTTCTGTTTTTTTCTCGTAAAGAACGACAACAACTTTCTTTTAATGTGTCATAAAAAAGACATAATAAATGTAATAGGAGCAACTTTCTTTTAATGCGTCATAAAAAGATATAATAAATATAATAATTCTTATTTTTGTGATGAAAACATGAAATTAAAAAACAGATCTTATAATATCGGATCTGATTAGCTAGGAATAGGAATTATAGTATAATGTTTTAAAGCAGATATTGTGTCAATACAATCGGCCTATTTGCATGTACACCCTTATAAATATTCCTATTTAGGATATTTACACCCACAACTTTGAGTAATTTTGTAATTGCGTGCATAGCCTTGCATAATTGCGAATTTCGCGAGAATCTGGAATAATTGTTTAACTCTTAGATGGCATGATCATGTGTTAACTTTCATCCATTTCTCCGTTACTTTTTTACGGAATCTCTCAATTTTTTTTATAATTTTAACATTGAATTCAAAAGATATCATCATCTAATGATTGAGACAAGTAAAGTACTCAAATTAGTTGTCCTCCACATGGTGACATCCGTGGTTGCCTAACCATTCTTAGAAATGCATATGTCGGCAGTGCTCGGGAGAGGACGTCGAGGAGGAGGAGGACATTGAGGAGGGGGAGGGCATCAAGGAGTAGGCAGAGGATTGCTGAAGGGCATGGAGGCACTGCAAGAAAAATGAGTTGTGGTCACGAAATGTGGTTATGGAAACTTGTGACCATGATAATTCCATAGCCACTAGTTTATCGTAGCTACAATCCGTGATCAAAGTCTTCATATAAGAGTTGTGGCCACGACAAGTTCTGTGGCCACTTGTAGTGGTTACGATATATTCGTGCTTAGAGAACTCTCGTGACGAGACTTGTACGTACGGCTACTGGCCACGATATGTTGTGGCCAAAGCTCAATCCTGTGACCACAAACCTCACATCCGTGGGCATAGTTCTGTAGCCACAACTTGTTTTCCTTGTAGTGAGGGGAGGGCAGAGGGCAGTAGGAGAGCTTGGAGGAGGAGGGCTGAGACGGAGGAGTGGGAGGGAGGGAGAAGGTGTCGGGGAGGAGGTGGATGGCGTCAGGAGGGCTTGGAGGAGGAGGACAAGCGACGGAGGTGGAGGGGCGGGATGGAGGGGGAGAGGGAGGGGAGGAGGCGGATGGTGGCAGGAGGGCAAGCGACAGAGGCAGAGGGGCGGGAGGGAGGGGGAATGATCGTGGAGGAGGCGGAGGGCGGCAGGAAAGCTGGGAAGAGGAGGCAAGCAATGGAGGTGGAGGGGTGGGAGGGAGGGGGAGGGCATCGATGATGAGGCGGATGGTGGCTGGAGGGCGTAGAGAAGTAGGTCAAGTGGCGGAGGCGAAGGGGCGTGAGGGAAGGGAGGGCATAGGGGAAGAGGCGGATGGTGACAAGAGGGCTTGGAGAAGGAGAGCAAGCGGCATAGGTGAAGGGGCGGGATGGAGGGGGAGGGCGTCAGGGAGGAGGCGGAGGTCAGCAAGAAAGCTTGAAGGAGGAGGGCAAGCGGCAAATACAGATGGTGGAAGGAAGGGGTAGGGTATTGAAGAAGGAAGGGGGATGTGGTTAGATGTTTTTTATTTTTATGAAATTTTTAATAGTCGTTGGATAGACCATGAGTTAGATTAATCTAATGATATAGTTGAGTTAACGGAAAAAACTAACGAAAGGTTATGGGTGTGAGAGAGAGTGAATATTCAAGATTTCTCATGTAATTCACAATTACATAAGGTTATATACGCAATTACAAAATTAGTCAAAGTTAAATATCCTTATAAAATTACACCAATCAAATGACAAGTGATCGTTTGTGCAAATAACAATTTATTATTGTTTCATGTGACAAGTGATCGTCTGAGCAAATAAAATTTTATTATTGTTTAGAAATTCAAAATAATGGAATTTAAACTTTATCAATCCAATTCATTAACTAATTATGTAGGATGTAGGTGTGTGTATGTGTGCGTGTGCGAGAAATAGAACAATTACTTCTGATTGGTGACCATGGCCCGCGCAAACCCCCCCTACATAGGCGTACCGCCTGTGTAAACATCGTTATACGACCATATCTTCTTGCTGCAATACTGCTCCACTGATATCTGCTCCCACTTCTTTGACCTCCCCCACCACCTCGTGCCTACATGAAGAACGCGATTATCCGTAAAGTCTCGTCTAATTACACCACAACCGTTGTAATCTTCGTAATTACACCACGACCCATGTAATCTTTGTGTGGAACTAGATCTCTCACGAGGCGGCGGTCGACAACGGGCGTAGCGACGCATACTCGGGACATGTAAAAGAAAAGGAGAAGAACATACCCAGGAACCATGGGATAGCGGGACATGTTGAGAGGTTCTTGGTCTGGTGTAGATCGGTGTGGTATATGCCACAGTAGAGCACCTTCAGCACCACATCCTCTGCTCCTGTCTCCTTGCAGTCATTTCAAAATAAAAACTTATCAGGGGCTTATTTGCAATGCAAAATTCTTATATGATGGAAAATGAGCCTACTGGTAATTTTTAATTGGTAAAAAAAGACGGTACTTTAGCCTATTTAGCTGGAGAGTTGTTTTCTAAAATCTGATATGTAAACACATAAAAAAAGTGCGTTAATCTATACGGAAAATCCGATTCGTTAGTGCATGTATTTATTTTAAATTATTATTATGGCAAAGGGAAATATGAAGGATTCTCGTGTCATTATCTCTTTTAAAGTTGAACTAGTAGCTACCCGTGCGTTGCACGGGTGAAACGATACTATCAAACCAGTCACGAAATAAGATGTTTTGTTGTCTACATTATCAAGCTTTAGATATACACATTCAAGCTTGATTTTATTTGAATTTTATAAGAAATTTATGGTATTTTATTATGTATTTTAAATTTATCTTTAGATATTTATTAATATCCTATAATATGTCTAATACATTTTTTTCAAAATTTTTCACAGTATATTTGAAGTTTTATAACTGTTGTAGTAGCAAAGGGTAGGGTACTCTTATATATATTTGATTTATTGGGAAGCTTTGCGTATAGACATTCAAGCTCGAATTCATATGATTTTCATAAGGTTTTAGTATTTTTATTGAAATTTATGACTTCTTTTTAACATATAGACATACCGTGTTGCACGGGTGAATGAGTTGACATCGTAGCATTGAATCGATCTCCTCAAGAGGATTGTGTATAACATATGTAAGGTATATATGTTTATAACTTCATAAGAAATGATATTTATTTCATTAAAAGATATAATCAATAAGAAATTTGTGTATAACATATGTAGGTTATTTGTTAGTTAGATTATATTTACTTTAACTATACTAAAAAAATTTCACAGATTGACATTGAATAGCCGTACCTGGCAGCCCTTCAGCCATGGTGACGTTTCGAAACTCGTTTTAAAATATGCTGATGAAACGATCTAATTTGCGAAGGGTTGGGTGGATTAGTCGTTGACCGAGATCATGGGCATCTTTGGAGATAACTCTCTCCTTCCCATTAGTAGGGAGAAGTCTGCATTTTGTGACTTTTGAGCTTTCTCAAGTTGAAACAGACTTTAAAAGGTTTCCAGAAAAATAACAAATATCTAAAAAAATTCTATTATTTTTGTGGCATTTGTATACAACATATGAGCTCGATCGTACACATCATGTATGTTATATACTGACATCATCGTCAAAATAAGCAGGTACGTTTAGAATCATTTGTAATAAGCTGAGAGAAACAATAAGTGAATTGCCAACATAAATGCGTGGTCCGACACCTCCTCCATGTTGCCTCCTCTCGGCAGTATCCTCGCCGAGTTAGTTGTTACCCAATTATCATCAGCACATCTCTGCTCTACATAATGGTTATATTTCATGATCGATGAAATTATCACAATACTAACTAATTGTTTTCTTAAGTGGTAGAAAGCTGCTTTTAAGATTTTCAAATAATTAGTTAGTATTGTGATAATTTCATCGATCATGAAATATAACCATTATGTAGAGCAGAGATGTGCTGATGATAATTGGGTAACAACTAACTCGGCGAGGATACTGCCGAGAGGAGGCAACATGGAGGAGGTGTCGGACCACGCATTTATGTTGGCAATTCACTTATTGTTTCTCTCAGCTTATTACAAATGATTCTAAACGTACCTGCTTATTTTGACGATGATGTCAATATATAACATACATGATGTGTACGATCGAGCTCATATGTTGTATACAAATGCCACAAAAATAATAGATTTTTTTTAGATATTTGTTATTTTTCTGGAAACCTTTTAAAGTCTGTTTCAACTTGAGAAAGCTCAAAAGTCACAAAATGCAGACTTCTCCCTACTAATGGGAAGGAGAGAGTTATCTCCAAAGATGCCCATGATCTCGATCAACGACTAATCCACCCAACCCTTCGCAAATTAGATCGTTTCATCAGCATATTTTAAAACGAGTTTCGAAACGTCACCATGGCTGAAGGGCTGCCAGGTACCGCTATTCAATGTCAATCTGTGAAATTTTTTTAGTATAGTTAAAGTAAATATAATCTAACTAACAAATAACCTACATATGTTATACACAAATTTCTTATTGATTATATCTTTTAATGAAATAAATATCATTTCTTATGAAGTTATAAACATATATACCTTACATATGTTATACACAATCCTCTTGAGGAGATCGATTCAATGCTACGATGTCAACTCATTCACCCGTGCAACACGGGTATGTCTATATGTTAAAAAGAAGTCCTAAATTTCAATAAAAATACTAAAACCTTATGAAAATCATATGAATTCGAGCTTGAATGTCTATACGCAAAGCTTCCCAATAAATTAAATATATATAAGAGTACCCTACCCTTTGCTACTACAACAGTTATAAAACTTCAAATATACTGTGAAAAATTTTGAAAAAAAATGTATTAGACATATTATAAGATATTAATAAATATCTAAAGATAAATTTAAAATACATAATAAAATACCATAAATTTCTTATAAAATTCAAATAAAATCAAGCTTGAATGTGTATATCTAAAGCTTGATAATGTAGACAACAAAACATCTTATTTCGTGACTGGTTTGATAGTATCGTTTCACCCGTGCAACGCACGGGTACCTACTAGTTATTCATAGAAAGAGTCAATCCAGGGACTTCACCGTTCAAAACTGCTGGTTTTAGGGATATAAATAAACAGATCAAAAGGTCGTCTTCCCTGTCAATCGTGACCGTTGGATGGACTTTCACGGATCGAGATGCCACGAAAATGCCCCCACTCCATGGGAACTTACAGCTCCTCAGCTGCCACTGTTCAAAATGAAACCATTTTCAATCCTACGCAGAATCACCGCACACTGTTCAAAATCATATGTATCCTTTACGAGGTTTAAGAAAGCGAAAGCTATGCAACTAAAAAATATCATCGAATTTTTCTAAGTTGCTTCAAGAGGATCTCTGGCTACACACAAAAAGCTTGAGGGGATTGCTATAGACCGAGGCTAGCTTTCAGCTTGGAATTCTTTTCTCTTGAAAAATATGAGCACCCACAAACGAGATAGATAGATAGAGGAATACTCAAATGAGTTGTGTGTTGAAATGAGGAGGCATGGCCCTCTTTTATAGTGAACATATCATGATCGATCAACCAAAAGCAATGAGCAATCGTTGCTCAAATGATCGATTAGTCAACGATCCATGATCAATCAAAGGGTCGATTATATAATTCAAAATTCAAATAAATGAGTGATCACAAAAGATATCTTATCGATCAATAAATTGAATCAGTTAAAGAGAGATGATGTTTATATAATGATCGATCGTGAAATAAATATTACTGATCATACGATCTTGCCTATCATACCAAATGGAGTGATCGATCAGTTCACGGTGCTATTTAGCAAGCTGCAGATGATCGATCAAGTCAAGGACAATGAGCGATCATACAATGATCGCTCAACGGAATTCGGAATGAGCGATCAGTTGAGGGTTGACCTAAAGTTCACTTTGCTACGTAAGCTTGACTTGACTAGTTGCAATAGCGACTCTTGTGTAGAGCATCATATAGAAAACTTGAATGCTATTTGGAGTACAATCGATGATTACACAATAAGTACAAAGCTTAAAACTTAAGAACATCACATAATTACATAATATGAGAGAAAACTTCTAAAGAGCTTCAGTTGAGGTCTTGAACTTTAACCTACAAAATTAATACACCAATGAAAGTAGGTCTAATGTATGTGTCAGGTCTAAAATAAGAGTAAACACGATTCTAACAATTTCCTTTTTTAAAAATGACAAAATAACACATTTTAAAATTGAAAATTTTTTTGTAGTCAAATATTGCATACTTTCCCCTCGAAGCTAAGATCCCAAAAATGTATACTTCTTTTCAGTCTTCTTTTTAGTCTTTGCTCAATTATCTCCCTTATGTCATAATAAAAAAGAATGCAAGCATGCCCAAGGAGAAAACCTTTAAAGAAACCCATAAACTTCATTAAGAGAAAGAGTAGCATTACATAAAGCAAGACAATTGAAAATAGGAAAAAATTACATAATTGCACTAAATCATACATATAGATAGATAAACTAAGCATCCGAGTCATACTCAAAGTCCACCACATCTTCATCATCATCTTCGATGTGGATTCTCCTTCCACTACGAGAATATAAAGTAGGAACAGAGGTCCCAGTGCGGGGAGGATGGCGCTGAAGAGGATTTTGTGAGGGTCTACAAATCTCACAAGGTGAGAAATCCAATTAATGCGGTGACCGCTCACGAAACCCTACTTCAGACAACAATTAACCCACAACAATTAAATCAAGCAATGAAATGTAAATGTGCGGAGTTCAATTTTATTTTATTTAACTCTACAACAAAGATGTTTATATTTTGCAAGTATGTGTAGAGTGTCAAACACATGGAGCAAGTTGGATAAATTGGGCAAATGAATGCAAATTGTGATTGTGAACTATTTATCTGTGTGACTTTTTTGTGGGTTTTGAACTTTTTATATTTTTTATTTTATTTTTGATTTTATATTTTTGAATTTTGATTTTTAATTTTCTATTTTTCTATTTTATTTTTTAAAATATAAAAATATAACTATATATAGAGTATATATACCATATAGCTAAGATAGATATAAATAATAAAAAAAGAGATAAAATAAAGAAAATATAATATTATTGGGTTTTACTTATTTTTTTACCATTTTTGTGATTTTTTAGGATTTTTTGTTAATTTTTATATTTTTTAAATAAAAAATATCCTAAAATAGGGATAAAATTAATAGGTCAAAATTAAAACGAAGATAAAAAATAACAAAAAATATCAAAAATTCTCCAAATTAAATTTAATATATTAAAATGATATAAATAAAATTTAAAAATAGAAAATAAAATTTTATATTTTTTTGAATTTTATATATTTTTTTATAAATGTTTTTAATATTCGCAATTTTTAAGTGTTTTCTTTTATATTTTTTAGTGATTTTGGTCTGAAGGTTAAATATATTTAAATCAGTAAAAAATTTTACGGAAATTTTCAAAAACTTTTATATTTTTTATGGTAGATAGGGACAAAAAGGAGACTTTTTTGATTTTTAATAAATAATAAAAAGTCTTAAATTGCAAAATAAAATACATGCGTGAAATTATGTGCAATCAGGAACATACATGTTTTTTATGGATTTTTTAGAGTAATGTAGCCATATTAAATAAATACAAGAAATAAAGAGAAAATACATTACTAGCAGTGGTGTTTTTGTAAATAAAATAAAGTCTAGGGGACTCGATGCAATTTTTGCAAAAATATATAACGTAATTGAAAAGTTACCGGACTGAATGCAAATACAAGGACCCGTAGGGCATGCCTGCAAAAATGCCACCTCATGTAGGTTGCCACATGAGGTGACGTGGTGTCAGCCCTGATGTAGATATTCAAAAGTACGAGGGATCACTTGCAAAATTTACAAAATCATAATAAAGTCATAGGAATGTTTAGGTACTAATATTAGAATATAAAAATGATTTGGTCTAAGTTTGTAAAATACCCCACAATAGACGGGAGGCGACGGCTCAAATTAATTCATTTATGCGATGCGTCGCACCCTCCTAGGATGGTTCAGCGATGGATGGCTCTGATCAGATCATCTGGGACGATCCGACGGTGAAGAGCTCAGCTGATCCAACGGCAGCTACTGCAACTGGGGAGAGGCCTTGATCCAATGGTGGAGATCTAAGGGGGAAAGAACATGGTCGAACTTAGTCGAGGCGAAGTTCTATGAGCTCGATATACCACCTCGAACAGTCTGTGAAGCTCCAAAATGGCCAGAAAGACTCATGCAGTGGTTCTCTAACGTCTGGTGGCGTCAAAAGGGGTCGACATCCCCTGGAGTTCTCCTACAGCGGCGAGGTTGAGGAGGGACTTCAGGAAGCTCCTACGAGATGCACAATCGCCTCCAGGCGATTCTCTCACTCCAGGTACCATCATAGGAAGAACACAAGGCCGAGGGCAAAGTGCCTTAGTCGGTCAACATGGGAATGGAAGTGAATGGGGGTCGGTACGAAGGCGCTCCAGTATGGTGAAAGAACTGGAGCGCCCAATGTCTGATCCTGTGAGGATCAGTTGATACGGAGTGGTTCGAAGCATAGGGAAACGAGAGGGCAAAACGTGAGGTGGTTGGCGAGTCAAGAAACAGTGGGTACACAGTGGAGGGTTCGTCGGAGCGGAGCTCCGGTGAACTACGAAGAGCTTGAATGAAGCTAAACCCGCAATTAAAAGATAAAGTAAATGCTGGAATAAAGACTAAGAACTAAACTAAGCTAGAAAATGTAGTAAAATGGGCAACTCACTGGCCGAAAAGCCAGGAAGAAGGACCTCGACAGCGATCCTCCGTCAGAGGTGATGGAAGTGCCCAAAGATGTTGCCGCAACACACCCAAGGTTGCTGGAGGCTCCCCTGTCACAGAAGTCGATCCAGAGAAAAGGAGGAAGGTCCAAGCATGGTCAAAGGGGTTCAAAAAGTGAAGGGAAATTTGGAGGGGCTTTTGTACATGCGAGGTGAAAATGGGGAAGAACGAGGAGGATGGAATAAATCGATGGAGCACGACCCACTCGGCGTGGATGGCAGATGTACAGAGATCAACTTTTATGAAGGGTCCAATCCTTCTCAAGCAATAGATCAATGGCAAAAAAATCGAGAAGGAGGGCTAGGAAGCAGGATTGTCAGGGGCTACTGGGCAGGTCAGCAAGTTGACCAAGGTCAACGTGTCAGAAGTTCGGGTTGGTCCACGTGGACCAACAAAAAAAAAGCCTAATCGAAAAAGAATTGGAAATTCAATAAAAAATATAAAATGGTTTTATTTATTTAAAAGTATAAAATAAATTTTAATTATTTTCTATATTATTTTATTATGATTTTTATTTTTTGAGGTATATAATTATAAGTTACTTTTTAGGGTTAATATATAGTTATATCCATCTATGTTTTTGTGTATTATATTTTTATTTTGTATTTTTGATTTTATAAATTTATTTTATCATTTTATATAATTATAACTTATTTCTATATACACAAATATATTTTTATTATATTTTTGTAATATAATATGTACACTTAAATAAATAGGTATATTTATTATATAAGTATAAGTATTCTATCTATGTATTATCTTTACATATTTTATTTTCATGTTTTCTTTATGATTTTATTCCTATTTTAACATGTACATATATTATAAATAATATTTAAAAAATATAAAATATAAAATTACAAAAATAATGAATACTAAATAAAATGAATATTTTAATTGGATATATTATGCAATATGGGTCCAAAATCAAACTTTCACACATTAACTCCAAAAGTATGAAACCACTTTCATTAAATAGGTTATTCAAAGTTATATACAATTAAAGGTGATTTTGATATATTCTAAGTTTTCATTTTAGAGATATGGGTCTGTGAATTTGGGTTTTAGAATCTTATTTAGATTGTAAATTGTACACTTTATTTTTGTATAAACTTAATTTTATATTTTTCTATATATTATTATATACAACTTTCATGTACAAAGTTTCTTTATTTTAGGTATAAAAAGTGGAAAATAAAATAGGTCCCAAAAATGAATAAAGAATGAATAAATAAAAGATAATTTTATTGTATTTTGGCTCTTATCTCCCCCTACTTTATTCTTTGTCGATCTAGTCATCGAGATGCCTAGGTCTCGGAGTTTAGGGTCATAAAATATCTTCGATATTTTATTCTTTTTCTTTTCTTTTCTTTATTCTATAATTTTGACATTAAAAACTTCTATACAATATTTACATAATGATGCATAAATGTTAAATTGCATGAATTAGTGGTATTTACATTCATTTACTAGGGTTTTTAAAGCCAAAATGTAGAATGAAGGTGACGAAATGGAGATTCATCAGAGGAGGAGGAGGAGTAGGAACAAACCTAAAGGTTCGGGAGGAGGACCTCTTTGAAACATAGAGCTTCTCCATTCTATCATACAAGCTATAGAGAAGTCGACATGTTCATTTTGAAATGTTGCATAGTCAATGGAATAACGTGCCATATTGATGTTGTGCGACATTATTAATTCCACTCTCTTGCTAGCAGTTCAGAAGGAGAGAGATCCCATCAACTATATCTTGGGGGAAGAGATTCTGACCAGGGGTGAGTTGATGATTCTCGGACTCCCAAGAATAGTAGAAAGCATATGACACAGGATGGTAAGGATGCGGTACATAGTACATACCCATGAAAAGTGAGGTGCCAGTGTTGGGAGGAAGGGATTAGGTGGGGAAGTATGAGGCTACAGTGGAGTATTATCATCTGTGATGCTAGAAAACTTCATGACTTCTTCTCTGAAGAGTTTAACTCTTCTAATCTTCTTGGTATTGATTACCATTTCCTAACTTCATGACTTATTGTTGAACAAGATTTTTCCAAGGTCTTGTCGATCCACAAGGCGGATCCACAGTCGTCGAAGCGACCATAGATGAAACCCCAATTCGAACAATAATGAAATGTAAATGTGGAGTTACAATTTACTACAATGGATGTGTTTAGTGTGCACGCATGTAGAGGTCGAACACAGGGAACACGCAAGATAGATCGGGCAATTTAACGCAAAAATGTAATTGTGGATTATTTATCTATATGTACCTTTATTGTGGGTTTTTATTTTTAATTTTTTTGTTTTATTTTTGATTTTATATTTTTATATTTTGATTTTTAATTTTTTGTTTTTATGTATTCTTTTTTATCTTTTATATTTTTATATTTTCTATTTCTTTTAATATATATAAAAAGCTATATATATAGGATATATATACAATATAGACTAATGTAGATATAAATACAACTAAAAATAAACAAAATAAAGGGAATAAAATATTTTTGGGTTTTATATTATTTTTTACTATTTTTCTACTTTTTAGGATTTTTTGCTAATTTATATATATATATTTAAAGTCAAAATACCCTAAATCAGAGCTTAATAAAATACCTGAAATTAAAATGGAGATTAAAAATAGACAACAGAATTAAAAATTCTTTAAATTAATTTAAATAGATAACTAATAATATTCAAAATTAGAAAACACCATTTTTTGAGTTTTTGAGAATTTAATATATTTTTATAATGGTTTTTAGGGTTTTTCAATTTTTTCGAGTTTTCTTTTATAATTTTGAGTGATTTTTGGTCCGAGGGTTAAAAACACATAAACAAACTAATATATTTTTGGGGAATTTTTCAAAATGTTTTTATATTTTTTATGTATTTTCTATTGCAAACAAGGATAAAAAGGGTACTTTTTTATTTTTATAAAATATTTAAAAGTTCTAAAATTGCAAAATAAAAGATGTACATGAAAGTACAATTAGGAATCTATATCTATTTTTTTGGATTTTTTTTAGAGCAATGTAGCTATATGAAATAAATACAAGAAACAAAAAGAAACTACATTACTAAGGGGTATTTTTGTAAATAAAATAAAGTATGGGGGCCCACTTGCAATTTTCACACAAATAAACAACATGCAGTTTAATCTTCTGGACTAAAACAAATTCCACAACATGCAAGTGTCCATTTACAAAATGCCCGCACCTCACGCGCGTATACACGTGAGGTGATGTGGCTAGGACATAAATATTGTTATTAGAAGCTCATGGTAAACTGCAATTTTACCAAAAAAGTTAACACTTAAGGTTCAAAATATCTAACTAAACAACAATAAATAAGACCCATGAGGGTCTGGTTGCAAATATTCCACATCTTGTTGGCTGACTCAATACAGGGCTATTATGCAAATAAATTAACTATGAGGGCTAAGTTGCAAATATTACAAAATAATTTCAAAATTAGAGGAATGTTTGAGTACTAATAAATAAATATAAAAATGCTCGGGTAAAAGGGCACAAAATACCCAAGCTGGCGCGGATCGAATGGTTGACGGCGCCTCACTTGACACGTGTCGCTCCTACGAGGCCCGATGACACTTCGCATTGGACGACCAAGATTAGAACCCAAGGTTGGGATCTACGGTCATGGAAAGGCTCACAATGGAAGGGATGCTTGATCTGGACGTTGTGCCTGATCCAACGATGATCGACGAGGCTGGAATAACTCTAGATGAACTTATCTAAGGTGAGTTTGGATTTGGTGCAACTTGCTCCTCCGGACACCTGCAAGCTTGTCGATGGTCAGTCCTTGCTCCTGAAGTGGTCCCGTGGCTATAGAGCCGCAAAGTGGTCGGTCACCACCGGAAACGAGCCGTCAACGAACAACACCTAGAGCACCTACTCGAAGCTCAGAAGCCCCTGTAATAGTATCTTTTTTGTTGCATCTTGCAGGAGAGTAGTTATCCCAAAAACACAGAGCTAAGTGGAGTTCCTAGGGTGGAATGGATGTGGAATGGGCGTAGGTGGACAAGCTCCGACGAAGTAGCGGTGGTGGAGCACAAATCTCTAGATCCATGATGGATCTGGGGGAATGGAAAGGCAGCGGGCGCAGAAGAATCGAAGGGGAAGCGAAATGAAGTGGTTGGCGTGTCAGGCAACTAGTGGAAGCACAGTGAAAGGTTCTCCGATGAACTACGGTTCAGATCTCTAAGGATAAAGCACATACATAAATCCTAAACAAACGCATAAAACAAAACCTAGAGGTATGTTGAGCTAGAAAATGCAAGAAAAGATGATACCTCGATGGCTAGGAAGCCACAAAATGAACATCAACAGTGGTGCTCCGCCGGAGGTGGTGGAAGCACTTGGAGACATGCCTGAGCTCGCTCCCAAGGGGTCAGAGAGGAGGCAATCATCCTCCTGTATCTGAAGCACACGAAAGGGGGGTAAAAAAAGGATTCAAAAGGGTTTCGAAATGGGGAAGAAGGCGAAGGGAGATATTTTTATAGGTTAACTGAGCAGTGGGAAAGAACGAGGTGTTGCGCTCAATGCAGCGATCCAACTCCCGAGACAAACACTAGGCATGAATTATCGATGCGAGGAAGAAAAGTTGTGAAGGTCTCGATCCAAAAAGACGCAAGGAGCAACCTCCCAAAAATGAGAAGAGGGCATAGGTGCTAGGTTCTGACAGCTACATGAAGCGGGTTAGAGAGTTGACAAGAGTCAACTCTCCCATCTACATGTTTGGTCCACGTGGACCAACCAGGAAAAAATCCTCCTAGAAATTATTTAGAGAATAGATATTAAATAATAAATTATTAATTAATTTTAGGTTATAAAATAAAAAAATTATTATTTTTAAAGTATTTTATTATGACTTTTATTTATTTATTTATTTATTTAGGGATTTTTAATTACAAGTTACTTTTTAGGGTTCGAATATATGTATATTCATCTATGCTTTTATGTATTTTATTTTTATTTTATATATTTAATTTTATTATTTTAGTTTATTATTTTATATATTTATAACTTATTTTTAGATGCTTAAATATATTTTTATTATATTTTTTGATATGTTATATACACATAAATAAATAGATGTATTATTTATGTAAGTATAATTATAGGTAATTTATCTATGTATTTCATATATATATATATTTTATTTTAGTGTTTTCTTTATTATTTTATTGTAGTTTTAATATGTACATATATTGTAAATACTATTTACAAAATTATAAAAATATAAAATTAAAAAAATAATAAATAATAAATAAAATGAATATTTTAACCAGGTATATACTATACAATATGGGTCCAAAACCTAACTTTCACTACCTAACTCCAAAAAATATGAAACCATTCAGTAAATATCTTATTAAAAGTTATATACAACTAAAGGTGATTTGATATATTTTAAGTTTTTATTTAAGAAATATGGGTCTGGGAAGTTGAGATTTTGGATTCTTATTTAGATTGTAATTTGTACATTGTATATTATTTTTGTATGAAAGTCGTATTTGATTTGCTCATAAGAGACTTTCAAGTAAGATTACAAAGAAACTGTTGGGAGATGGGCAACAAGCTGCACCGCCAATCCCTTTTGGATGGCAAATCCAATTCTTCGAAACACAACATCCTTAGACCTAGGAACCATAACATTACTATGCATAATTTTCTAGACCCTCTTAAGGAGCTCTACAACTTCAGACGCCAAGAACCCAAAGGTATCAAATCCGAAAGGGATGAAGACATGTTGATTGTCAATACAAGCCTTCTCATGTTTAGCAACTTTGGTTGAAGCAGCTTTCTGTGCAGCGTATCCCGTAGTAAAATTACTTTTTATTGGACCAACTAATGGAGACACTCAAGTTAAATCAACACATGCATGCTTTCCTCCATCCCAACCAAAAATTAAAACATCTGTTGGTCTGAGTGTGGATCTCCTCTCGTGTGGATCAGACAAAACAATCACAGATGCTTCTTTCTTTGACGCAACCCCATCCTTCTTGAGAATATCATAGAGGACATCTCTGACAAGATCATGTCTATATTTAAAACCTGGGAGTTCACGACAATGAACGGCATGCTCCCCAAAGGAGTTTAGGCAAGATTTGTGGCAAACTGGACACACCTCATCTGTTGGGAATAGAGGAATCATTAGGCGATATCTGAGAATAGTACGATACTCAATAGGTGACATGCATTCCAAGACCATCAATAGGAATAGCTAGAAGAAAATCTTGAGCATGGTCAGATTGCAAGAATCGAAAAATTTCCTTTTGTCTAGTCGTCATGTCAAATTCAACCTCAATTTCTTTGACAATTTCGCTAAAAAAGGAACTCGCCAAAGCATTCTGGGCTTTAAGGGGGACGGTATCCTTGTTAGCAAAACATGTAAGATCTAAACATGGGAGTTTGACACGTTGACCATCCAAGGCATCTAGAAAATCAGAATCAATATCACATACCCCATTGTCTCATAAAATGTGGTCTTGAAGCACCCAAGATTGAGTTCTAGAGGCCCAAAAGCAATTGAAGAAGCCTCAATAGCGGAGTGCAGTCCTAAGCCACCGAGCTTGATTGGTAGGGATGCCACCCGCCATTGAAGGTCACCAAAGAAAGGACCTCCACAAACCACAATGTCCTCAATAGCTTCACGTAGCCCTTTGTAAAAAAACAGCAGCTTGCTCCATGCAAGTCGGTTGACATGTCCTTAAGTCAAACATGAGCTTGGCTGAACCCATACAAGATCGTAGTAAAAGAAGTTCACTCTGTGGGTCATCCAACTGGGGGAGTAATTTCATTAATTCAACAGTTTTGGTGGCTCTCCTCGTAGCCAAGTCTTCAACCAATCCTTTACCCATGCTCACTGCACCTCTAAGCAGTTTCACTCCTAGCACGGGCCTTCCAATATCAGTAGGAAATAGTCCTTTGCGGACCTTCTGTCCATCACATGAAGGCCAAAAAAGTTCATTTTTCTTGATATTCAGAACAAGTCCCAACTCAGGGCCTCTACGTTGTATAATGTCAAGTACCTTGGCCACCTATAATGCGTCCCTGATGATAGTCCCATCATCAAGATACCAAGCATGGAGAAGGAGTTTAGAATTGTCTCTGATCTCATGAATAAGTGGATGCAATGCAAGAGAAAATAGAAGTGGACCGAGGGGATCACCTTGCTGCACTCCGGTGGTCGACCAAATATGATTGTCTCCAATATATAGTCTGGCAGCCTGAGCATACAGAAACTCCACCCATGAAGAAATAGATGTACATCGCCTTCGAACTTCACAGAGCATCGAAGATCTATCTCTCATGTTGAAAGAATTAGAAAAATCTACATTAAGCATAGAGATAGATCCATCACCATGAAGCTTGCTCAAAAGCCGATTGATGCTGTGTAAAATGGCTTCTGCTCCTCTAGATACACCAACTCCAAATTGAAAATCATTGAGATATTTAGACATCTCTTTGCCTACCCCTTTCATAGCAACCTTGAATACTAGACGTCTCCAGATAGTGCCCACTGCAATAGGACGTATGCCATTGTCAGGTTTGAGTAGTGGAGTAAGAGGTGAAGAGGCTACAAACTCAGCCAAACTCAAAGGACATCTCCCGCATAACCATAAGTTAACCACCATGGCGATCGCCCGTAAGAGCTCAGTGGCAATGGCAGACCCTTCCCCATAAAGGGCTTAAAAGATGCCGAGCTCTCAAACCATCTCTGCCACATGATGTCCCTTTAGGAAAGGATTTGATAGAATGTAAGATAACATATGTATGAGCTATAAGAGGAGTCTCTGAAACCAAGATACCAGGCAAGGAAGCGGCTTATACGGATGTTTAGCCTCCAAATCTTTTCATGGTATCTTCATTATAAGGAGCCACTCCTGAAGAGCATAAAACCCTTAAGGCTGCTGAAAAGTGTCCATCTGACACTTTACGAAGGCATTGCCTAATGTTGGAGTGTTGGCTCTCTTCCAAGGAATTGTTCTGATTGAGGCCAGACGTCCCTGGTCTACCACCTTGTAAAATATCATCCACTAGTTTGGTGAAACCATCTGCACTGCCCCATGTAGTCAGTGAGCTCAGAATAAGTCGTTGTTGCAAAGACTTTCTGTTGCTAGATCTTCTATCTCGCTTATTCATAGGTCTGAAAACCTGTAATGTGCAACGAGGAAGATGTAACAATCTCACCCAAGAAGATATGCATCCCAACCCTGCGATAACTTGGTGTAAAGCTATCTTCAAAGCTTGGGAGAAAGCAAGACGACAACTGGGAGGGATGCTCTTGACTGTGGTGATAGGAGCTTTGAAAATACGATTAAGCAATAAAACATCGATAACTAACCCGTCAGTAACAGCAGGTACGATAGGTAGATGAGGTTTCAAGATGCCAATAATGCATCCTTGAGTCGCTTCAGTGTCATATGTAACCCGAACAAGACCGTCATCATGGTGATAAGCCCGAGTCACCGCTTGAATATTCATGCACCACCCGCACAACCATTGATCAAGGGTCCTCGAGGTCCCTTCTAAAGCAAGATATAGATCAAGATCATTCTTGATGACGTCTCGCAAAGCAGAAGCACGCTCATCACTGGAGAGATGCACCCTTTTGATATGGGAGATTAAGCGTGCAAACCTTTACTTCCTTATCTACCATCCAGGTAGCAATGAAAATTCCAAAAGGGACATCAAGCCACTAGAAGTCATCTCAAGAGGAGAAGGAAGTATCGTCAATGAGATGTCTTTGTTCGTCAGGTTCGTCAAGCTATGTGGTGACGGTGAAAATGTTCGTGGAGGGAGGGTGGGGCGGGGGCGGGGAACTGCAAGTGGGAGGGAGCAGGGATGGGGCGCAAGGGGTTGGGGGGGGGAGGGGGGAGTGCTGCAGGTGGGAGGTAGCAGGGATGGGGCGCAAGGTGGAAGGGTTGTAGGGCTGTGGGATGGGGCGTAAGGGGTCGGGGCAGAGGGGGCAGAGGGGTCAGGGACGTAGTGGGCAGGGGGCATGGGGGGTCGGGGCGGAGGGGGCAGGGAGGTCGGGGGTGGAGGGCGCGGGGGCCGGGGCGGAGGGGTGGGGGGCCGCATGTTGTGGGATGGGGCACAGGGGGCCGGGGCGGAGGGGGCAGGGGGGTCGGGGGCGCAGGGGGCAAGGGGCGCGGGGGGTCAGGGGGGTGGTGGGGGGCGTGCTTCGGGGTCAGGGCACTCGGGGGTCGGGGCAGAGGGGGGTCAGGGCGGGGGGGTCAGGGGGTCGGGGCGGGGGGGTCGAGGCGGAGGGGGTCCCACGATAGCCACGGGGGTCGGAACGGAGGGGGTCAGGGCTCGAGGGTCGAGGTAGAGGGGCTCGACGGTCGGGAGGGAGGGGGGTCGGGGCACGGGGGGTCGGGGGTCGAGGCGTGGGGGGGTCGAGGCGGAGGGGGTCCTGCTGATATTTTTAATGCCAAAATATGAAATAAAATTTTATATATTTTATATATTTTATTATCTACAACTTTCATGTACAAAGTCTCTTTATTTGTGCTACAAAAAGTAGAACTAAAAATAAGTCCCAAAAATGAATAAATAATGAATAAAATAAATTGATTTTTATTGTATTTTGGACCATTATCTCCCCCTACTTTATTCCTTGTCCACCTAGCCATCGAGATGATTAGGTCTCAGGGTTTAGGGTCATAAAAGACCTTCAATATTTTATTCCTTTTCTTTTATTTTTTTTATTCTATAATTTTGGCATTAAAAATAGTATTTTATACAATATTTACATAACCATGCATGAATGCTAATTTACAAGAATTAAGGGTATTTACATGGATTTACTAGGGTTTTTAAGGCAAAATGATAGAATAAAGATGACGAAATGGAGATACATCACTAATCAATCTAGATGTGGTTGTAGTTTAGGGTGTTGATCCCCATCTTGGTGCATTTAGATACTATGGTGTAGAAAGCAATTTGAGTGATGAAGCTCTTAGCGCAAATCATAGTAGGCATTGAATAATAGATGTAGATCTCCATGTCACTCTCCATGTTCACCTCGAGGCATAGAGATGTTTATTTTGTTCTTCTCTTTGGTATTGCAAATGCATTGAATGATTGATGGAACCCATAATGAATAAAACCTAACAAGGAAGAACCCAAGAGGGCATCACCCCTTTATTTCTTCGACATCTCAGGGGCCCAACAGAGTCTTCAAGACTCCCTTTTTCTTACATCGAGAATTAATGATTGCTTCTTTCGAACATACCCTGTGGTTTTGCTTGGGCTACTACTCAACAATTGTTGTCAGAAGAAGAATTTTGACATCACATATTAAAATAACAACAACAAGCCTTTTCCCACATTATGTAGAGTTAGATGCATGGATTCTTAACCTCCATTCATATATCTCTTGGGACATTCTTAAGATTAATCCAAATAACTAAGATCCCTCGTAATATTCCAACACTTCTTGGGCCTTCCTCGCCCTCTATTAGCCGGCTCTACATCCCAAGTCCCGCATCTTCTAAATGGTGCATCGGTCGAGTAATGACACAAAAACCAAGATCAACTAAGATGGAAAAATAATCAAGTGTCATTCTTAACCAATCAAATTGATCAATCAAGAAAAATAGAGAACCACTCAAATCAAGAAATCAAAGCTCAAAAACAATGTTAGCGGTCTCCGCTATTAATTTTAACTGGGTATAGCAACCTAGGTCGAACTCAAGAAGCACGAGAAATCCTACGAAGTAGTCGAAATCAAACAAGAAAATGCATATTTTTTGGTAATTTTTAATTTTGTAAAATTTTGTGGTTTTTAATTAAAGAGAGGAAATAAGCAAATAAGGAAATAAAGCTCACAACCAAGCTTTGGATATTTTTATTTAAGGCTAAAATAATAAAAAATCAG
>JAZKJV010010713.1:0-371200 GCA_037367405.1 Ottelia alismoides | reverse complement strand
TTGCAGATCGGGAAATCGATCCACACCTCTATTAAAAATATCACAGATTTGTTAAGTTATGCACGTTCTTCGTATTCACATGTGATAACAGCACCCATAATTATAGTTATAGAATGTTTGGCATCGTTTTTAAGAGACACTACAAGAAAATTTACAATTCTTGATGGTTCGAAACCTGTAAGGAATTAACCTGATCCTAAACAGGTAATTCCACTATTGGGATGTCACTAGGTCGGGTTCGAAGCGGGTTTTATTGTTCTCAATCTTATACTCATTTATAAAATCACTACTCAAATTTACCCACTTATTAAACGGGTAGTTCTGAGTGGATATCCATATACTCATCGCAAGGACGTATCTAAGGGGGGGCAAGGAGGGGCAAGTGCCCCCCCCCCCCAAATTTGAGATTATATACTATATGTGTATGTAATTTTTTCCTTATGGATTTTTTAAGCTAAAATAATCATAATATTTCATACTTATAAAACCTCATTTGGATTTTTTAGGGTAAAACTCGCATATTCCCCCCTCATTTCTTTAGAAAATATTCAATAACTTTTACCAATAGATAATATACCTCTTAATATAAATTTTTACCTCAAATCAATCTATATTGGATAATTTCTTCAATCGATCAACTTACAATAAATGCCTACCCTAATCTTATTGGTTATCCATTTTTTAGAATCAGACTATAGAATGAAGCGATCATTCATCCAATCTCATTATCACTTATACATATACGTGGTTTAATTCACAATCTAAAAAAATAAAAATTAAAAAAAATCATTTATTGTCAAGTTTCATATATTATTCATTGGTCCTATTTATTATCAAGTAAAGTGATCAAATGCACATATATTCTTGATCGGTGTATTTTTGTTCATAAATATTATTATTTCTTGTTATTGATAAAATAAAGTATAGAATTAGGTATTTTATATTTTGATTTGATACGAATTCGAAACAAGTGTAGTTTATATTGTAATTAATCAAAATATATATACTGAATTCAAAATAAATAAAATACTTGAATATAGCTTACTTTTTAAAAAAGTATAAATATCATTCACAAAAAATCCAACACTGTGGAACATATATGCTACCAATTTATGTAAAATTGAATAAAAAGATATAGCTGATTAAACAATAAGTTCAAAATTGACTATTCTTATATAACGAATAAGTTCAAAATTGATGAAAAATATAAGTGAAAACTATAGGTATAATTTGTTCCTAACAATTATTGTTATATAATGAATATGACTATATTGTAATTGATAGACATTTTTTTTAAAATCATGTGCCCCTCCTCAAAAATGTTCTGGCTCCGTCCCTGACTCATCGGTTATCCATATAGGCAATGAGCATCCACATATCGATATAAAATCAAATCCTAAATTAATCAATCGTACAATATATTCTTACGAAAAGATAATAAAAATAAATTATACAGAAACATCACGCACACTTTTAACATATATCAATTTTAAAGCAATTAAAGGTATAAAATATTTGAGGACATGTATTGAATGAAAGTATTGAAGATGCACAATACGTTGACATTTAGTTCGTGAGAAAATCATAACGTTTAAATTCCGTATGAGGACGTCAAATATATGCAAAACATGTGTAGGGAACATCATGGATTTATTTTAATCGGGATTTGTTCATATTGAATTAAAAATATGTGTATGTTAGAGATACAACAAACAGTTGAATATGAACTAATAAATGAATTGGGGGAATATGGCTGAGACTTTTTATATGATGAGTTGAAAACGATTAGATGTTGGTTAACTTGGACTATGCTAAATAACATGAACACATAAACACATAAACATGTGTGCGTACATGGATGCGCATGTACAAGTACATGTAGATGTATATGAGTACTTTATACATTCGGGTTCGAGTCGGGTGCGAGTGCCCATAAGAGAATCTCAAACTCGAATCTGTATCCGCATGGGTAGTAAGTGTTGAACCAAAATTCGTCTAAAAATAAAACGAGGCATGGTTTTGGGTCATTAAATGGAGAGGGTTTGGATCAGGTATCCATATGCACCTAGATTTCTCTCACACCCCCAAATTTAGGGTTGGGTTGGAGTATCCTCCTATATTTAGTAGTTGTTCGAATGATTAAGAGTTTAGGAGAGGGTTAGAATTATAAATGTGATGTGATGACACATTGATATTATGTATTATATTAACTTTTTCAATGATTGTTATATGTTTTTTATGTTAACTTTTTTGTTTGAAAGTGATTAAAAATATAATAACAAAGAAATTGTGAGGTCTAAACAACTAATTTCAAATCAAGAATGTATGGATGGAGTAAGAGGTACGATAAAGTTACCCTGAGATAACATGGCATCCATATGAGCCCGCGTGGTTCTTACAACAAGGAGTCTGACTATCAAGCCAGATGACGAGAGCTTTGCAGTATATTCTTCCGATTTTAATGCCTATTTTTTGTCTTTTGGGTATGGATTTTGGGTCGGTGCAACAATTTTCTAGTCAAATTTGCTATTATTATTATTATTATTATTATTATTATTATTATTGATATACGTATTTGGCGTCGGTACATCCTTTTTCTAATCATCTTTGAAATTCCTCTATGTTAACAGGGGAAATTTTAACAGTTTAATTTCTGTTTGATTAATATTAATAAGAAATGTAACTTTTGAAGGATGTGTTTTGGTGTGAAGGGAATTCCGTTTGAAATATCGATTTTGACTTTTTTTGGTTGGGATATGTTATTATTTGGGGAAAATTAAAAAAAGTACCGATCTTTACATGGATTCTTAAATTAGGGATTGGTCTTTGGTTTGTAACAAATAGGAGACCAAAGTATTACTTAACGTTTAAGTTCCCAACACCGTGAATGGGCAGCTCAATCCATGGCTTTAATGGATGAAATTAACCCTGACAAGAGTTTTACTTTTCACTTCCCCCCGTTCGATCGCCATCCCAAGTGCCTTGTCCCTTGTGAACCCGACCCAGCAGAGAAACGCACAAGAGGGTCATCATGGGAATGAAATCCAGGGGGTTCAAGCACAGTGTTCTCGGAAAGTCTCGATGCTCTATGCTCAGAAGGCTTTGAGGGCATTGGTGAGCAAACTATTCAGAAAATAAAATACCTCGTATTTTCTTGCATCGAGTTCATATAAATAGACGGTAGATGCGACCAGTTGCAAAGTTGCATAGAAATTGATGGGAGACGGGCAACAAGCTGCGCCGCCAATCCCTTTTGAATGGTAAATCCAATTCTTCGAAATACAACATTCATAGACTCGGGAACCATAACATTGCTATGCATGATTTTTTGAATCCTTTTAAGGAGCTCCACTGCTTCACTTGCCAAGAACCCAAATGTATCAAAACCAAAGAGGATGAAAATGTGTTGATTGTCAATGCAAGCCTTCTCATGCTTAGCCACTTTAGCTAAGGCAGCTTTTTGTGCAGCGCATCCCGCAACAAAATCACTCTTTATCGGACCCACCAATGGAGACACTCCAGTCAAATCAACACATGCATGATTTCCTCCAACCCATCCAAATATCAAAACATCTGCCGGTCTAAGTGTCGATCTCCCCTCTTGTGGATCAGTTAAGAAATTCACAGGTGCTTCTTTTTTTGAAGCAACACCTGCATGTCTGAGTATATCAAATAGAACATCTCTGACAAGATCATGTCTGTATTTAAAACCTGGAAGCTCGCGACAATGAACGGCATGATCCCCAAAAGCATCCAAGCAGGATTTGTGGCATACTGGACAAGCCTCATCTGGTGGGAAAAGGGGAATCATGAGGCGGTACTTGAGAATACTACGATATTCAATGGGTGACATATGCAATCCAAGCCCCTCAATAGGAATGGCGAGTAGGAAATCTTGGGCATGTTCAGCTTGTAAACAATGGAAAATTGCTTTTTGCCTAGCAGACATGTCAAACTCAGCTTTCATATCTTTTACGATTTTGCTAAAAAAAGAATTCGCCAAAGCATTCTGGGCTTTCGGGGGGACGGTATCCTTACTAGCAAAATGTGTAAGATCAATAGATGGGAGTGCGACACGTAGGCCTTCCAAAGCATTAAGAAAATCAGAATCCATACCATGTATCCCGCTGTCTCGTAGAATGTGGTCTTGGAGCATCCAGGATTGAGCTCTGGAAGCCACAAAAGCATATGAAGAAGCCTCAATAGCTGAGTAAAGACCTAAACCGCCGAGCCGGATGGGTAACGACGCCACTCTCCATTGAAGGTCTCCAAAGAAAGGACCTCCACTCACCACAATATCCTCAATAGCTCCACGTAACCCTTTGTCAAACCATGCAGCGGTCCGTTTCATGTATGTGGGTTGGCATGTCTGTAAGTCGAACATAAGCTTGGCAGTACCCATACAAGAACGTAATAGAAGTAGCTCACTTTGTGGATCATCCAGTTGAGGAAGTAGATTCATTAAGTCAACAGCCTTGGTGGCCCTCATCATAGCCAACTCTTCAATAAAGTCTTTATCTCTACTCACAGCTCCTCCAAGCAATTTCACACCAAGCCGCGGCCTCCCAATATATATGGGAAACAAACCTTCACGGATCTTCTGACCATCACATGAAGGCCAGAACAGCTCTGCTTTTTTATATTTAGAAAAAGTCCCATCTCTGGACCCCTGCATTGAATAATGTCAAGTGCCTTGGCCACTTCTACAGTGTCCCCAACAATTGTCCCATCGTCAAGATACCAAGCATGAAGTAGGAGTTTACAATTGTCTCTGATCTCATGAATAAGTGTGTGTAATGCCAGAGAAAAAAGAAGGGGGCCTAAGGGATCACCTTGCTGCACTCCTGTTGATGACCGCAAATGATTGTCTCCAATATATAATCTGGCGGTTTGAGCATAGATAAATTCCACCCATGGAGAAATAGAGGGGCATCTCCTCCTAACTTCCCCAAGCATCATAGATCTATCTATTAAGTTGAAAGCATTAGAAAAATCCACCGTAAGCATAGAAAGAGACCCGTCTCCGTGAAGCTTGCTCAAAAGATGATTGGTGCTATGTAAGATGGCTTCCGCTCCTCCAGATACACCAACTCCAAATTGAAAGTCATTGAGATATTTAGATGTCTCCTTGCTAACCCCTGCCATAGCAACTTTAGATACAAGGCGCCTCCATATAGTACCTACCGCAATAGGACGAATGATGTTGTCCGGTTTGAGCAGTGGAGTGAGAGGTGCAGAGGCTATAAACTCAGCCAGACTCAAGGGGCATCTCCCACTAAGCTACAAATTAACTACCAAGGAAATAGCATGCAAGAGATCCTTGGCAACCAGTGATCCTTCCCCACAAAGGGCATCTGAAATATGTTGAGCCCTCAGACCATCTCTCCCACAAGATGTCCCTTTAGGAAAGGATTTGATGGCTCGCAAAATAACATCTGCATCAGCTGTAAGAGGAGACTCTGTAATCGAGATGTCTGGTGTGACAGGAGGCGGCTTATAAGGATGTTTAGCCTCTAAGGCCTTCAAGGTGTCTCCATTAAAAGGCGCCACTCCTGAAGAGCACAAAACCTTTATGGCTGCAGTAAAATGTCCGTCTGCCACTTTGCGAAGACATTGTCTTATGCTAGAGCTTTGACATTTATCCTCCTCCAAAGATTTATTCTGATTAAGATCTGAAACCCCTGAAACATCCCCCTTCAAAAAATCACTCACGCAATTGGTGAAGCCATCTGTACTGCCCCACTTAGTGAGTGAGCTCAAAATAAATTGTTGTTGCAAGAACCTTCTATTACCAGATCTTTTATCCCTCCTGTTCACGGGTCTGAAAACCTGTAGGGTGCACCGAGGAAGAAGCAGCAATCTCACCCAAGCTTGAAAAGATCCTGGCCCAGCTATAACTTGATGCAGAGTTGCTTTCAAAGCATGAGAGAAGGCAAGCCAACAATTTGGAGGAATGCTCTTAACAGTGGTGATCGGGTGCTTGAAAATATAATCAAGGAGCGCAGCATCAATAATCACACTATCATTAACAGCAGGTACAACATGTGTTATGTGAAGTGTGGGTTTCAGGATACCGATAATGTGTCCTTGGACCGCCCCTGCACCATCTGTGGCACGAACAAGACCATCGTCATGATGGCAAGCACGGCACAAAGCCTGTATCTTCATGCACCTTCCGCACAACCATTGATCCAAGACCCTCAAGGTCCATCTAATGCAAGAAAAAGCTCAGGATCAACTGTGATTGCGTCCCGCAGAGTAGACGCTCGATCATCACTGGAAAGATGCACCCTCTTAATATGAGAGATTAAACGCATAATCCCTTTGCTCCCTTCCCTTCCATCGGGACAACAATGGAAGTTCCAAAAAGGACAAATCACTCCACCAAGACGATGGGAAGAAATCTCTGTGGAACAAGACCGCGATAATCCATGATGAGCAGGGGACGCGCGAGCATAAGGTGAAGGATGAATAGTTCCTCCTAAAGCAGAGACCGTCCCCGTGGGTGGATGAGACATCTTCGAAGACGGCAAGGTCGGAGAAGGTATGCAGGACCTGAACATCAAGACGACTGAAACGATGGGCGGGGGTGGACCGGTTGGGGGGTTTGGCCGGTGTGCTTGGTACTTGGGCGGGCTGGTTGGAGGCGCTGGCGCGGGGCAAGTGAAGGTTGGAGATGTTGAAGGTCGGGCGCGGGCGCTGGGGAGGCAAGGTCGGGGCCGCAAGGGCGGGCTCTAGAGCGACGGCCACTGGAGAGGTTGACGCTGGAGAGGTTGACACTAGGGCGGTGGCCGCTAGGGAGGCGGCGCTGGGGAGGCGGGTCGCTGGTCTGGAGAGGCGGCGTTGGGGAGGCGGGCCGCTGGTCTGGAGAGGCAGTGCTGGGGAGGCGGGCCGCTGGTCTGGAGAGGCGGCGCTGGGGAGGCGGCGCTGGGGAGACGAGGGTGGGCGGGGTCGGGGGTCGGGGGTGGGCTCGGTCGGGGGTCGGGGGTCGGGGGTCGGGGGTGCTTGGCGGCGCTGGGGAGGCGGCCGCTGGGGAGGCGGCGCTGGGGAGACGGGGGTGGGCGGGGGCGGGGTCGGGGGTCGGGGGTCGGGGTCCATTTTTGTCATAGAAATATCAACTCATTGGTACATTTTTGTTTTTGCTGGCATATTTGGAAAGGGTTGGAAGAAGCTGGAGGCACAGGAAGAGCACGAGAAGCGAGTCGTGCAGAGATCGCCACCGATCGCAACCTGAGCGTCTTGAAATTCATGGGTTTCACCGAGATCATGCACTTGTAGGCGCATCCATCACTGAGCAAAGCGAAGAGGAACAAGGTCTGTAGCGTGATAGATGCCAGCGGCTGTCGCGGGAGGATTGAGTGCACGCAACGCATAATGAGAGGCTCCCCATGCAGATGACGGTGCATGTCATGTTCTACGAGCAACAACGCCTCAACGATGTGGTCATGAGCGTCCCATGGTCTCCTCTCCAACAGCTAGGCACCGTCTTGTCATCGCATCGCCCGAGCGCCCCTCCCCTTGACCACAGGCTCATGCGCCTGTGTCTAGAGAACGACAACCTCAAGCTCGAGCTCATGAAGATGAAGATGCAGGTGAGGCAGATCAACAAGGGCAACTTTGTCAAGAAAAGTGAAGAGTAAAACCCTGGTTAGGGGTAATTTTGTCAAGGAAAACTAGGGGTTGAGCTGCACATTCATGGTGTTGGGGACTTAAACATTAACTAATACTTTGGTCTCCAATTTGTTAAAAACTAAAGATCGGTCCCTAATTTGAGAATTCATGTAAAGATCAATCCTTTTTTAAAAAAATTACCCTATTATTTATATGCAAATGGCTACATAGGTGCAACAATATGCTCTTCGTTTACAAGCAAGCAATCCAAAATTTTGTGGTTGATGTAATACAACAAAATCGCATTATAATTGATATAATCACGGGTAAGGTATCTGTTACCCATTCAAAACATCCAGATACCTGTTAAAATTAGGGATCTGTTGGTACGGATCGAGTCAACCCGATTACGATGGGTCGGGGTGGTTCGTGTGAATGATCTATTTGACCATCAGGGTAGCCCTTAAGTGTCAATTGCCATTACAAGAAAATGACTTAAGGCAATTCACATCAACAAATCATATAACAGTTATTACTCGTTGATATTTTATTCCAATCAATCAGTAATTATTTATAAAAAATCTAATGATAAGTCAATGGATAAATCGTCCTTAGATGGAGATTTAATAACATATATGGCACGCTTTGCTAATTACAACAACACAAACTAATTTTACAACAAATAATATTTAGTGTTATATTTTAACATCCCACTATCCTTTGAAATTAATAAATATTGGTATACAACGAGTTTAAAATCCGACACAAGCCATACAATTTATCCCATTATCCTCAATCTCATATATGATATTATTTTTCACAAATGACTGACTTTAATCGAATCTTCCCTTCGCAAAAGTGTAAATCTAAAAGAAATTGAACAATTTACACATTTTCATCGGCGACGTTCTTTCTTTTTTTTTACAAAGAAATACAGATGGTGGAATTTTTTCAGGGCTCCACGTGTCGCATAGTGATTGGGTCGGTCTCTGGCTGACCTCCCACGTCTCGTATGCCAAGCCAGCCTTCGCTAGACAACTGGATATTAGTTATATGTATTTGATATAAATACCTATATGAATATCGGTATCCATATTTATTGTAAATTATATGATTCAGATTAATATACTATATATATACATTTCATCTAGATATCAGGTATACTGATTTTAATATGCTAACACATAGATACATCTATATTCGATCTGCTATCAGCATATATTTCATATATTTGCTTTGCATCTATTTTAAAAGGGATTTTTACCTACTAATGGATTATATAATCTTTGTCAATTACTTACGAGTTTTGAAACAATCTAATTCTTCCTCGACCCCGCAAACTTGCTAACCTTGCTCTACAGACCATGTGGTTAACCCCCATTCATTTACACGTTAAAACTAACTAGATTCCGTTATATTCTTTTATATTATATCCATTTTGTTTATCAAATTAACACTAAGTGCCACTCCCCCTCACCCACCTCGTATCCCTTTCCCCACCTAGCACTGGGATCAACTCCCGTCTCATCTGACGACCAAGATCCTCTCGTTGTTGCCCCTCTCTGAGTCCATGTCCTCCTCCCAGGTGCGCCACACCTGGCACACCCTCCTTAGGTCCTCCCCACCCCTTTCCTACCTTTGGGACCCCTCCGCCCCACGCTGCCATCTCTATCTCACACTCCACAAGCCTCGCTCCTTCGTCGCCTTCGACCACCCCTCCCGCTGCTGGCTTACCGTCCCTACCTTCGATCGCGCACACCCGTGCTCGGACAACGTCAACAACTTGGATCCCCGGCCCCTCGATTGTCCCATTGCCTCCTCCGACAGCCTGCTTTTTCCATTCGCACGACGACCAATTGATCGTCTGTAACCCTCTCATCGTGTCGTGAAGGCTCCTCTCTCCCCTACCCCCTTTGGCGAAAGTCCATGCTATTGGCTTCGTTACCGGCCGTGTCGCCAATTCGTATGTATTCCTGCTCCTGGGAGAGACCGGGTCGTCGAGCAGAGACATGATCAACATAATCACTCAGGTCTTTGATTCAACGACAGGGCGGTGGAAGGTACGGTGCCACTTCGGTCAGCAGTACGTGCAGCCGGCTACAACCCAAATTGAGTGTGTCAGCCTGCTCTGGCATCAAGGATTGTTCTATTATCCAGTATCGAGGGTAGGATGGTTGTGCTTCTACGATCTTCGAGAGGAGGGATTACGGTGGTTGCGGAGTATTCTGGTGGTTGATGGTCACATCCTTGATAGAGAATGAACTTCTCAGCCTGTTGCCGGAGGAGTTTTGATCGTCATCTCCAAATTGTATCAGTTGCGGCAATTTGATGTGCTACTCGTGGAAGAGACGATGGGGTTCTATCATTGCGTATGATCTGATAGGAAGAAGTGGTGATGGTTGCAGGAGGATCCAGGTTTTGTTAAGGAGAACATGTTCAAGCTAAAGAAGTTGTCAGGGTACGTGGGAATTTGTGGCGGAGTCGTGGGTTGGGTTGCACTATGAGCCCAACCTGTCTGCTGAAGCTTGAGTCTTCCTCCACCTCCCATTGTTCCTCCATCGCGGTGAGCAGCCTCTAGTTGAGCAACCTCCAGCTTCCTGTTTGATTGGGTATAAGAAGAAGATGAAGAAGGGATATGAGAAGGAAGGAGAGAACAGATTGAAGATTCATTGTTGATTTTCTTTGGTCTGATTAACTCAAGTTTAACTTAAGTAATTGACTCCAATAAAGTTAAAGATGACGACAGGGTCTGTGGATTAAGACGGGGCAAGTTTACAGGGGCAAGGGGGAATTAGGTTGTTTCAAAAGTCGTGGAGATAATTGACAAAGATTATTGGATCTGTCAAGTAAAAATCTCATTTTAAAATGGATACAGATGCAAAAACTGCTCTAATATCAGTAGATATCTGTATTAGAATTTATACATCTATTTCAATGACAGTTGTAAATTTATTTGTAAATCATATTTTATATAACCAGTATGAAATAAATATACTGAGTGCATTTATCTCATCTAACTATTCCTTTACACAAACGTTAACATACAAATAAATATAGATATATCCATATCTTATCGATATAATATCCATCTTTCACATATTTTGATACGTCTCGATATCCATTTTGAAATAAATACATGTACAAGATCATTTTTTATCCAAATGTAATTGTAATTTAAAATGAATAAGGATAACATATCCAACCGCTTGCATCTTTACGTGGATATGTTTATAATAATGGTGTATAAAATAAAAGAGTAAATTACAAAAAAGTTTCCGAACTATTCACCTGATTTTAATGCCATACATGAACCTTAAAAAGTAATAATGTGGTACCCGAACTTTCAAATCTGTCTCAATGTGGTCCCTAACTAATGAAATTTAAGATTAAAAAGATGAAATAATCAACTAAATTTCAGTGGTGAAAGATTTGAGACAAATTTGAAAGTTCGGATTCCACATTGTTACTTTTCAAAGTTCAGGTATGCCATTGAAATCATAAGCATAGTGCAGGGATTTTTTGTAATTTACTCAAATTAAAATTCCTTACAATTACAAGTAATAGAATCTCGATTCATGGGGTACCTAGGGATGGTAATTCCCATGAATCAAGGAATTGGGTTTCCATTGTTGTTTACATTCTTACCATGTTGTGATCCAACAAATACATGAAATGAATCAGTAAAGGAATGATGATTCGACCCTCCTCTCTATTCCAACATAACAAACAGAGCCTTGTATTCTTATTTAAAGTTGTTGCTTGTCAAGTTAGCTTTGTTTTAACATGTGACAATTCTCTATTTCATACATTGCACCTATTGTGTGAATATGACGTGGAGTAGGCTGGAGTATGACTGCCAAGAAAGCTCAAGCTCGATGAGTTGACTCAGGCTCAGCTCGTTGAGAGCTGGACACTCGACGTCAAAACAAATCGAGCTTGAGCTCGAGTTAGATTTGTGGCTTGTTAGGGTGATCGAGTCCGACTCAAGTTGGGTTGTGCTCCACTTGGTAAACTCGAATTGATAATTGATATAGTCATATACGTGGAAATCATTATATTTAGTACCACATCGAGCGACTTTAAGAACATGAGCTATGTGAATCTCTACAAGAACAGGGAGCAGAAAACAATGTCTCGTACTTGCATGGACATCTCGTTAAGAGGCTTGTAAGTCAGCTCAAGCTCATTGAGATCGACTCTAAGAACTCAACTCGTTAAGAGGCTCATGATCATGTCGACTTGTTGAACGCAACTCGTTAAGAGGCTCGTGAGCCCACTCGAACTCGACGAGTTTGACTACGAGCCAACATTCTAGGGATCGGACCTTATCAAGCATGGGCTCAAGCCCATGTTTTCTTATCAAGTTCGAGTTTGAGTTGGGATCGACTAGACTCATTGAGCTTGATAGACACTCGCAGGATGGAGTTTCTCGAGGTGCAGTTGGTTCAATAAAGGGTAAAATAAATCAGTGTCATCAATTATGCTTCATGGTTTTTGAAATAAATAATTGCTTCTAAGTATAAGAAAAAAATGCATGGATTGATTATGTACACAATGAGTATGACGACAACGATGATGATGTTGAAGAATAAGAGGGGGATGTCAACTATGATGATGCAGATAGATATTCTTTGAAGATATGTTGTGGAGGTGTCTTTATCTGCGAGAAGGGCGATGTCAGAGAAGAGGAAGTGAACATACAATAGGAGTAAAATTGAAAAATATAAAAATGTGTTATAGCAATGAACATGTCATATTTTATATCTAGACTTGGATTTACCTATGCTTTTTGTAACGAACATGTTGTGTTTTTCGACTTATACTCTTGTTTCATACTGCACTGCAGCCAGATCACTCCTTGCGTTCCATCAAGTTTGGATCCTTCACGATAACCGCAAAAGCTAGTTGTGGCCTAGAGATGATAAAGCCGAAACAAAGGAAAACTCTAGAGCCAGAGTTGAAAACGGGGAAATTGCGAGTGTCCCAAGACGAAATCATGTATAATAAGAAACCTCAATCTAAGCAAATCGAGGAGCTCCCAACCAATTGAGCACGCACATTCAGTAGGGGGTAGACCATGTACATGATAAGGTATCAGGCTACTGTATCCCTCATTTCGGTTTTATAACAGATATAGAAATATGTGGGATAAGAACGAGTAGATGGTAGTTATTTGCTATTATCTGTTCGGTTGACAAATGTAGGATTCTGGCTACAAAATAGAAGTTAGGTATTTTTGTTGGGTGTAATTGCATTTTTTTCATGTATTGTGGAATTGAGAATGGATTCACAAGTAATATCATTTAAAAATATGCATTTCTGGATCTCTAGAAAACACACTTTATGTACTTTGTTGCTTTTATTCATGTATACAAAGTTCACCTCATATAAAAAAAACAACTTCACGTACTCTACTAGCGGTGGTCTCTTGAAGCGATTCACGATTTCAACCACAAGTTGGAGCGACAGAAATCGACGGTCTTTGAAATCCGCATACACATCACCTACCGACAAGGAATGACAAAGAAAATGAACATTTTTTTCGAGAAAAAAGAGAGATGTCCCTCTGATGAGCGGAAAATTGACCAAGACCCGGGTGAAGGTATAAGAACAAGGGTCGTTGCGACCCGGATCTTGGTGCTCAGCTCAACAAGAAAAATTAGGAACCACCAAATCAGAAAATGAATCGATAAAAACGAACAACGGTCCTCGCTATTTATTTTACGATTCAGGCCCTTGTGGAGCCTTCCCTTGGGTCAGGTCACTCAATATTTATTCAAAATATTTCCCTCTTTTTCTTTATTTCTTTATTCTTTTTTTTGCACAAAAACATGCTAATTATTAATATTTACACAATGCATGCTTTTTGTCAATTTATTTTATTTACACAAATATACATGGTGTTTTGCACAGGTTTTTAGCTAAAATAAAAGAATAAAGAGTGATGAATGGGGATTCATCACCCTCCCTGAACAATCATATCATAAAGATTACATAGAAACTGATGGGAGACGAACAACAAGCTGCGTCGCCAATCTTTTTGGATTGTAAATCCAATTCTTCGGAACACAATATTCATTGACGTGGAACCCTAACATTGCCATGCATAATTTTCTGGACCCTCTTGAGGAGCTTTATGCTTCACTTGCCAAGAACTCGAGTGTATCAAAACCAGAGGGGATAAATATATGCTGATTGTCAATTACAAGCATTCTCGTGCTTAGCCACTTTAGTTGAGGGAGCTTTTTGTGCAGTGTATCCCGCAATAGAATCAATCCTTGTCGGACCCACCAATGGAGAAACTATAGTCATATCAACACATGCATGTTTTCCTCCAGCCCATTCAAATATTAAACATCTGCTGATCTAAGTGTCGATCCCCCCTTCTGTGGAGCAGTCATGAAATTCACATGTGCTTCTTTATTTGAAGCAACCTCCGCATGCCTGAGTACATCATAAAGGACAATTTTGACAAAATCATGTCTATGTTTAAAATATGAGAGTCCACGACAATGAACTGCATGCTCCCCAAAAGCGTCCATGCATGATTTGTAACATACTAGACAAGCCTCATCTGTTGGGAATAGAGGAATCATGTTGAGCATAATACAATATTCAATGGATGACATGCATTGTAAGCCTCTCAATAATAATGGAAAGGATAAAATCTTGAGTATGGTCAGCTTGTAAACAACAGGAAATTGTTTTTTTGTCTAGCAATCATGTCAAATTCATCTCCCATTTCTTTTACGATTTTGTTAAAAATAGAACTCGCCAAAGCATTCTGAGCTTTAGAGGGGACAATATCCTTACTAGCAAAACATGTAAGATCAAGAGATGTAAGTGTGACACATAGCCCCTCCAAAGCATTTAGAAAATCAGAAGTCATACCATGTATCCCACTATCTCGTAACATGTGGTTTTGGAGCACATGTGATTGAGCTCCAGAGGCCACAAAAGTATATGAAGAAGTCTCAATAGCTGAGTGCATACCTAAGCCACCGAGTCTAATAGGTAGCGATGCCACTCGCCATTGAAGGTCGCTAAAGAAAATGTATATTATAAAAAACATAACCCTTTTTTCTAATATATTAGTTTGGAAAATCATAACATACAGACTCGCCTGTTTGGTTGCAGGGTTGGGCAGGGTTGGGCAGGGTTGGGTTGGGCTGGGTTGGGCTAGGTGAATAGTAATCTGTGAGGAGGAAGTACCCTTGTGAATAGTAACCAGAGTTGGACCAACCCTGCCCAACCCTGCAACCAAACAGGCCCCTAGAATTCGGGGTCATCAGGACTGATGATCTATCCACAACCACACCCTCGCTGACATACGAAATTTGATATTTGTAAACTGGCCCTTTAAATGCCTCCATTTCTTGGCTACCCAGTGGCGTGGATATGCGATTCCAAATCTATGATTTAAAAGCTCTATAATCTCATCCCAACTGCTAACCATAATTTTTCTTGCTCCGTGCTCTCCACCATATGTTACCCTATATCCACTATTTTTTGACGTTTATATAAGTCATTTTATCTTAAAATCAACGTTTATGAAGACTTATTTGAAATTCTATAAACGTTGAAATAGGGCCAATCTGCCGTAGAGATGTAAAAAGATACAATAAATCGAGAGCATTCTTATATGTGATGATAATAATATTTAACTATATAAATATCATATAAGTTAATTATATAATCAGAAATATTTGACGTAAAAAGAAAGATCCGTGTAAATTACATAATGGTAACGAGAGGATTAGGAAAGATAAGGATGATTATAAATATTACGTAAACATATAATAAAAGGCAAATACGTTATATTTATCTATCATCTCAAATTAAGAGCATTTCTAATTTTTTATTTTTTAATGTTATATATATGCATATATGAGGATTTGCATTTTAATCAATATATGATTTAAAATTTAGGTAATCAAAAGTTATTATTTGTTGATCATGCCCATAAATGGTGCTGATCTCCAATTCATCTTCGCAGATTTCAGACTCAACCCTATAAGGCTGAATCAACTACCGGAGGTGCGTGTGCTTCTTTGCCCACATTTAGAGCAGCTTTGCGTCATCCCAACTGATAATAACCAGAATAGCCCACGAGCTGCCGAAACTCTTACGATGGCTCGTCAATACGGCATCATCACAATCATCATCTTCAATGGCATCACCGCTTTTATCATCAAATTCCTCCCAACAATTGAGGATATGTTCATGGGAGTGACTTCCGGCAACTGAGGATCATGTCACGTGGAGGGGAGTGACTTTAATAGCTTGCCAATCAATAGTCGATCGACAAGTTAAGCTAGGTTGTTTGGCTTATATAGGATAGTGGGGGATTTGCCAAAGTTTGACGCTCTCTTGAACCTTTGGGACTTGTTAGTGTAGTTCACTGTACGAGAGATCGATAACAATCACCTGGCAGATAAGATGAGGGAACATATTTAACCATTCTTTTAACGCAATTACGAATATGTGTCAGAAATGTTGATTACCTATCGGTTTCCTTCTGAATTGAATGTCTCATTTGACATTCGACGACGGGGAATTAAAACGAGGTTTAATTTTCTTTCAAGTATCATATTTTGACATCTTTTAGTTTCTAAGTACATTAGTGTAATTATAATTTCGTTATCTTCGACGATTGCCCGTGCATTGCACGAGGATACCACTAGCTGGTCATTATCCAAACAAGTCTTTATCATTTCAATTATATTTTCTACAAGGGTTTAATGGGGCTGTCCCTTGGGGGTAGACGACAGAATTTTACGATTTTTTTTTGGAAATACCGTCATGTATTTTCATCGCTATATTCCTCTAACATGTCATTTAAATTTCGTTAAACACAGAGACTCTTACGCCCTCCATTTAGAACATGTCGATTACATCAATTCCAAGACCGTTAAAACTACATGCTCTATATGGACGGCATATGGGTCTCTGTTTTGATGAAATTCGAATGACAAATCAGAAAGATATAATATTGAAATAAATGATGATATTTTTCAAAAAAAACAAAAAAATATATTAGAAGGATATAATGATGAAAATTGGTTCTAGTTAGCCCCTTAAACAATTTCTACAAACTCCTATAATTGTGAAATCGTCTGTTATTATGAAATATATACCCCTTCTTTTGTTCCTCTGCTCCCCCTCCAAACTCTCTTCCGCTCCCGCCAAACCCTAGAGCAGAACTCCGAGCCGAGCAGCCATGTCCTCGACGCTGTTGGAGGTGACGAGGGCGTCGCACGAGGAGGTGGAGCGCCTCGAGCGCCTCGTCGTGAAGGACCTCCAGACCGAGCCCTCCTCCGCCCGCGAGCGCCTCTTCCAGAACCACCGCGTCCGCAACATGATCGATACCATCATCACCACCACCGACAAGCTCGTAATTCCTCCGCTTCCACTCGATATCCACCCCTTTATCCGGGTTTTTCTTTCCGGGGTTTAGGGTTTTTTCATTTAACTGTAATTGGGTTTTCCTATATGTGGGCTTGCAGGTGGAGATATACGAGGACAGAGACAATGCCAGGAAGGATGAGATTGCGGCGTTGGGAGGTCAGAACGCGGCGAATGTATTTAGCGCATTCTACGACCGGCTGAAGGAGGTGAGCTTTAAAAGAATCGGATTGGTTAACAAATGCGAATATCTCAATCACGGTCCTTGCGCGATGATATTGATGACATTGGCGACGTAAAAGTCCGCTATCATTAGTGTTGTCTATACGTATTGTTTATTCAATTGAGCTAATCGATGCTTAGTGTTGTCTTTCAAGTACTCAACTTGCCCTCCTCGATGTCTTTGTTCACCTTCAAAATCAATGGGCATTACCTTATATTTCGGGAAAAGATTGACATTGATGTAAATTCTTCTTCATTAATTAGTTAAGATCTGTTTACATTTTTACTATTTTACCATACACATATATCCATCAAGATGATGCGAGAACTAGAACTAGTAAATGGCAGCTACAATACACATATACTCAGGCGGTGTCAGCTACCGATGAAACAACTTTGATAGAAGCACGAGAATGGGTTCGGATACGGATACGAATATAGGTATAATCATATCCTTATCCATTTTAAAATACAAATACGAATGCGGATACTGATATTGACAGATGCAAAAAACGTGTTACCATATCCTTAAAAACGAATACGAATGTAAAACGAATACGAATCATATACGAATAATAACATAAATTTTTAATATATTAACTAAAATATACACGTTTAGGATGGTTTACACATAAAATAGATATACGAGATATAATAATTTCATAGCAACTATATCAACAATGGTGAATACACTCATAAAATGTTGTTACACATAGTTATAAATAAATCTATTACTATACTTATGTACGAAAACGGACATACGAATACGAATGCGAATATTAGCGAATATCAAAGTGACATCCATATCCGCATCCATTTTAAAACGAATATGAATACGAATTTCAATATATATATATATATCGAATACGATAGCGGATCGGTTACAGGTATATTCGTATTTGTTTTCATCCCTAGTTTGGAGCCTTCAGTCACTTTTTAAAATGTCATGTTGTTTTCCAGTGTCTCCTCTCACCTCTCACCCCCACCGAGCGCTACATCCCTCAATCCTATCGATCGCCCCCACTGTGCGGGTAACCTATTGTCCCTTTTCCTCCCTCATCACCTTCCCTCCTCCGCACTCCCACACTTACAAACCCATTCCCCTTGACTCAAAAACAAACAAACAAACAGACAAACAAATTCATTTCCCAACACTCATCTCCAGACACCTCGATGCTAACCACTGAGCATCTCCAACCACAAATTGGCCATCACCGTGACATCCACCCAAAAATCAGTGCCACACTTCCTTTTTGCAACCCCACACAGAGCGATATCAGCCGGTGCGTTGCACGGAGTCATTCTGTATGATGTGGATAACTTATTAGTGAGTACATCCTCCTAAGTATTTTTTCTTTCCACTGGTTTTGTTATTCAACAAATGGTTTGGTAGAAACTGATTTCCTATTGCATGCTAGCTATTTCAAAATTTTAACATGAAAAGACACCACTCCTCTCTCGATTTGCCCGTAAGTTTTCATGGTGTATTGTATTCAAACGAAGACTACATGCATATTCTTAAATACTATTGCATATTGAAAACAACATCCAACCCCCGATGTTAATACCTCTTCATTCAAGGTGGACTCCAATAATCAATACCTATTAAAGGGTGATGCTAAGGTAGAGTTGGAGATAGAGAATCCTTCCACCCTACAAGACCGATGCCCATACATGGATTGTTATCGGCTATAGGCCACCAAGCAATTACCACCTTAATCTGCCCCTAGTCAAGATGACAAATGGGATTATTGTATCTAACTCGATGTTCATAATTTTTACGGAAGCCCAATCTCAACATGTTTTTGGATTGACTCATAATGGACATTTTCTTCATGTAGAAGAATATGCCCAACAAGACGAATTTTGCTTATTTGAACCGATGAATTTTGGTTTTCCTCGATCAAACCAAAGGGCGCACTTTCTTCTATGGTGAATCATTGCGAAGCGATTACATGAGACAAACAACGGGATACAAATTAGTAATTGGCCCAAAATGAAGGATGATTTGAGATGTAATTCATGCTGTTGGACTATAAGCATGACATGTATGCAAAACTTCAATTCCGTTGGCAAGGACCATCGGATGTTGAAGAATAAGCCAAAGGATTTCAATATCTTATTCACCTTAACAAACCGCAGGAGAGCTTGATGCAGGGGGACTAGACTTGTCAGAGCTCTATCCTTAGTTGAGGCAGCTATCCCTTCCTTCCATGGTGATATATGCCCTAACATACACTTTTTTTAGTGAACAAGGTGTGTGTCATACTTAGACATCGACTATGAGGCTTTTAGCCAACATTAGATGCCTTCTCTTTGCCTAGCCTCTATCTATGCCCTTGTAACCTAAGTTTTTTAGTTTCAAACCCTCAAACTACTATCTCGTTTGATTTGGGAAGCTCGGTCATTCCATTCCGAGCTCTTTGAGGGATCATTTGTGTATGCATTAGTTGGTTAGGATGCGATAACGTGAGACAAACTGTTAATACCTTTCCCCCCAACAATACAACATATTCTTCATGAGTTTGCTAGACATCATTCGGGGCTGGAGAATTACATGATGGCTTACTGCTTCTTAGAGTTATCCCACATCATATTAACCTAACTCATGAAGTCGGTTTACCACATTATAAGAACGAGTCCAACTAAGCATGAGGAAATGGACATGCGATTTAATAACTTGTTACGTCAGGGATACCTTCGAGTAAGCATGCATTAAGTGGTTGTTCCTGCACTCCTTTCAATGTAATATGGATCTTCAAGAGTGGATGTTGGTATTCACGTCCTCAACAAGCTTACAATCGCGTATCCTTTCTCCTGATTAGATGATATCCTAAACATTGAGTGCTACTTTTACTTCCAGATCTTCGTAACGGTTTTCATCTTCGTGCATGATTTAGAGATGATCATAAGTCAACCTTGAAGATAAAGACATGCCTTTATAAGTAGACCCAACATCTTCTGGCACATCATGAGTCCCGTGGGCGAGCTCTTATTGGGAAAATTTGTTTGACCAATTTAGATGACACAAATAAACATTCATTTAGCACAAGGTGCTAGAGACCTTGAGAGAGCATAATTCAGACAACATTCAAGATCAATGAAGTTCTTTGTGAGTGGATAATCATGCCCTTTGATTGATTTAATGCACCCAACACCTTATGCACACTACGAATTGTTTGCTGAGCTTTTATTAGGAAAATTATTGTGGCAACTTTTGATACTTTTCACGAGTTGAAATTTTAAATCGATACTTGCTCTGATCTTAACCCTACTCAATTTCTATAATATTTATGTAGTTTATTGTGACACTTTTGACACAATGATATGCATTGTCCCAAAAGAATTATCGATCATGTTGAAATCCAGAATAGTGGAAGCGATAAGGAGATCACGAGCAATAAAAAAAGTTCTATGCCTTCTCCCACTATGAGTAGGGTCGGCTACATGGATTCTTGCTCAAATCCACGTTGAAAGATTCAACTATTTTTGCGTTGGCTGTCGACTACCTAACGCAACCCTTGGAAAAGGGGGATTTGAATCCTGGTCTTTTTGGTGATAGATACACTGTACTACCACCAGACCATTAGAAAAGGAAATTAAGAGCAATAAACATAAATAAAACTTGGGATTTTACGTGGAACCCTACTTCCTAAGAAGCAGGATGAAACCACGAGAGAATGTTTCAAAGGGCCGTATCTTCTATTGAATTTTTCAATCGAGTACAGGGGGTGTGTTACTCCTTATATAGCTTCATATACAGACCGAAGTCCCACAGTTAGTAGATGTGGGACTAAACATGGGTGTTAGTAATTGGATCATGGAGCGATCCAATCACCACTCTATATATTCTCCAACACTCCCCCTCAAGCTGGAGTTGAGAAAGCCGCAACTTGCAAAAAGAAAAGTATACTACACATCTTCACATGTTACATCACAAGAGAATGTGTCTGTTGTTGGTAGTAGACCTCGCTCGAGGATGGGTTTGCGGCTTTCAGGTCACCGAAACATATCTCTGCCATGCTTGTAGACAAGGTCCAAGAAAGCGGTATGCGTATGCGTTCGAACAAGTCACTGAATAAGTGGTATACGGGGGCATATGCGGTTCTGCGTGGTTTTGCGTGGTTTTCTAATTTTTAATTTAAAAATAAATAAATATGTATGAATAACATTAGTACTAAATTCATGTATCTAAGTGGAGTTAAAGAAGATATGAGAGAAATGGTTCATGTTAGGTGGTTGAGTATATGCTTTTAATTGCCTAACATTTAATCACAAAAATGGATATAAACACTTCACATATTAGATGATCCATAATAACAAAATTTCAATACACATACATGCACAACATGAGCAAATCTCAATCGATGTATATATTAAAATATTTGATGATACATTGCATATACTCATGAAAATAATACATGAGAAAAATAGAAAACATTGCATATACATATTGTATACAAATTCGTTTCGTATTCTTACAATTGAATGGAGGAAGAGGCATATCTAAAGAATTACACACTTGAATGATAGATTGAAAAGTTGGAGCTGTTGGAGCAATATGCGGGCATACGTGGGATATGCGGGGCATATACGGATTATGCGGGGCATATGCGGATTATGCGGGGCATATGCGAGTAGAGCGCATAATGCACTGATTCATGAAATCAGTTCGGTCTACATGCCACACGGGCATATGCAGCCGCATATGCGGTCCGTGCGGCCGATTTCTTGAACACTGCCTGTAGAGTTGCTGCGATACCAGGTCATCAGAATGTATCTTTATCGTGCTTGGAGAAGAATTGCTGTAGAAGAAGTCTCATCCGGAGTAATGATCGGGTCGTAAAAGAAGTATACGCCATGACAAAGAAGTTGATGCTTGGTGAAGACATATGAACTGAGTAGTAGCCTGGAGTGCTGGTCTGTCAGTTGTGGATGTGCATGTCCTGAAGAAAATGTCATCTCTGACTCCCCCTTTCTCCCATAGTTGATAGAATAAGAACATGGATTAGTCAAGTTGGGAGAAACAAAATACGCAAATTTTCAATTTTCTGCTTCGTTTCTTTTCCTTTTTTGCACAATTCAATTTTTTCCGTATGGGTTCTTTTTATACATAGCCTTTCTTCTCAAACTGTTCAAAATTTTTTTTGGCTTTTCACCACTTCTCTTTTTTTGAATAGAAGGCAGCAAGAGGCCGCCCGTCAGGCCTCATGCCCTCAACCAACTCTTTTTTTTCCGAATCAAGCTCCTTTTTTTGCCTTTTTTTAACGGTGCCTAATGTTGGGCTCTATTATTTGGGCCTTATAAACACGGTAGAATAGAGAAGCATCCCTAAATAGGCTTTCTTTGAAGCGGAACCCTCACATAGAGAGGGCGGCGCTACTAATTGCACAAAAGATGGAAGCAGATGATCTGGAGAGGAAGGCAACCGCCATTGCAGCTTTTACTGTTGAAGAAGGTCGGCAATGACCTAGAGGTATTGCTCGAGGAGGAGCACTGCCTAGAGAATGGAGGGCGAGCGATATCGGGTTTGCCTGGGTCGCAGCAGCTTCTCACGTGAAGGAGGATGGTTCTTCCGATCGTGGGCTGCTTGGAAGGAGATCGCTATGGCCGCGGTGCGGTTCTGGAGAGGACCCATCGCGTGGAGATGGCTCGTACCTTGAGGAAGATGGGTTCTTTCGATCCTTACGTGGAGTTGCGTAGGCGGAGGTTCTGCTATTCTGGCGTGGGGTTCAACATTTCCTTCGACTTCCTCTTTCTTTACCTGCTGTGCTTGTTGGTGTGGTTGCTCGGGGGCGTTGATACGCCTCTTGGTGCAACACCTCCTGGATGGTGTTTTGCTTCTTCTTGGGCGACTGGAGGACTTCTTGGGGACGCTCGATGGAGTTCTATGAGTTGTGCACTGCAGCTTCTTCTTCAATGACGATGGAAGTTGCGGTGATGCTTGGAGATGACCTTGAGGTAGTGGCCACCTTGGTAAGGAGGAGAGGAGTCACCGCCTTGTAGAATTAGGGTTCCCGATGGAACCCTAGCCATGCATAGATTTGCTGCCACTTCAGAGAATTAGGGTTCTCTGGGAACCCTAGAACAAAATTCATGGAACAATCTTTTCTTTTCAAACTTGGATGGATCAACAAGCAATAATAATCAGACTTGAAAACCAAAATTTGAATCTCACAAAAATTGACTTGCTTTGATACAATGTTGAAATCTAGAATAGCGGGAGCGATAATGAAATCAAGAGCAATAAGCATAAATAACACTTGGGATTTTACGTGGAACCCTACTCCCTAAGGAGCGGGATGAACCCACGGGAGAAGGCCTTAAAGGGCCTATCTCCTATGAGTTTCTCAATTGAGTACAGGGGGTGTGAGGCTCCTTATATAGCCCCACAGACAGACCAGAGTCCCTCAGTTAGCAGATGTGGGACTAAACATGAGTGGTGGTAATTGGATGTTGGAGAGATCCAATTACCGCTCTATACATTCTCTAACAGATTACATTTTTTAGCGAGACAATGTATGATGCTAGGGGACAATATTCAACATACAGTAGACTAAAAAAAAAGTCAACATACAATGTGGAATTTGGTGCTGTGGTTCAAATCCGGAATCATTGTCTTCCAACATGAATTTTTGCTTAATTCTAACCATAGGGCAGTGCACTATCCAAACTTACAAAAACTCTTAATAAACACTATGCCAAAGGGGTTTGTTATATCCATGAGTAAATATTTCACCTCAAACATATGGCTGGAATCTCGAATCAAGTAGCCAACACTTTCAATATGCGGAACTATGTCCTAACCATGGTCTCCATTGAACTATTGAAGTGCCTATGTAAGGACCACTGGTATAGAAGGTGGCTTGTTGATGAGCGAGACGATGTTGATTGAACCTCTGAATCAGATCGAATACTCTGCTTTAGAGATGACAAATGTAGTATCATTAAGTATTCTAGAAACCACCTGATTAGCAGCAAGAGGAGACGATGTTGATTGAGCATCTGAATCAGATCAAATACTTTGCTTTAGAGATGACAAACGTAGTATCGTTAAGTATCCTAGAAACCACCTGATTAGCAGCAAGAGGTTTATTGCGCTTTCCTCAATATGGTTATCAATATAACCAATACAACTGCCGAAAGTGCACTGGGCTTGATGATGAGCCAGACGATGTTGATCGAACTTCTGAATCAGATCAAATACTTTGCTTTAGAGATGACAAATGTAGTATCATTAATTATTCTGGAAACCACCTGATTAGCAGCAAGAGGTTTATTGCGCTCAAGGTTGCAGAAAGCGGTAGTCGGTACTCGGTCGGCGGGGTCACTGACTAAGGATTAATCGGCAGTCGGGAGAGTAATCGGATTTAGTCGGGCATTAGTCGGTTTTGATTTTTTAATTATTTTAAATATATAAATCAATTTTTAATACATACACTCTCATATATATACATAAATTTAACAATTTTAATACATGCAAACGCAAAGCTAATCAAATTCACAAGTTACTAATTAACAAACTCACATGTTACTAATCATTGTAATTAAGAATCACGAAGCTAATTAACAAATCACAAAATATAAATAAAAAGATGTAATAATTATCTAACATTATAGTTATTGACATAATTTGATAATGTAAAAGAATTCATATACATATCTGTTGTAGTCAAGGATGTTAAATGTTTGTTAGAACGTTGTTAGTTTACACCGTACTTTTATGTGTCCACAAGGATGTTAAGGCAAAAAGAGGTATATGCGGTTTCATATTTGTATTATTTTAAGTATAAAATCACTTCATATATATTTGAATTTATAGTAATAATGACTAAGTAATAACAACACAAACAATTAAAAGTATATAAAAAAGTATACAAAAAACAGTATACAAATTGAACATTCATAAGACGAATTTGTTGAACACTTGCATCCAGAAATCCAAGTATCGTGTGTATTAGTGTTACAATAAGAAGAATCCAAATAGATTCAATATTGCTCAAACGTAGTCGCATCACAAATCCCTCCTTGACCGGTTATTCGGATCCTATATTTTTTTGTTTAAAACTTCTATGCAAAAGTCGGCCGACTAGTCGGCCGACTAGGTCGATTACTCGGGCGACTAATCGGGTCGACCCGACTATAGGCCGATTTGGCCTAGTCGAGTCGGATACCCCCCCCGACTCGACTAGTCAGCCTAGTCGGCCGACTTTTACAACAGTGATTGCGCTTTTCTCGATATGGTTATCAATGTAACCAATAAAGTTCCTGCAAGTGCACTAGGTTTGAGTCGATGTACTATATCACATCTTGGTTGTGACACACCTTCTCTTAAGATATTGATACTCAACAATAACCACATTCATACATCACAATTGCCATTCAAAATGTAAAGCAAGAAAGAAACCGTTGAAATATAATGCTTTAACAACACATTTTCCATTCACGATTCTCAACCGTTTATACATAAATAATAAATTATAAGTTGTATTTGATATTTATATGACTGGAAATTTAGATACGTAGGAATCTACAAGTGGCAACACTGTACATTTCAGCCAGTAATTACGCACTCTAAATAATTCACACATCAATATTTGTCAATTCTCAAAGTCTCTCTCGGGCTCGGCAACACCATCAACATTTGTCGAATCCACACAAATAGGTATATTATGAGCAAAGTTGCAATCATGGTTTTAAAAATGTGAGGCAGATCGAGGCAATTTTCTCTTGACGAGGTGAGACGTAAGCCCTGAGGCGGTCGAGGTGTAAGCTTCGATTTATAGAAGAAAATATATATAAAATACAATTAAGCATAAATATATATATAATTATAAAATCACAAATTTATATATTCCCCAACATATTCACCATATATGTTAGTAACATGAGAATATATAATATTCTTTGCATGATTTGCTTTAAATCCCAACTTGTATTGTCATCCATATACAATGCAAAGCTTATTATGACCGCTATGAATGTTGGCAGGTCGAAGTTCTTGTCGATGTACAACACCTCCTTTTATGTGCATGGTTGAAGCAAAAATTTGTGACCAACAAACATATATTATTAACATACGCACTACAAATATGTCCATGTTGCAATGTTCAAGAAGACGCTATGCGGTATTTAGTCAGAGGGGTCACTGCATAGAGAGTATGCGGTATGTGGGAGAGTATTCGTGGAGTATGCAGTTTTATGTGGTTTGATATTTTTATTATTTAAAATATAAATAAAAATTTAATATTATGTTAATATCCTCAGTCGGGAGAGTATGCGGGAGTATGCGGTTATATGTGGGGGAGTATGTGGTTTTATGCAAGGAAGGAAATATCGGTATCGATGTCGTTTCGATACAATGTCGATACCGATATATCGCCGATATATCGGCGATATATCGACGCATATCGCCGAAACCCGGTATCCACCAAGGCATTTTCTCCTGTCGATATCCGATATCGTCCATATCGGCGATATATCGGTGACCTGTCGATACCGATATATCGCCGATATATCGCGATATGGCGATCCCTGGTTTTATGCGGGAGAGTATGTGGTTATATGCGGGAGTATGCGGTTTTATGTTATTATGCGGATACTAAAAAATGTTTATTAGAAAAGCGGCTGATTAGGTGGCCGCATACGGGGTATACTCGGCCGAATATGCAGGTCAACCTGCATACATGACCGTTTCACCATACTCGGAGCGGTAAGGCTACCGAGTACGAATATGCGGTCGAGTATGCGGTTTACTCGGCCGCTTTCCTGAACACTGCCATGTTGTATTATATATGTTATATGACACACACACACAAACATGGATACACACAAGGAAATTATCCAATGGGTCCAGTGCCATTTTGAGATGGGATGAGCCTCCAATTCCGACCACCTATACTAGTTAGACACACATATAGGGAAACTATCCAATGGGCCCTGTGCCATTTAGAGATGCGATGAGCCCCCAATTCCAGCCACTAGACATCTTACTAATAAGTTCACATAAGTTACTAAAGCTATGATTACACTTATTGAAGTTTTGATATATAATACTGAAGCTTTCTATAGAGTTACTTTACTAAAGCTGTAATATCGCATTTAGTTGTAACTTCATATAAGTTACTAAAGTTGTGATATCACTTACTGAAGATTGAATATTTATTAGTGAAGCAATTTGTAGAGTTCGTATTTACTTGTAACTTCATATAAATTACTAAAGTTACTATATAAGTTAGGGATAATTACACCCATAACCCTGAGTAATTCTGCTATAACATTCATAACCCTGCATAATCGCGAATTACACGAGAAACCCTGAGTAATGGTTAACTCTTACATGGCATAACCCTGTGTTAAATTCCGTTTGCCACACACGTTATATTTAACGGTTTTCGTTGAAAAGGACGAAACTGCCCTTAAAGCTCATTTTTATTTGCAATAGCATGCCATCCTCACACCCCTCGGTCGAACTCGAAGTCCCCCCACCATCCAAGGTGTCGAGCTCCTCCTTGAACCCCCATCCCGGCGCCGAGCAAGCTCTCCTCGAAGCTCCGCCGCCACCGCGTCCCAGCCCCCTCCCCTCCCAACCAACCGCCCATGTCCTCATCCCCTTCTCGACAACCCCAACCACTCCCTCCCCCCGGCGCACCTCCCAGGTCCTCCCACCCCCACCGACCCGTCGCCCCCGATCGCCCCCCCTTCCCATGCTCCAACACCCCCCCAGACTTATCCTCCCCTGGTCGACCCTCGACCCGCCGCCCCACAATCCCCCCTTGCTCGACCCGCTCCCCCCCACCCACCCAGGTACCCTCACCTGCTCGACCCATCACCGCCCCCGCCTCTTCTCGACCCGCCGCGTGTTGGACCCCCTGCTCGACACCCCCCCGCTCGCCCCTCCCCCCCTTCTCGACCCCCACGACCCGTCGCCACCCAACACCCACTCCTCCCCCCACTCGACCGGCGGCCCGACCCCCAATCCCCCCACCACACCCCACCACCCAGGTCCTTCCACAGCCACTGACCCACCCCATCGCCCAGCGGGCTAGAAGCGTCCCCCAACCCACCCCACCGCCCAGCGGTTTGACTCCCCCCAACCCCCTCCCCGGCGCCAAGTGAGCCCCACGCTCCTGCTCGACCTCCGCCTGCTCGAAGCCCGATCCTCCCTTGCTCAAAGTCCGCAGCCCGCCATCCTCCGACCCCCCTTCCTTCTTTAGTTCATTGCTCCTCGACTCGCTCATACTCGCACCGTCCCTGCAGGTTAAGGTGCGGTACGGATGATGGGAGGTGGTCGGTCGACGGTAGGTGAAGGGAGGTCGGAGGGAAGAGGTTCAGGTGGACGGAAGTTGAAGGGAAGGTGGCTGGAGGTTGAAGAGAGATGTGTATTTTTTTTGTTTATTTATTAACCGTTGGATTGGGGATGAGTTAGATTAACTCATTGATATGGTTGAGTTAACATATTAAATTAACGGAGGGTTATGAGTGTAAGACGGAGTGACTATCCAGGGTTGCTCGTGTAATTCATGATTATACGGGGTTATGATTGTTATTGCGGAATTACTCAGGGTTATAGGTGTAATAATCCCTATAAGTTAATGGAAACTACATGTAAGTTACTAAAGCTATGATATCACTTGCTAAAATTTTGATATATATTACTGAAGCCCTCTATAAAGTTACTTTACTAAAGCTGTAAATATTGCATTACTGAAGATTTAACATTTATTATCGAAGCACTATTTAGAGTTCTTATTTACTTGTAACTTCATATAAGTTACTAAAGGTACGATTAAGGCCTTAAATGTCGGTTTCGGTCACCATTTCGGTATCGACCAAAACAGAATTTTGATGGAATTTCGACCGAAATTTCGGTCATTTTTTGTACTAGGACCCCCATATTTCGGTCATTTCGGTCATTTCGGTTGAATTTCGATTTCGACTGGATATCGATATTCGACAGAAATTCGACTGAATTTCGCTGAAATTTGAGGCAATGGGTACGATATTACTTACTGAAGAAGTATGCTCATCCCTTCTTTAAATGGCATAGGGCCCATTGAATAAGCCCTCTTTATATATATATGCTTTAGATTGAATCGCTAAACCCAGTTGAAGAACCGTTGTATATATCCCCTTGTCGCACCATACCCTACTAGCATGGGGGTCTCGCTGCCTGGTCGACGAGCCTATGTGGATGGCTAGGGGGGAGAAGGTAATCTCCCTCCTGTTGGGGTTACGGGAGATATCGTTTCTGTTCTGAAATAATTTTTTAATATGACTAACATACAATTATTTAAATATAGAATAAATATATATGAGTTTATAATAAATTAAATCATTAATTATTATTATAAAGATATCATAAAAGTTAATATATATAAAATATATAATAATGGGTGCCAAACCTATACCATCTGCCTCAGCACCTTGTGGCGCATGCCTCACCCGAGTTGCTTGAGGCGGACACCTCGAGGCAATTTTTTTTGGAAAACTGCCTCGAGGCATATGCGGTACGCCTCAACCCCTCGAGGTGTGTTTTTTAATATCGTTGTAGTATGATGCTAATAACTAAAGCAAAATACAGTACTAGTAGAAGTGTGCAAAAGAGAACCAAATAGGTAAACCGTCCTTACAAAAGAACAACTCTTTGTATTATTCTATTTTTTATTTCATTTACTTCTCAAATGTGGAAACTGTCTCAGACTATGAAATAGCGAAGAAGGAAGCAAAGAAGGCTGTAAGCGAAGCTAAGTTAAAAGCGTATGACGTTTTATACAAACATCTCGACTCTAAGGAGGGTCAGAAGGATATATTCAGATTGGCCAAAGAAAGAGAAAGAAAGACCAAAGACCTTTCTCAAGTGAGATGCATGAATGATGAAGAGGGACACATGCTTGTTACTCAAAAGGATATTGAGACTAGATGAAAGTAGTATTTCCATAAGCTCTTCATTAGGGAAAGAAATAGAGAAATCATCTTGGGAGATCTAGCTAGTAGCGAAAGTTACTCGAATCGTGCAAGCTATAGACGAATACACAGGAAGGAAGTAGAGGATGCGTTGGAGATTGTGAAATCTGGGAAAGGTGTAGGACCTGATGACATTCCTATGGACATATGGAGAGTTTTAGGTGGGCATGGTTTGATTTGACTTATAAATTTATTCAGTGTTATTTGGTGAAGTAAGAAAATACCTGAAGATTGGAGGAGAAGCATCGTGGTGCCTCTTTATAAGAACAAAGGAGACATTCAGAATTGTTCGAATTACAGAGGTATCGATGTGATGAGTCACACTATGAAAATTTGGGAACGTGTGTTCAAAAGAAGGTTGAGGCAAGTTTCCAAAGTAAAAGAAAATCAATTTGGTTTATGCTGAGTCGCTCAACTATCGAAGCCATCCACTTGATTTATAGATCAATGGAGATTTATAGAGCTAAAAGGAATAACCTCTATATGATTTTTATTGATTTGGAGAAGGCTCTGTCTCAGGGGAGATATTGTGGAGAGTTTTGGAGAAGAGACAAATACTGTCCTATACATTAGCCTCATAATGGATATGTATGATAGGGCTTCATCTTGTGTAAGGATCTAGTCTGGAAAGACTGACTATTTTGACATCGGTAATATTAAGGATGAGATACCTTGTGTACGTTATTCGCCGATGATATTGTGTTGATTGATGGGACTAGATATGGAGTAAATGAGAAACTTGAGATATGGAGACATGCATTAAAGACTAAAGGATTTCGTATAAGTAGGGTTAAGACTGAATACATGGAGTGGACTTTTGACGGAAGCAATGATGAAGGAATCGAGGTGAAGATTGGTGATGATAACATTCAGAAGAAAGATTCTTTTAGATATTTGGGATCTATTTTGCGACATGATGGGGTAATTGTTGGAGATGTTACTCATAGAATAAATGCATATTGGCTAAAGAGGAGAGGAGCCTCTACGTTCTATGTGATAAGAAAATCCCTATGAAAACTCAAGGAATGTTTTACAAAGCTGCAGTGAGACCTGCTATGCTTAATGGATCTGAATTTTGGCCTGTGAATCATAGACATGTGCAGAGAATGTCGGTTGCAGAAATGAAGATCCTAAGATGTGTATGTGGACATACCTGAAAGATCAGATTTGGAATGATGCAATCAGAAGGAAAGTGGGTGTAGCTCCGATCTAGGATAAGATGCGAGAAAATCGCTTAAGATGGTTTGGCCATTTGCAAAGTAGACCTATTGATGCATCGGTTAGGAGATGCGGGCGTTAGGATGTTGAGCCGACTAAGAGAGGGCGATGAAGGCCCAAGAAGTGTTGGAATGAGACTATCAGAAGGGATCTTAGTTTTGTATCTAAGTCCGAGAATGACCCACGAGAGATCTGAATGGAGGCAAAAAAATCCATGTAGCCGTCCCTACTTAATGTGGGAAAATGCTTTGTTGTTGTTATTTCTCAAATGTGAAACTCCCTGTTTAACCTTGGATATTCAACTTGATTTCCAAGACATCCACACTACACTTTATCGTGTGCCAGTTAAACCCTACATTTTATCATGTGCCTAAACTAAACTCCTCACTTTACTGTGGCCAGCTCCACACCATGGATCTGTAACTAACTTGAGAATAACTATATTCGTGAAATTGTCCAGAAGTTCTTTCTTCTTGAGTATCCATAGCTTTTGGAACTTCTCTCATATAGCTCCCACTTGGAGTACAATACAAAGCAATTGCCCTCCAGAATTGTCGAATTTCAAATACTTATACACAACCTAAACAATCACATAGCGTGTACTGGAGAAAGTGAGAAATCGACTAACAAATTAAAGTCCAATACTTCAAATCATTTATCTCAGCTTACCCGCCATAAGGGGAATATCTGGGAACGAGTAAATCGTGGCTAAACGAGACCGCACCAGATATATCCTTATGATGAAGTACAAGTCCTCAACGAGTGCTAACTAGAGACGACAACTGATAATACATGTAGTACTATGCTCAATTGATAGAGTCGTAGCACATCGACAGATTTGCGAACTAGAACTAACACTCCATCTAGGATTGATCGAGACCACGAGAGTTGCACGACACTCTTGGTATGCTAATTCTTCTAAGCATAACATATGAATTTAAAATGTACATACTGCCCTTTATTTGTTATTCCCATGTCACCGAGACAACTTTGATAGATAAGACATTCCCATTAACCTTACATTACCTGCAATATACATAACCTCTCATCTAGCTAAATTCGGAAGGTGAGTCAAGCAACCACTCACGCGAAAATTGTCATGAAACCACCCTAATCCACTTATTCCGCTAACCATCGACAAAGATCAACGATAGCGTATGGCATGGGTCAAGACATAAGATCCTACACAATGATCTTTTAAATATCACTGGCAGCAAGTGGAGGGAAAGTACAATTTCCTTTGTTTCCTCAAAATACTGAACCCAACATGAGTCTCATAAACATTACAGTCAACCTCAAATCACCATACATCTCATCTCATCTCTTCATGTACATGGATAATTACAATACAAGTACCAATATGGTTCGACTTGCCTCCTTTAAGTCAACTCACCATTTATCATGATATTGTACAACCAAGTTAGTTGGTCCTCTAGGACATTGATGCTTAATCTCTCATGGTATATCCGTTTAGTTATCTAACTTCAGCAACATGGATACTTTGCGGTCTTGACGCATATCGGGCCTCATGCTCTGACTCCAAGGTACTACGTACCTTAGGGCTGGGATGCCTGCGCATGCATGTGTTGAGGTACATGCATCCTAACCATAGTCCCAAATTTCGCGAATCGATGAAATTTCGATCTCGACACCTTACCAAAACTGGAATTGAAATATCGATATATACCCTTTCTTCACAAATCTAGGCCTGGCCGAAATACGGTGAAATTTCGATGAAATTTCGAAATTGTTTCATTTTTTCACTATCTCGAAACGAAATCGAGATTTAAAACCTTGATCCCAACTAAGTTCCTAATACTCAATGCACTTGATTGCTCCATTTTGCTATTGGGGTAAGTTTGCAATCTTTACTCATCTCGGGTCTTACACTATAAGTTTCACTAAGGTTTAAAAAAGTGCGAGGCGGTTCGAGGTGTTTTCTTTCAAATTAAGGCGAGGCGTAAGCCTCGAGGCGGTCGGGGTGTAAGCCTGATTTTTTTGAAAAAAAATTAAAATTAATAAAATATATTAGAAAAGTATATAATAATATTGAGTTTTGCCAAAACACATTCAAAAGTAATTTCATACTAGTAAGAGATACAGTAATCACGTCATGGGCATCAAATCTAGTAGGAAAATCCCATAAGCAATGAAAGCATTGAAGTTAGAAAAACTAATATTAAGCCACTATTATACATGATATCAAGTTCCAACTTCAACGACTCTATATGAGTATTGAACTAAAGTCTACACTAAATTCTAAAGTACAATATAAACCGTATTTTTGAGTATTTAAAGTAAACAAATGTTGATTTGCCTTGAATCCCAACCATTTGTCTTGTCGGACGTAGTTAAAGAACTGTCATATGTATCCCCTCCTTCCATATCATATCCCTAAGAAGACGGGGGTCTCGTTGCCCAGTCAGTGAGCTTGTTTGGGGGGGTGGTTCTAGGGGGTGAGCAGATGCACTCTCCCCTTTCGGGGACATCATTTTTTACTAACATTATTATTCTAATATTCACAACTAGCCATCTTAGAATACTATCCTAAGATTCACAACATATACAACCAAATACCAACTTCAAGTTGCAAACTTGCAACTTGCAAGTAATATAAAATATTTGTTACAATTTAAACTCAGATATGTGTGCAATAGAACCATCATGTGCAATGTATGATAAATTGAACATGATGTATACAAGATCATGGGGTTTCATTTGTTTCAAGCGATCGCTTCTCTTTGCATAGAGCTATATATAGAATTATGCAAGGTTTAACATGGAACAAAAACACAAACATAAAAATAATAATAATAAAAAAGTTCTAAGCCTTCTCCCACTATGAGTAGGGTTTGCTACATGGATTCTTGCACAAATCCATGTTGAAAGATTCAACTATTTTTTTATGATGGTTGTCGACTACCTAACGCAACCCCTGCAAGAGGGGGATTTGAACATTGACTTTTTAGGTGGTAGACACTGCACTACCACAACACCATTTAAGTGGGTGCTCATAAAAATATAAAAAAATAATAATGCTTAGGGAAAAATAGAGTCATGTGCAATGTACATAACCAAAAATATAAAATAGCCTCATGCTCAAGGCTTACGCCTCCGCCCTGCCTCGAGTGCCTCGCGCCTCGATTGCCTCATGAAGAGGTGAGGCATATACATTGGCAACATGCTTCTAGGCGTGCGCCTTGGGGCGCTTTAGGCTCGTCTCACCTCGAGCCTCGATGCGGTGCTTTTTAAAACCATGGTCTAAACTACTTGCACTTCAGGGTTGAGGTGCTTACGTAGGCATGCATTTGAAATACGCGTATCCTAGCTAAGTTTCCAACACTCTTACAATTTTTATACATAGTTATAATTATCTTCAGGTTATACTTCTAGCCTAGCTGACCCTACTTAATGTGTGTAATGTTGTTGTTGCTTATACTTTTAGTCTCCTCCAACCTTAATTAGGCTTTCTTACATTCTCTCAATGACCCCTAAGTCGCATTTAGGTCCATGTCCTCTTTGGAAACCTAACTTTATAGATCATTTTAATATCAACTATCTTTATGCTTATATTTACTAAGATAATACGTCCACTACCAGCCGTGATTAGTACCAACTTACAGAGAAGTTACAGCTTACAACACACCATCAGATACCTAGGTGTGCTAAGTATGTGTTTCCCACTTTTCCATGTCACTTTAAGGAAGATCATCGTGATCTGTTGAATTCAACAATGAGAAAATAATCGTCCATTGGTGTAAGTAATTATATTAATAGAGATGGGGATGCCAACTCTAACTATTTATGTACACATGGCCACATCTGTGCACAAAGTAAATGATGTAGCATGAAATAAATAAATAGGGTTTAATTTTTGTCCATTAATTAGAGTTAAATTATTTTTATGGTAAATTGAGTCCGTTGCAAATTTTATTTGAATAACGAGATCGCATGTGATCTCGAATCGATTAATTAGTCGGGTAGAGCCCAATTAGGATAAATTAGGATTTAAATTTTACTCAAGTCAATTAGCTAGTCGGTTAGGGTCAGTTGGGATAAATTACGATTCGAATTTTAATCAGTTGCTATTAAAAAAATTAAAGTTTATAAAATGTGAGAATTATATCATCTCTCTCCCTTCATCTCTTCTCCCTCTGCACGATTTCAACGGTTCTTCTTCTCCGAACCCTCACAACTGGTGAGCCTTCTCTCATTTTCCCTCTGATTTCTTCCACCAAGTATTTTTCTAACGTTAAATTTTAAATTTTCACCATTGCGAATTTTGTTTGCATCAATTAGTATTAGAGCATGGCATTCGGATCGTCCTCACGATCTGACGACCCATTCATACGTTACACGGATATAAATCTAAAGGATCTCGCTCAACGAACTGTGCATGGTGTGCCGAGGTTAGAAAATATTATACGATGCGCTTCAAGTGTGTGCATTGCTAGCTTTGGCGAGAAATGCGCGATCTGTGGAATGTTGAATCGTTAACACGTCAACTAGAGGAGAAAACTACCAAAATTGTTGCCAAGAAAAACATTGAGAAACCACCTCGCGTCTTTGAAGCTGTTGTCCAGGTTTTCGAGGAAGAAAAACAAGAAAAAGGATAACGACATTCTGCTAGCTGCCTAGCAAGATTCCGACCAACCTACATCGGTGGAATCGACTCCCCCGACAACCGTAGCTCTCTCGTGGGTCCCCTACGCAAAATCCTTACCTTTGGTGAACCCCACAACCCTCTCATAGGCACTTTCCACCACCAAAACGGCCCCACCACCTTCCCTACTATCCCTCTCCGCGCACCGACACCCTCACTAATCTTTCTAGCTCATCCTGCCACCACCGCGCCCACCCAAATCCGCCTACAACCGTCACCCCTTGCCGCCAACCACGTACAACAACCACCACCCCTCGTCTCCGTCGCCGCCATCCTGCTTTTGATGAGCCACCACCTGTTTCTTCGAGGCCGCCACTGCCTCCACCCATCTAGCCATCGCTACCAATGCATCGTGCTCCCAAACCACTGTCGCTGTGGGAACGAGAAACTCTAACGCGGGGTTCCTCTCCAATAGCATTCGAATCCTGATAAGCCGAAAAACCTGAGCAACTAAGGATGGAGAAATAGAACTAAGCTCGTTGCGACCTCAGTCGCTCAAGAGTCCATCGGTCAATCAAGAAAATGAGGTTCAGACCACCAAAATCAAAGAAAAATCGAATAAAAGCGATAGCGGTCCTGGCTATTAGATTAGCCTGGTATAGCGACCAGGGTCGGACTCAGGGAGCACGTGATGGCCTTGCGGCCTACGAAGTAGTCTCAAAAAGAAATAAAATAAAAGAAATGTATTTTTGGTGGATTTTTCATTTTTATATTTTTTTTGGATTTTTAATTAATTAAGAAAATAAAGAAAACAAGGAAACAAGCCAACTCAAACAATTATTTAATGCATCAAAAATCAATCAAAAATTCAAATAAAAATGTTTTGTGTATTTTATGATTTTTACTGTTTTTAGTGAATTTTTAGTATTTTTCTGATTTTTATTTAATTTTCTAAAAATAAAACAAGGCAGGGGAAATGTAGGTACTGTCCAGTCAGGAGTAAAAGGCCAATTTAAAATGCAAAAGGGCCTATTTAGCTCTTGGAGGTAATTTTCCTATAAAATAGAAAGTCTAAGGAAAATTAAGGCACCAGAATTATTATTTTTGGATTTTTAGATTATTTATTAGAATATTTATGAGGTTTTTAGTGTTTTGTAATTTTTATGAGTTTTAAATAATGAAAAATGACCAAATTTGGTCAGAAAATCAAACAAGCCAAAATACACAGTAGCTAATTTTTTTTGTAATTTTTAGATGAGTTTTAATATTTTTTTGTGAATTTTTAAATCAGACAGTAAAGAAAAAGGCTGTTTTTGAATTTTTAAAAATAGCAAATAAAAGCAAAAATGTCTCCAAAAATTCTAGAAAATTTTACAACATGGCAGGAGCCATGCGTCCAATTTTCATTGAATTTAAAGTGAGTTTGATATTTTATTCAAAATCAAAACCTAGGTACAGTGCACAGGGACCTGTACGTAAATACCAAAAGCTCCAGGGGTCCGATGCAAAAATCCCAAGAAGTTACGCGCGAGGCGCGTGTCTGGGACACACAGGGATCTAATTGCAAAGAAATAAAGTTTCTGGGCTAAATAATAACAAGTATTAAAAGCCCAGGAACCTTAGTGTAATTTACCCACTAATTTACGCACATGCACAAATAAATCACGCACAGGGATATAAATGCAATTAACTAAAATTTTCATTCATTCATGAAAATCCCAGAACTACAAGGCTAAGTATGCAAATAACCCAACAAAACACGTGTCGATGCCCGTGATACACTACAGGCAGGGGTATACATGCAAATATAGGAAATGACATGGTCCAAAGTGCAAAATCACCAAAATAAAAACAACTATGGTATTTACAGGACTAAACACGAAATAAAGTAAACAGGGGGGCCTAAGAGTAATTACCCCTTTATTATATCCGAGGGACGGATGGCTGCCACGTGGTGGATCGAACGGTGGAGGACTGGTGGCTCGCAGCAAAGGAAGCCCTCGGCGTGATCGAACGGCTGGCCGGCGACCTTCGCCGGCCCGCTGCGCGCACTCGCGGCCTCCTTGCGGGGCTCTGATGATCGGAGAAGAAGCTCTGTGGGCTCCCGCGTCGACTAGTGGTCTCCGATGGCCCAACGGAGCTCCGAGGAGCTCAGGCGGAGCCGGCGGAGCTCAAGCTGCTGCTCCAAATGGTCCCAGCCCTCAGATGGGCTCGGATGTCCCTGCAAAGTACACCAGCAGACTCGCAGGTCGAGGGCAAAGTGCCTCAACCCCATTAGGAGGGGTGATGGTGGTCGGTGAGGCGAGGCGGTCGAGCTCCGGCGAGGGGTAGACGGTGGAGCTCGAATCCCCAGCTCCTGTGCGAGCTGGGTCGAATGGAGGGGCGTAGAACGTGCGCGGGAAGAAGGCGAGTGTGATGGTGCGGTCGATGATCGAATGGAAGGTGGGAGTGGCCGGAATCGATGATGGTCGGCGACGGCGAGATTTGGGGCAACTAGAAATTAAAGAACAAGGGAAAGAACTAAAGCGACCTGGATGGAGGAATCGACTGTGGGCGAGCTGGGGGTGCTCTGGGTCGTTGCCTCGCGGGACGTCGTGGCCCGAGGCTCGAGCTCCTGCTTCAGGCGGAGCACGGCGGCGCTAGCTCGCCGGATCAAAGGTCCGGTCACTCTCTCCTCTCTACGACACGGCCAACAGGGAGCTGTCACCTCGAGGGTGGCTGTGGAGGTCTTGGGATGAATGAATGGGGAGCCAAAGATTCGGAAAAAGGAGGCGGAGCTCGGCTTTTATTCAGCCAAGGGTCCGGCAAGATTCGATCGGGTAGGGCAGCTCAGTGCGCGGACCCCGAGGCGGGCACCCCGGCGAGGGTGTCGGATCTGTCATTGATAAGCAGGACCCGGGGTTTAGGTGTGAGAGGATCGGGTTTGGACGCGAAAATTAAGAGAACTCGGGTCGGGCATCCAGAACCCGTGGGAAGTGGTCCACAGGGGGGAGTTGACCGGGGGTCAACATTCCCCCGTGGACCAATGAGAAGCAGCCGCGTCAAAAAGATTTATAAAATCAATTAAAAATAGGAAATGGCTGAATTATTAAAAACTCAAAACACAAAAATTGTTTATTTTATTTTTTTCTATTTTTTGGTGATTTTTAATTGATTTTTCAAAATAAAAATAAGGTATTTACACTTTATGCTATATATAGGTATTTATACAATATGTCTTTTTAATTTTTGATTTTTAATTTGTTATTTTTGTGCATTTTTATTCCTATTTTATATTTTATTTATTTATAGCATAAAATTAGGAATAAAAAGGTATTTTTATTTTATTTTTATTATTTATAAACAAGGGTGAAATAAATAAGTATATACATCTATGTACAAGGTATATTTACAACATTCTTTTTGGTTTTAATTTTGTTCTTTTTATTTTTATTTTGTTTTTGTTGTTTTTATTTTATTTATTTACACCATAAAAGATAGAATATTTACAAAATTTTTGGAATTTTAATTTATTTATTTATAGGGTGAAATAAATATGGATGTGGTTGTATGTACATGGTGGATATGCACAAGTGAAGTGTTTTTGTTTTCTTTTTAATTTTTCTTTTTTTGTTTTGATTTTTATATCTATAAATATATACAAATATTTACAAGCCACTTTTATTCTATTTTTAGAGGAAAATATATATTTATTTTATTTACAGGTATATTTACACACATGAGCCCCTATCTCCCTCTACTTTGGCTTTTATGCGGTCAGGCCCATGCTGAGCCCTCCTTGAGTTAGGTTGCTCAATATTTATTCTAAATATTTCTTCTTTTTTTCTTTTTAATCTTTATTCTTTTATTTTTGCACAAAAACATGCTAATTATTACTTTTTACACCATGCATGCTTTTGGTAATTATTTATATTTACAAATATATACATGCATTTGCAAAGGTTTTTGTAGCTAAAATATAAGAATAAAGAGTGATGAATGAGTATTCATCACCCCCCTATACTTAACTTTGCTAGTCCCTTAGCGAACACTTATTTGAAAAAGAAGTGAAAAAGAAGAAAGAAAAAGAAAAAGAGAAGAATGTACATGGATCAAGGTTGATTATTAAACTTGCCTTCATTAAATTGAGGTATGGAGCTCGATCAGATCTTTGGATTATTAATGTGTCGGAACCTTATTTGGACTTAAGCTTAAAACTCAACAGCCTCTAAGTTCCACTAATCTCTAATCAAGACTCCTCAATAATCCAGGTCAGAACAAGTCATCAAACACAAACCCTGAAGACCATGAATCTTTCCTTGTCCTGTGAATGTGAGGTATAAGCTCTCCACCTCAGAAATGGCAACTTGACAACTCTCCCCAACAAGGTAACTCTATGACCTCAATCTGGCCACTCTTACCTCGAGGAGCGGGGTATTCTCTTCTAAGTTCAAGTTCAGCCGGCTCAAGAAGAGGAGGAAGAAGAGAATGGACCATGGCCAGTGTAGCCATGTATCCTTGGGAGCTCGACCAGTGTAGCGAAGTCTCCCTGCTGCAAGCTACATAAGGTGAATCATGAATCTCAAGCTTTGCTTATTGCACTCTATATACATACTCCGGTGGGATTATCATTTTCTCTCAGACCCACCACTTTTTTGGAGTTATTTTCTTTTTGCATTTTTTTTTCAAGTGCATCTATACAACATATACATGTGCATCATATATACAAGGAGTTTTTCCTCTTGAGCCAGTAGACTATCCCTCTTTTGAAGCTTTATTGCAACCCACAACTCCTGTCGTTAGACCTCATGGCAACCAGACCAAGTTGAGACGCACTTCCTTCACTAAAAGAAGAGAGGTTCCGTATAGAAGTACTACCCTCATATGCTACCCCAAGTCGAGGAAGACTGCCTCCTCACCACCTCATCCGTAGAGAGCTCGGTGCTAAGTGCTGGTGTCCAAGTAAAGCCATTGTCCCTATGAGTCATGTGTTGTTGTTAAGTGCTCTACTTTGGCTCATTGAGATGACATGTGATTATAGCCTAGTGGACTTAAAGAATTGAGTCACCATGGACCTGAAAAGCCTTAAACCTAAGCCTATAAGGTTCCTCTTATAAATTAGGTGGATTAAGATCTTAATCAAGCTCCATTTCCCAATTTAATTCCAGGCTAGTTTAAATGTCAACTATAATCCAGAAAAACTATATACATATGTATAAAAGATGCTTATTTACACAAAGTTTACAAACATGCAAAATTTTTGAAAAATGTTTTGAAATCATGAATGGATGATGCATGAAGTGCAAGTTTTGCAAAAGTGTTTACACACATTTACACAAGATTTTTGCAAACTTTTGATTTTCAAAACATTTTGGAAAAATTTTGTACTATATCCATATTTTTGATAAGAAAATATTTACACAAGCATTACACAAAAGATTTTTGAAATCATTTTTACAAAAATAATTTGTACACTAGCTATGTATGTGCAAATAAAAGAATGTTTATGTACATGAAAAATTTTTAATTTTTGTGATTTTTAGGGTTTTTAGCCTTTTTTATTTATTAACACACTCACACAAAGTACGAGTTATGGCTAAAGTATATATGAAATATATACACACCCCCTATACTTAGCTCGAACGATGTCCTCAGAGTCAAGAGCGATGAAGAAGACATAACTCGTGCTATGTATCGGGAAGTGAAAAGGAGGCTATATACAAAGACGAATGAATGAATAGAAAGTCAAAAGACTCTCGGCTTTTCCCCCTATACTTAGGATCAAGTAATCCTAAGTATAGCAGGCTGTACACAAAGGGAAAACCGAGTGGAAAATGTGCAGGGTCTGCCCCCCCCTATACTTAGGATAAGATATCCCTAAGTATAGGCAACAAAACAAGGGTAGAAAGAAACGAAAGAAAACTCAAAGGTCCCACATCCCCCCTATACTTAGGGTAAAGTACACCCTAAGTATAGCATAATCAAAGATGAATGAAGGGATGTGGAACTAAAGAATGTGATGATATGGACATCTGGATCTATACAGGTCGGAAGATCAGTGATAATCAGGCGTGAGATGCAATAGATGTGAGTCAAAAGACCACATCTCACGCAAAATGAATCGGGGTAACATCAACGACCCACGGCTCATGATCTAGAAATGGCTTGAGCCGCTGGCCGTTCACTCGAAAGGTACTCTCAGAAGACAACTCGGATATATCAATGCTACCGTTGTCATGTACCTTTCTCACCAAGTAGGGTCCCTTCCACTTGCTCTGTAGCTTCCCTGGAAATAAACGAAGCCTCGCATCAAACATCCATATTCTCTGTCCAGGCTCAAAATGCTTGTGGCTGATGTGAGAATCATGCCACTCCTTCACTCTCTCCTTATAATGTAGGCTGTTTGAGAAGGCGGTATCTCTAAGCTCCTCCAAGGCGGCTAACTCTGCCCTCCTCTGGTCTCCTACACCATCTGGATCCATAAGTATCTCAGTGACTGCCCAAAGTGACCTATGCCTCATCTCAACAGGCAAATGGCACGGCTTGCCATATACGAGGCGAAAGGGAGATGTACTCAATGGTGTCTTGAAAGACGTCCTATATGCCCACAAGACCGAGTCCAAAAGCTGTGACCAATCCTTTCGGTCAGGGCGGACGACTTTCTGCAATATAGTCTTGATCTCCCTGTTCGACACCTCGGCTAGACCATTCATCTGTGGATGGTAAGGTGTAGCAACATAATGGTCTATGCCGAACTCGCTAGCAAGGGCCTTCACCTGGTCGTTGATGAAATGAGACCCCCCATCTGAAATCAATACTCGAGGTACCCCGAACCGCGTGATGATGTGCTTCCTCAAAAATCTGCAAACTGTCCTCGCATCAGCGACTCGGGTGGGGATAGCCTCAACCCAACGACTAACATAATCTACGGCCAACAGAATGTATTCAAATCCCCGACTCTTAGGGAATGGACCCATGAAATCGATGCCCCATACGTCAAAAACCTCACAGAAGTAAATGAGCTGCATCGGTATCATATCACGCTGTCCACAAGTGCCCATCCTCTGACAGTCAGTACACCTCTTCACGAACTCATCAGAGTCCTTGAAGAGGGTAGGCCACCACAAGCAGGAGGACATCATTCTCCTCCCAGAATGATGTCCTCCTGCCTCAAGCTTGTGGCAGTAAGTGAGGACGCTATGGTGTTCCTCCTGAGGAATGCACCGACGCCAGACGCTATCCCCTCCTTCGTGGTAAAGGATGGGATTCTCCCAGTGGTAGGACCAAGGCCTTAAATGTCGGTTCCGGTCACCATTTTGGTATCGACCGAAACAGAATTTCAATGGAATTTCGGTGGAATTTCGACCGAAATTCCGGTCATTTCGGTCATTTTTTGTACTAGGACCCCCATATTTCGGTCATTTCGGCCATTCGGTCGAATTTCGATTTCGACTGGATATCGATATTCGACAGAAATTCGACCGAATTTCGCTTAAGGGTAGGACTTGCCCTTCGCAAGGAAGGTCTCAAACCTCTGCCTGGTCCAATCTTGTGGGACTTTCCCAGCAATGAGAAAGTTCACAATATCGGCATACCACGGGAGTGAGGCGATAGCAAGGATCGCCTCATCTGGGAAGGTCTCACAAATGGGATCAATATGCTCAGACTCCTCAGGCTGCTCTAAACGGGAGAGATGATCCGCCACCACATTCTTGACTCCAGGCTTATCCTTGATCTCAATGTCGAATTCCTGGAGTAGAAGGATCCATCTAGTCAGTCTGGCCTTGGCATCCTTCTTTGCCATGAGGTATCGAATGGCGGTGTGATCAGTATACAAGGTCACTCTAGATCCAATGATGTAAGATCTGAACTTATCTAGGGCGAATACTACGGCTAGCATCTCCTTCTCTGTGGCTGTATAATTCCGCTGCACGGAATTCAATGTGCGGCTAGCGTAGTGGATAGCAAAGGGGACTCCATCCCTCCTCTGTCCCAGCACGGCCCCCACGGCAAAATTGGAGGCGTCCGTCATGATCTCGAATGGGAGAGACCAATCAGGCGGCTGGAGAACATGAGCCTCAATCACACTCTGCTTGAGAGTCTCAAAGGACGAAAGACACTTGTCATCGACAAGGAACTCGGTATCTTTCGTCAGTAGGTCAGTCAACGGCCGGGCAATCCTGTTGAAATCATGAATGAATCGTCGGTAGAAGCCGACGTGCCCCAAGAATGACCGTAACTGCCTCAGATTAGACGGCGGTGCGAGTTTTCTAATGACATCTACCTTGGCCGGATCAACCTCCATGCCCCTGTTGGAGATGATGTGGCCAAGCACCGTCCCTTGAGTCACCATGAAGTGGCTCTTCTCCCAAGATAGCACCGAGTAAACCTCTATACATCGCTGGAGTACTCGGTCTAGGCAGTCAAGACAGGAATCGAATCCGTCGCCGTAAATCGAGAAATCGTCCATGAAGACCTCCAAACACTCCCCTACCATGTCCGAAAAGATCGACAGCATGCATCTCTGGAATGTCGCAGGGGCATTGCATAGCCCAAATGGCATGCGTCAGAAGATGTATGTGCCGAAGAGACAGGTAAAGGTGGTCTTCTCCTGGTCCTCAGGAGCGATGGCCACCTGGTTGTAGCCCGAGTACCCATCCAGAAAACAATAATGGCTCTTCCCTGCCAGTCTCTCAATGATCTGGTCAATAAAAGGCAGGGGGAAATGATCCTTCTTGGTGGCATGGTTGAGTCTCCTGTAGTCAACGCAGACCCGCCAAGAAGTGGGTACTCGTGTAGCAATCTCCTCTCCCGACTCACTGATCACAGTCGTGATGCCCGTCTTCTTGGGCACCACATGTAAGGGGCTGACCCACTTGGAGTCGGAGATGAGATAGATAAAATCGGCGCTCCACCATTTCGAGATTTCCTTCATGGCAAGCTCTCTCAGATTTGGGTTCAACCGCCGCTGGAACTCACGCAACGACTTCGCCTCATCCTCGAGATAGATATGGTGGGAGCACATGGCCGGACTAATCCCCTGGAGATCGGCTACGCTCCATCCGATTGCCTTGCAGTTCTTTTCAAGAACCCCCATCTGTCGGAATTCTTGTTCTCCAGTCAGATCGGCGGAGATGATGACTTGCTACATCTCAGGCTCACCCGCAAGGAATCGATACTTCAGCGAAGTAAGGAGCGGCTTCAGCTCTGGACAGCTGGGTGCTGACAAATCTGGCTTCGAAAGAAGCCGCGTGTATGCTGCCAAATCCGTCCGGGAGAATGAGAACGTACTCTCGCAAACTGGATCTGAAGAAGGTTGCTCAACTGAACTGTCTCTGATCTGCTCGGCATCTACCTCCTCCTCAACTGTAGGCTTAGTGGAACTCAGATCTGGCATATAATCCTCGTAATCTGTCCAATCAGACTCTGAATCCGAGGGATCTGCATCACACAAGGTGGCATCAGTACCATCATCATCACAAAAATCCGTGTCGCGGTCAAGAACCTGCTCTGCTGCCTCTAAGGTATCCTGAACCAGGAATGTGCTCTCCAAGCTCTCCTCTGCTGTCATCTCTGCATCAGCGGTGTCTGAGAATGAGAGGATGGCCTGTGCTGCTGGGTCTGCCCATGCTGCCTCATCGTCTGTGATCACAGATTCACAAAATCACAGTCCTGCTGGATGTATAGCCCGGCATCTGTCAGTTGCTCTGTGTCTGAAGTCGTCTCCGAGCATGATCTCTCTCTGGCTCGGCTGTCCTCGACCGTCTCTATTTGTACACTTTCGCCCTCGACACGAAAGTATACTTTCCCGCTATCATGATCAGTCACCGCCTTGGCTGTGGCTAAGAACGGACGACCGAGAATGATGGGGGTATCGGTCACTGAATCAGGGATCTCCATGTCCAACACTACGAAGTCCACGGGGAATTGCAGCCCCTGAATAGTGATGACAACGTCTCGTAACAACCCCTTCGGCCTCTTGACAGATCGATCAGCAAATTGAAGGACTGTCCTGCTCTGTCTAAGAGTGTCCAACTCGAAGCGGTCGAGAAGGGCTGCCGAGAGGAGGTTGATAGACGATCCGCTATCTAATAGAGTCCGGTCGAACCTCTGCTCTCTAATGTGACACCTGACATAAGGGGCTCCTGAATCTGGCCTCTTGGCCGGCAGATGGTTCTGAATCGCGAAGCACGTGACTTTCGTCAGCACATGGATCTCTGAATGGTGGTTCCTCTTTTTCCTCCCGACTGTAGTCCTGTCTCTCAACGAACGCTGAAGAAGGGGAATGTGCTGCAAAGCCTCCTGAAGAGTCAGCTGGATATGGAAACGATCTATCATCTGCTGGCTGAACTCTTCCTGATCTCTCTTTTTTGGATTTTCTTTTTTCTTCCCTTTCCCCATCTGAAGGGCTCTAGGGAAGGGGATCACTGGGTCCTTCTCAGATGAAGGACTAGGAAAAGGTCTAGACGGCTCGACGGCCGGATCCGCACATACATAAAGCACCACAGTTGGACCAGAAAAAATCAAACCTTTTCCTTTATTCACAACATGGTTCCGAGATACATCAGGGGAAGGAAAAACAACAGATATCTCTACATGAACTCTGATGGCCTCAGTACCACCAGTGGCTGGATCAACTGGACGTCTCGCGGCCTCAGTACTGCGCTCTGGCTCGGCATCTCGGGTGGCATCAATACCACCTCTTCGAACTGGTGAAATGGCGGCCTCAGCACCGCCCGTGGAGTCAGCATCCTTGGTGGCATCGGTACCACCATCATCATCTCGAGCGGCCTCAGTACCGCTCTCCTCCTCATCTGGCGCTCTAGGTGTATCCTCATGACGTCGCTCAGACGAGGCGACGCCTGCTGGTGTCCTACCGCTCCCAAGTGTGACAAAATCAGCATCAAAAAGGTCTGCAGACATATCATCAAATGGATCACTAGGAGTGACATGCTCAGTGTAAGCTACCTGCTCAGACTTCCGCTTCAGGCTGTTGGGGTTCGGCTCGATCTGGGCAGGGATGACGGCCTTCCCTCTCACTATGTCCCGCATCTCCTGGCGGAACTCGTCCATCTCCCGTCTGAAAGTAGCCTGCTGGTCCGTGAGGAGGCGAGCTATATCATCCAAAGCAGGGCTCTCGTGGGAGCCCGACGGGTAGCCTCTCTGGTAATGATGTTGCTGGAACTGGTGCTGCTGCTGCTGAGAGGGGTATGGGTGTGGTGGATGCTGCTACTGGTGAGGCTGCTCACGCCTCCAAGACTGTCCCTGCTGATAAGGACGAGGACCATAGGACGACTGCTGCTGCTGCTGTGAAGGGTAGACTGGGGGCTGTTGCTGCGGGTGGTGCTCTCTCTGATGGCCGTATTGGCCTCCCTGACCTGACGGCTGCTGCTGGGGCTGGGTACCTCCGGTCCCCCACCGGTATCCGGGATGGTCTTGTCGGATACCGGGCTGAGGGCGGTCATACCAAATCCCGTTGACATCCATCAACGGCTCTGCATCGTACTGGGCTGGCGGGAGTATTGTTAGAGGCTGATCAGGCTGGTATCCTATGCAAGTCTGGCGTGGTGGTGACTGTTAGGTGGGCTGCGGCTGCTGGTACGGCTCTGCCTGTACAAGGTGAACCTGTCTAGGCTGTTGGTGTGAGCTGGAGTGCTGGGACGAGCTGCTGCTGCTACCGTGATCGCCTCGCGACTGAAGACGGGGCTGGGAAGCCGTCTGTGCCTCCTGGAGACACATGAGCTGGGTCTTCATGTCGCTCAGAGTCTGTGCCATCTGCTACATCTGAGTGATTCCCTGGCACTACTTCTTCTCTATCAGCTCCATCCGATCCAACTTCTCGTTAATGATGCCCATGTCCGCAGCTGACGACTCTGCCTGTGCTGCTGCTACTGCGGACGAACTGGATGGACCGGCGTCGACCCGTGCTATCCGTTGGTACTGCACGGGTCCTGGCTGCTGGGGTCTGCCCTGAGTGTACAACCTGGTCTGATATATCACCATGTAGTTCTCGGCCATCTCCTCGTAGATGGCCCAGACCTGGTCGTGATCCTTGGCGAAGTAAGACCCGCCACAAGAAGCGTTCACCAAGCCTTGGAGCTCTGGTGTCAGCCCGCTGAAAAAGCTCTGCACGAGGTTGGGCTTGGAAATGTCGTGTTGCGAGCATCGATCAGTCAACTCTCGGAACCTCTCCCATGCCTCATGGAACTGCTCGTTGGGCAGCATGGAGAAATTGCTGATAAGGGCTCTCGCTGCATTGGTCCGCCCGAGTGGATAGTACTTATGCAAGTACTCAGTGCGGAGCTGCTCCCAAGTGTAAACAAACTTCCCCAGATGCTTCAGCCAGGTGGCTGCTCTATCTGCCAAGGAAAAGGGGAAGGCAATCATCCGAATCGTGTCCTAGTCCACCTGGCGGTCGTGGACAGTACTGCAAATCAGCAAGAACTCCTGGAGGTGGAGATGGGGCTCCTCAGTGGCGAGCCCGTGGAAACGGGGGAGCAACTGCAAGGTGTTCGGGGGGAACTTGAAGTCCCCCACGATCGCTGGTAGCACGACCCAATGATGCATCAGTGTCGATCCGGGGTTGTGCAACTCCCGCATCGGTCTCGGTGGTCCTCCTGCCGCGGCCGCGGCGGCTGCTACCGCTGCGGCTGCTGCATCTGCATCATCCGGGATCCTCGGCCCGTCTCTCCTCTGCTCTCTCTCTCTGCTCTCATCTTCTCCATCTCTCTCCTCATATCTAGCATGAACGCTCCCTGATCCCTCAACTGCTGCTGAACTGTCTCGAGGGAGGCGATCAGGGTGGAGTTGATCACGCCCTGGTCTAATACGAAGTGCTCAGGCACCAGACCTCTGGAGCGATCCTCTGAACTGCCGGCCATGATGTCTGCAAAACCAAATGACCCAAACTCAGGTGCCGATAAATCTGCTAATCTCTCCTCTGGCACTGGTCTCTCGGAACCGAAAGAAAGGGGGTCGAGGGGGAACAGAGCGGAATCATACTCGGGCTCGGAGAGCTGGTCTCGGCTCTCGCGAGCCAACCTAGATGAACGGGTAGACGTGCCCGAAAGCGGTGCAGCCAGAGGCTGCCTAAGAGATCGTCTACCCATCATCGTGATGTAGCGAGTAAGGCGGATGGAATCTGGAGAAACTATGATCAGAAAACAAACCCCTCTGTTCACCAACGCAACGCGAGCTGAAGACCGTGAAGGCTCGGTCAAATTATCTTGTCAAGTTTTATTTTGGTGAACAATCAATCTATCAGAGCGATTACGTGACCTGCTGGGATACCCGATACTATCCCCAACCGACTGTCCCACACTAAAGAGTCGGTAATCAGTCGAGGAAGGTACCGTCGGGCTCTACCTAGTGTACGGGTCACTCTCTCGCACAATCTAACCAAACAATGAGGGGGTTTCTCTCCCAAGACAAATTTTTAGATCAGGTGTCTTTTAGTGTCAATAGCTTAAACAGTCCCAATTTTATGATTTTTCTTTTTAATCTTTTTCAATAAAAACAAAAGGCCTAACGAATTTTTCGGTTCTCCTGATTATTAAATCAAAGACAGGGGGAGAAGACGAAAAAGCCGATGCGCGATGAAATCAATGATGCATGCAAAGATAAAAATGCGTACCTGTCTCCAGCACTCTACATGCAAAGTGATCCGCGCAGAAATGTAAAGACTGAAAGAAACTACCTATATGGTGCAACGGTGAAAAACCGAATCCTAAATAGGCAACTTATACTCGACAGAACCGTCTAACTGGTCACAGGTCCTTCAAGCCAAAGGGTCCGGTCTCGGTCTACCCCTCCTCCTCCCGACACATCGGGTTCAGGAGCAGCGCTTGGCAGGGCAGGCTACGACACGTAGGCTACGAAGGGAGTGACTCAGTTATTTTTATTAATGATTTATTAGTAGATCCAATTAACGCTCTATAGGAACATGCAATCAATTAAGTGTGTGGATCATACTAATTACAGCACAGTTAAACAGAAAATCCTAAATCTAGGGGCTCGAGGAAAAACCGTGTAAAACCGTAAAAGGCAGCGGAGAAAAACAAAACCGCGAAAAGCCGCAAAAAAATCCTAAGGGTCCCCCGAGCACACCGGTGCTCGGCGAAACAGACCCGCTAAACAAGTCCAAGTCCACAGTGTCTGTCCCTGTATTATTACAATAATCAAATGACATGAAATAAAATATAACTACTCTACTCTAATCCTCCCCCACTCAACTCTCTCTCTCTCACGCTCTCCTGCGGCTCCGTGCAGAAGGGAGCCGCCTCCAAGTCCCGCGGTTGCGCCGGCTTCTCGAAAGTTGCCGCCTCGGTCCTTGGGCCCTCGCAAGAAAGAGTCAGAGTGTCACAAACCAAGAATAGTAATCAAATATAAACAAGAAGAACAAACATGGGTACATGTGCAAAAATGACCAAGGAAATAAACAAACAAAATCAGGCAAAACAAAAAATAAAAGCAAAATAAAATAAAAGAAAATAAAACAAGAATAAGAGAAAAACAAAAAGCCACGAAAAGCCGCGGACTCAGAAAGAGCCGCGGAAAGCCGCGAAAAAGAAAATAAAGTAAAAATAAAAACTACTAATCCGTGCTCCCCGGCAACGACGCCATTCTGATAAGCCGAAAAACCCGAGCAACTAAGGATGAAGAAATAGAACTAAGGTCGTTGCGACCTCAGTCGCTCAAGAGTCCCTCGGTCAATCAAGAAAATGAGGTTCAGACCACCAAAATCAGAGAAAAATCAAATAAAAGCGACAACGGTCCTGGCTATTAGATTAGCCCGGTATAGCGACCAGGGTCGGACTCAGGGAGCACGTGATGGCCTTGCGACCTACGAAGTAGTGTTAAAAAGAAATAAAATAAAAGAAATATATTTTTGGTGGATTTTTAATTTTTATATTTTTTTTGGATTTTTAATTAATTAAGAAAATAAAGAAAACAAGGAAACAAGCCTACTCAAACAATTATTTAATGCATCAAAAATCAATCAAAAATTCAAATAAAAATGTTTTTGTGTATTTTATGATTTTTACTGTTTTTAGTGAATTTTGGTATTTTTCTGATTTTTATTTAATTTTTTAAAAATAAAACAAGGCAGGGAAATGTAGGTACTGTCCAGTCAGGAGTAAAAGGCCAATTTAAAATGCAAAATGGCCTATTTAGCTCCTGGAGGTAATTTTCCTATAAAATAGAAAGTCTAAGGAAAATTAAGGCACCAGAATTATTATTTTTTGATTTTTAGATTATTTATTAGAATTTTTATGAGGAATTTAGTGTTTTGTAATTTTTATGAGTTTTAAATAATGAAAAATGACCAAATTTGGTCAGAAAATCAAACAAGCCAAAATACACATTAGCTAATTTTTTTGTAATTTTTAGATGAGTTTTAATATTTTTTTGTGAATTTTTAAATCAGACAGTAAAGAAAAAGGCTGTTTTTGAATTTTTAAAATAGCAAATAAAAGCAAAAATGTCTCCAAAAATTCTAGAAAATTTTACAACATGGCAGGAGCCATGTATCCAATTTTCATTGAATTTGGAGTGAGTTTGATATTTTATTCAAAATCAAAACCTAGGTACAGTGCACAGGGACCTGTACGTAAATACCAAAAGCTCCAGGGGGTCCGGTACAAAAATCCCAAGAAGTCACGCGCGAGGCGCGTGTTTGGGGCACACAGGGACCTAATTGCGAAGAAATAAAGTTTCTGGGCTAAATAATAACAAGTATTAAAAGCCCAGGAACCTTAGTGTAATTTACCCACTAATTTACGCACATGCACAAATAAATCACGCACAGGGGTATAAATGCAATTAACTAAAAATTTTCATTCATTCATGAACATCCCAGAACTACAAGGCTAAGTATGCAAATAACCGAACAAAACACGTGTCGATGCACGTGATACACTACATGCATGGGTATACATGCAAATATAGGAAATGACAGGGTCCAAAGTGCAAAATCACCAAAATAAAAACAACTGACTATGGTATTTACATGACTAAACACGAAATAAAGTAAACAGGGGGGCCTAAGAGTAATTACCCCTTTATTATATCCGAGGGACGGATGGCTGCCATGTGGTGGATCGAACGGTGGAGGACTGGTGGCTCGCAGCAAAGGAAGCCCTCGGCGCGATCGAACGTCTGGGAAGCTGCCACGTCGCTGATCTGACGGTCGGGAACAGGTGGTGCTTCTTCTCCGGATCGAACGGTCTAGATCGACTCTCCTCACGATCGTGCGGTGCTGGCGCTCCTGAAATGGATGGCTCGGATGGAATCTGGAGCTGGAGGACGATCCAACGGTGTCTGAAGGTCGAGGAAGAACTGATGGCCGGCGACCTTCGCCGGCCTGCTGCGCGCACTCCCGTCCTCCTCGCGGGGCTCTGATGATCGGAGAAGAAGCTCTGTGGGCTCCCACGTCGACTAGTGGTCTCCGATGGCCCAACGGAGCTCCGAGGAGCTCAGTCGGAGCCGGCGGAGCTCAAGCTGCTGCTCCAAATGGTCCAAGCCCTCAGATGGGCTCGGATATCCCTGCAAAGTACACCAACAGACTCGCAGGTCGAGGGCAAAGTGCCTCAACCCCGTTAGGAGGGGTGACGGTGGTCGGTGAGGCGGGGCGGTCGAGCTCCAGCGAGGGGTAGACGGTGGAGCTCGAATCCCCAGCTCGTGTGCGAGCTGGGTCGAATGGAGGGGCGTAGAACGTGCGCGGGAAGAAGGCGAGTGTGATGGTGCGGTCCGATGATCGAATGGAAGGTCGGAGTCGCCGGAATCGATGATGGTCGGCGACGGCGAGATTTGGGGCTTACTAGAAATTAAAGAACAAGGGAAAGAACTAAAGCTACCTGGATGGAGGAATGGACTGTGGGCGAGCTGGGGGTGCTCTGGGTCGTTGCCTCGCGGGATGTCGTGGCCCGAGGCTCGAGCTCCTGCTTCAGGCGGAGCACGGCGGCGCTAGCTCGTCGGATCAAAGGTCCTGTCACTCTCTCCTCTCTACGACACGGCCAACCGGGAGCTGTCACCTCGAGGGTGGCTGTGGAGGTCCTGGGATGAATGAATGGGGAGCCAAAGATTCGGAAAAAGGAGGCGGAGCTCGGCTTTTATTCAGCCAAGGGTCTGGCAAGATTCGATCGGGTAGGGCAGCTCAGTGCGCGGACCCTGAGGCGGGCACCCCGGCGAGGGTGTCGGATCTGTCATTGATAAGCAGGACCCGGGGTTTAGGTGTGAGAGGATCGGGTTTGGACGCGAAAATTAAGAGAATTCGGGTCGGGCATCCAGAACCCGTGGGAAGTGGTCCACAGGGGGGAGTTGACCGGGGGGTCAACATTCCCCCGTGGACCAATGAGAAGCAGCCACGTCAAAAAGATTTATAAAATCAATTAAAAATAGGAAATGGCTGAGTTATTAAAAACTCAAAACACAAAAATTGTTTATTTTATTTTTTTTTTCTATTTTTTGGTGATTTTTAATTGATTTTTCAAAATAAAAATAAGGTATTTACACTTTATGCTATATATAGGTATTTACACAATATGCCTTTTTAAATTTTGATTTTTAATTTGTTATTTTTGTGCATTTTTATTCCTATTTTATATTTTATTTATTTATAGCATAAAATTAGGAATAAAAATGTATTTTTATTTTATTTTTATTATTTATAAACAAGGGTGAAATAAATAAGTATATACATCTATGTACAAGGTATATTTACAACATTCTTTTTGGTTTTAATTTTGTTCTTTTTATTTTGTTTTTGTTTTTGTTGTTTTTATTTTATTTATTTACACCATAAAAGATAGAATATTTACAAAATTTTTGGAATTTTAATTTATTTATTTATAGGGTGAAATAAATATGGATGTGGTTGTATGTACATGGTGGATATGCACAAGTGAAGTGTTTTTGTTTTCTTTTTAATTTTTCTATTTTTGTTTTGATTTTTATATCTATAAATATATACAAATATTTACAAGCCACTTTTATTCTATTTTTAGAGGAAAATATATATTTATTTTATTTACAGGTATATTTACACACATGAGCCCCTATCTCCCTCCACTTTGGCTTTTATGCGGTCAGGCCCATGTTGAGCCCTCCCTTGGGTTAGGTTGCTCAATATTTATTCTAAATATTTCCTCTTTTTTTCTTTTTAATCTTTATTTTTTTATTTTTGCACAAAAACATGCTAATTATTACTTTTTACACCATGCATGCTTTTAGTAATTATTTATATTTACAAATATATACATGCATTTGCAAAGGTTTTTGTAGCTAAAATATAAGAATAAAGAGTGATGAATGAGTATTCATCAAATCCCACAAAACTAGGGATTGGAAATTGCTATGGAATAATTACAGTGAGGCTCCTTCCCTCAAAGGTTTTTATCAAATGGACCAATTGGAGGATAAGTTATGTTATAGAATTATTTAAGTGAAGGGGTAGAAAAATTGTAGGGATGATCTCCAATTGAGAAGAACTACAAATATAATGCTGAATTGAGACGGAAAGACATGAAATTGGAGCAAATGGTTCAAAGAATTCAACAAGCTTCTCCAATATCGCAATCGAAGTCAAAACCACTTATCAGAAGATGTGTTTTCCAAAGTGGCAAAGAGCTGATGCATTGTGAAATAAATAAACAGGGTTTAATTTTCGTCGATTAATTAGAGTTATTAAGGCCTACTAATATATCCCAAGAGTAGAGGTGATTCTCATTGCGGTTTGAGTCCGATGAAATTTTATTTAAATAACGAGATCCCATGTGATCTCGTATCAATTAGTTAGTCGATTAGAGTCAATTAAGATAAATTAAGATTTCAATTTTATTCAAGTCAATTAGTTAGTCGGTTTTTTTTGGCTCAATTAGTTAGTCGGTTAGATTCAATTGGGATAAACTACTTCGAATTTTATTCAGTTGCTATTAAAAAAATCAAAGTTTATAAAATTTGAGAATTATCTCATCTCTCTGTCTTTCTCTCTTCTCCCTCCGTGTGACCTCAACGATTCTTCTTCTTCGAATCTGTCGCAATTGGCGAGCCTTCTCTCCTTCCCCCTTCGATTTATTCCACCAAATATTTTTCTACCGTTAACATTTCAAATTTTCATCTTCCAAATTTGTTTGCATCAATAAAGACTTCGTTGGGAGAGACATCCACATGTTCCAGAATAATTATATCTTAATAATGCATAATATACATAGATCTGGGGTCCCTCTTGACTGTACGAATACTGCTCAAGATACACTCACTCATCGAGGTTTACTACATCAAGTTTTAATTTGGTTTAACTCACAATAGACACATTTCAATCATTTATCAACCTATTATACTAATCATTTATGAACCCATTATACTTAGTCCAAACATTTATTATATGCCATAGTGTCCTACTTGAGTCTTATATCTTATTAGAGTCAATTTCCATCATTTTAAGATCTACTGAGACCACAATGTTCAGAATAATCAATCATCTAACTTTGCTTATCGATCTAACTGATCGATTAACGAAGAAACCATGATCGATCATTATGATGTAAATTGACCGATAAGACAAAATGGCATGACCGATCAGTCGTAGTCGATGAACACATTTGGCATGATTGATCACACCTAAGACAATGGTTCGATTGTCTCAGACTATGTTCGGTGAAGTTGCTTTTATCGTAAAACTAATTACACCCCCATGTTTATGTTGTTACTCACATCATTATCTAGACGCACCCAACAAATCGACATGACGTTTCAAAAATGCAAGGCGCTACGATATAGTTTTTGTCGCGAAACTCCTCCAATCATAAAATCAACACCGCCTACATGTTAACTTACTCCAAACCCATGGTGCGAAATACTCGTGAATCCGGATGTAAGAGGATGCTAAAAACCATAACTACTGGCATATTCTTCAGCGAACTTCCTTAGCTCGGAATGAGAGTTCCGCGGTCTTCCACGGAACACACGTGTGTTCGCAACGATCCCTGCTCCGAGCTCTTTGAAGCAACATACGTGGATCTTCGATCCATAGTCAGAATTTCTCTCCAACAATGGAGCTCCGGTGAAGGGGATGAGCTTTGACGAAGCGTGAAGGTTTGATTGAGCAGAGGATCGGATGCAATTGCCTGTTTGTATTTCACGCATGACTCTCTCATACAACCTTCGATTTCGATGTTTTTTTGGCTCGTTGGAATCCTCTCGAGGAGTTCTACAAAATAGAGTTTTTGCCTGATTTGAGTACGGTCCAGATCAGTAATATTGTTATAGTGAAGTAAATTTTTAGGGATCTTACACTCATATATGTCGTAAATAAGAGTACCACATCTTCCCCTAGATGATGCAACAATGACAAAGGTGGTCTCAACTTGTTGTACTCTAGGAAGAGGGATATATAGTCTATTCAACTTGCTATATTTAATTTTTATCAAGGGATTATTGGATTTAGTGGTCACTTGAATGCCTTCTTTTATGGAGGGTCTAGACCTCCAAGGAATTGACCAACCATTAGCGCAGATCCGAACAACTTTTGGATCTTACAAGTATAGACATGCAAATATGAATTTAACCTCTAAAAGTTTGAATTTAATGCACGATTGTTTTAAGCCAGAGGTCGACCATCTTACTTCATTTGAATATTTTGAAGATAGATCTTAAAGATACAAGCATAGTTTTCTCCTGAAATAAGTAAATTTCAAGTTTTCCCATAAGCTTTTGGCGGTTTTGTAGGGTAGAATTTGTTTTAGGAAATTGAAAGCAACAATTTATTATCCTTTTTCCCTTTTGCTAGTTGTGTCTTTGCGTCGGTTCCTCATCATCAATGATCTCTTCTTTTTTGTGGCCTTCAATCACATTCACTAGAGATTGAGGCAGTAGCACTTAGTTGCCTCTATTTTTTTGATAATGACATAGCCTGGAACGTCACGATATGTTGTTGAAATATAGATGATACGTCGATATCTCCGACTTGACAATATTGATAAGGTGCGTAGTTTGTTTTTCAAGATATTGGCTTTGTGTCAGCGATACGTTATTGACGTATATTCCATATCATATAACATTTTGCTTCGTCGATATAATATATGGGCTTGTTGGATTGAGAGAAGATGGAGGAGAGCTCTCATCGTCAGAGGGAACGTCTGAGTTGGGAGGTGAAAGGAGGGTTGGGGGAGTGGAGGAGGGCTACCAAAAAAAGTGAAGTGCAGCGAGAGAGAGAGAGCCATCGGTTAGGAGGGTGAGGAGGAGGTGTGTGTCTGATCGCTCCTTTCTCATTGGGTACGTGGCTAGTGTTGTTATCGGTGTGGTCTACATGGTCACTACGCGGTCTCGTGCGTCTTGCCTTAGTATCAACTATCATAGGGGTGGCCATCAGAGAGCGGCATGTCCTCCTCTGTTGTGGACTTCTCGAGGAAACAAACCTGTTAATTCTATATGCGCATCAGTCTCAGTCTTGCACTCGCCTTTGCGGTCATATGCCTTTGTTGTTTGAGTTGGTGGTCATGAAGTGACACCAAAAGGAAAATCTCTTCTTTTCGGTTACTCTACGTAAGTTGATTTGGATCTTCGCTCCGTTGAGAGTTTTGTGCACGAAATTATGGGAGGCTCGTTCAAGGGCGACGTTGTTGGGTTAATTACCAATCTGTATTGCGCAAAGGGATCGACTAAAACAAAATCTAAGATCTTGTTGGGACTCGATCCTAGCTCAAGAATCAAACGGAGGGCAGCGCGATTCACATATGGTGAATCATAGACCAATTCTCCCCAGGTTGCTTGTGTTTTGGGAGTTCCCTTTCTCTCGAGAACGATGCATGTTCCGAATCCAGCTTTGAGGAAAATTAGTGTCGTTACAATGATCCTTCCTGATGGTTGGTCACTAGGGTCTGACCATTGGCAACTCTGGTTGTGATAGAGAAATCGAGCTCCTCCCCCGGAGTCGGTCTGTGCCTTGAAGATGGGAAGGACATCCTTTTGATTAGTGGCGAGCCTTCTTCCTACGCTGCCGCCACCATTGTTGGGGATGAAGGTGGTTGAGAGCTCAGCCTCTTCAGCTCGAAACTTTCGAAATCCTGAAACGGAATGTGTGAGAGTTTCACGTTTAGATTTTTCGGCTGATCCACGTTTGGAAAAATTACAAAAGGGAGGAATTTTCGGAGATACACTTTGTTGGCACGAGATTCGATACCTTGATGAAGATCTTCAAAATCTCTCACCCTGCAGAAGTTTCAGCGACACCATCACCATTCCTTCTGCGATTAGGGCATCGTTAGCTACTTCTCGCATCAAACCCTCTTGACGGTTCCCTAACCAGGCAGAGCTTAACCCAGACCAGCTTTCAATTCTTCTAGAGGACTTGTTTTGGGTTACCCCTCTGGAGTTGGGCTTTTTGGATCCGCCTTGGTACTTTGATGTGTATCGTTTGAATCTTACCGAAAAGGCCTTTCTGGGTTGGAGAAGACCCGAACTTCTTTCGTCCACGGACCTCTTGAACATGTTGTTCTCTCCTAAATGGCTAGACAATGCCTGTGCGATGGACGAGGAGGTAAGTTCCTCATCCAACGAGCCCATTATGAATGTCGTGGAGCAAGCCCATGTCCTTTTGCCGATTTTGAACTTATCTGGCCAAAGGTTTTCTGGCTTCCAATCCTCTATGGAGGTTCAATCTGGACTGGGTCATAAGAACTGTCGATGGATCCACGGTTTAACAACTCTTGGAAGGTAAGGATCCTCTCTGGCCAACAACTTCATCTCCCTCTGAAATGGGGAAATTCGAAGAAAGAAGGGGGAAAAGATACATAAGCAGAAAGCGAACAAGGACTACATATTTCGTGTCCAAAACTATCTTGGATCACAAAAAACTAGTGGCATTGATGGCGGATGCGATTGCTATCTCAGGCTTTTCAAGGTTTCTAAATGAAGATTCTAACATGTAACATAAGGGGTCTGAGTAACTCTGAGAAAAATAGCTTGATTGGAGCTTTATTGAACGATTGGGGCGGTGACATAGTCCTGCTGCAGGAGTCGAAGATTTCATCTTGTTCTCCATTATTTTGGAAATCTATGAACTGTGGCACACTTTAAGAGTTCAGATCGTTAGATTCAGAGAGCACAATGGAAGGCTTGGTTGTTGCCCGAAAAAAAATGACTTTCAATCTGATATTTGAACTGAGAGGGAGACATACTATTACAGTTCTTTTGGAGAAATTTGGGGCAAACTTGAAGGTGGCTTTTTCTTGTGTCTGATCCTTGCTCACAAGCCCTTAGATTGGATTTATGGACAGACCTTCGAAGTGCGGGAAACACCTTCCTGGAGGTGGCTTGGCTGGTCGATGGGGGTTTCAATGTTACTTTATTTTCTTCGGACCATCCTCGTCTGAGAGGAGGGCACGACCATGACTCGATAGATTTTGTTGAACTAATTGATGAACTTGAGCTAGAAGTGATTGATCCCTCATATACTAGATACACTTGGAGAAGTTCTGGTTTGCGATCATGTATTGACCGCTTTTTAGCATCTACGAAGCTTTTGGAAGCCTTTCCACTGTCTACCTCGTCGTCTAGACACCATACTAGATCGAATCACACACCGTTAATTTGGGAATCTGGATAAGCCTGCCGCGCTAGGAGCTTTTTCAGATTTGAACGTGCTTGGCTACATGAAGAATGGTTAAAAAATCTGGTTACAAATCACTGTCATCTGTCATTGTCTCTGGTTCGTCGGCATCTTAGTTGGTGCAAAAGTGGTTTCTTTACACTTGAGACTCTGCTCTTTTAAGCATGGCCTCAAATTTCAACGAAATTCAATCGAATTTCTGTCGAATATCGATATCCAGTCGAAATCGAAATTCGATCGAAATGACCGAAATGACCGAAATATGGGGGTCCTAGTACAAAAAAATGACCGAAATGACCGAAATTTCAGTCGAAATTCCACCGAAATTCCATCGAAATTCTGTTTTGGTCGATACCGAAATGGTGACCGAAACCGACATTTAAGGCCTTGCTTTTAAGAAGGACGTTCGAGAAGCCAGGGGTACAAGTCGCGTAAAGGCAGATGAAGAGGTGAGTCGTCTAGACAACTTGGAGGACATCATAGATCTATCTGAAGAGGAGCTAAGTGCTGGAGCGGTCACCCAAGAAGTGATCGCTGCGGAAGATAAGAAGCGCATAATGGAGTGGATGCTTAAAGAGGGGGACACAAACACATCTTATTCCCTCGAATAGCCATTGGAAGACGTCGCCAAAATTCAATACATTCTGTTCTGATAGATGGGAGAAGAGTAGAGGGTCATAGGTAGATGGGGCATGCCAAAGCTAATCATTTTTTGATTTTTCTAGGAGAGCCGTGTTTTGGACTTGGAGGTGGATTTGCCAAGGTGCATCTATATTATCCGAACACTATGCTAATCACTTGATACGAGATTTTATAGCGGAGGAAGTGAAAGTAGCAGTTTGGAACTTGAATGCTGATGGTACATCGAGTCCAGATGGCTTCCTTATCCTTTTATTTCAGGAGTTCTGGTCGGTTGTTGGAATTGACGTTGTTGATGTAGTGAAGGAGATTGCTAGAGAAAATGCATGGTTCAATTGCTAGAGAAAATGCATGGTTCAAGAAACTAAACAAGGTGCTAATTTTCTTGCTACCTAAGAAGGAGGTCTCCTAGAGAATCGAAGACTTTCGTCCAATTGCACTCTCCAACGCAATATACTTGATTGTGACCAACATCTTGGCAGTTGGACTAAACATGGTTCTTGATCACATTATTTCACAGCTCTAATTAGCTTTCATTCATGGAAGATAGATTACGGATAGTTTGACTATGGCTACTGAGATTATAACAGTGGAAAAGACAAAAAACTAGGGGTATGCTTTGGAAAGTGAACTTCACAAAAGCTTACGACACGGTGGTTGAAGCTTTATGTGGATGGCAATGTCTTGTAGAGGCTTCTCGGACTTGCATGCAGTACTAGTCAATAGGCGGTTTGAGAGGTTTTTTTAGGCCACATCGTGGATTCAGACAGGGGTGTTTTCTTGCACCGATGCTTTTTGTGATTGCAGTTGCTATTTTACTATGTATGGGGCAACATGTGCTGGCTAATGATCTCACAACTGGTTACGACTCTAATGGTATCTCTACTCCACTTCTGCAATATACAGACGCCACCATCTTCTTTATCGCATGTGGTAAGGAGAAGGCTAAATGTATGACAACTACGGTGGAAATCTTTGGTGAACTGTCAGGGCTGAGTTTAAACCATGGAAATCCAAGGCTATTCCCTTGGGATGTCCATTCATGAAGCACAAGAATGGTGTGAAGAGCAACTGGGTATGACAAGTGACTCTCTCGATACGATATTGGGTCTACCTCTTTCAGCTGGTAGGTTGAAGTTGTCTGAGTGGTTGCTGGTTATTGAGAAGATGGAGAGAAGGTTATCAAGGTTGGGGGGCAACTATTCTGTCCCGTGGAGGTCGTTTTATCCTGATACATGCCATCGTATCTGCTATTCTCGTGTTTTTAATGTCATCTAGACTTCTCCTATTTGGTATTAGATGATGTCTACATGCGGTGATTTCTCTAGGGAAAAATTGGTCAGGAGGGGTCGGGTATTTCGTTTTTTTCTTTTTTATTTACAAGTCAATGAAAGAACTCTAGTTCTTAGGAGCCCAGGTTTGGGTTTTTGTTTTTTTTTTCGTTTTTTTCTTTGTTATTTACAAGTCAATGAAAGAACCCTAGTTCTTAGGAATGCCATTTTTATAATTCCGTTAAAGTGAAATTGTAGCAAAATATTGAAACATTTAAATTATTATCACATTCTTGTCTTGTTTCTTATTTTTGGGTTGAGCTCCCTTTACCTTTTTCCATTCAGTATGATCACCTTTAAGGGATTACATTTACATCAGAATCTTATAATCCTCTACTTCAACACCTTAGAACTTCGAAATGCATTCATTGTTATATATACAGTCATTTTAACAAAGTGGAACTTGAGTTATTTTCTTTCTGATTTCTGTATGCTTCTATTTCAATCCGAACATATTATGCATCAAGGCATTGAGCTTTGTTTGTTTCAAGCAATCTCTTATAGCATATGCCATGAACTAACTTATCTTCTTATGATTATCCAACATAAAACGTACTTGTTTACCCCTCTAAGGGCATACTTGTTTGCCCCTCAATGAAAGAACCCTAGTTCTTATATATCCAACAGTTTTAGGATAACTTGAGGCAGTGGAATTATGCCAATTGTAGAAAATGTGACTGTAATGTAGATATGTATCAATATTTTGTGTTTTTTCTCGTTAAGTTAGATGTGGATTAATTTTTATTAACTGTAGATATAATAATTTCTTTGTTGTCAAAAGCTTATGAAGTATCATGCCACTGATTTTTTTATATCATAATTTGTCATATTTTTATTGTGTAGATGGCTAAACCTCCAGCATCCTTTAGCGACTCGTCTTTTTATGTGCCGCCAGGATCAACTGATCCTGCATAGCAATACGATTACCTTGCGAGCCGTACGGATCCAAATACGGTCACTTGCAGATTGTGCAAGAAGATTGTCAAGGGTGGTGTGTATAGGTTCAAGCAACATCTAGCACACCGAAAAGGGAACGTTGCTGCATGTCCCAAGGTTGATGAGGAAATGAAGAACAAGATGATTGCGTACCTTGATGTTGTTGCCAGGAAGAAATCTCAGAAAGCCGCAGATGTTCATGAGATGAGGGAGGAAGTTAATATCACTGGAGATGTGGGTTCGGCGAAAAAACTGCGAGTCTCAGAATCCTTAGAGCAGACTGTCGCAGTGGAAGGATCATCACGACAGATGACCATCAAGGATGCATTCTCCAAGGATCATCGTGATAGGGTCACATCATACATATCCAAATGGGCATATACATCGGCGATTCCGTTTAATGCATTGACGACGCAAAACTTCTTGCAGATGGTGGAGGCTATTGGGAAGTACGGGCCTGGACTAAAGCCTCCCACGAGGTATGAGCTTAGTGGTCCGCTTCTGAAGAAGGCAGTGACGGAGATTCACGATGGATTGCAAGGTCATCGTGATACGTGGACATCGGCGGATGCTCTTTGATGACTGATGCGTGGACGAACAAGCGTGGAAGGAGCATCATCAATTTTTGTGTCAATTGCACATTGGGGACTTCATTTTTGAAGTCCATAGATGCCTCAGATGACTGCGGAATACATCTGCAAGTTAGTGGAGGAGTGCCTGAATGAAGTGGGAGTAGATAAAGTGGTTCAGATTGTGACGGATAATGCATCCGCCAATGTAGCAGCAGGAAGATTGTTGGTTACCAAATATCCCCAGATTTGGTGGACTCCGTGTGCTGCGCACTCCATTGATCTGGCTTTGGAAGAGATAAGCAGAGAGACAAAGGTGAGAAGTGCAATCACAAAGGCGAAGAGGCTTACGGTGTTCATCTACTCACACACCAAAACTCTAAGCTTGATGCACAAGTTCACCAACAAGAGGGACATTGCAAGGCCCGGACAAACAAGATTTGCAACCACTTTTCTCACCCTTGAGAGCATAAATGAGAAGAAAGACAAGCTGAGATTGATGTTTTCCTCAGAAGAGTGGAGAAGCTGCAAGTGGTATAAGACCAAGAAGGGAGAAGCTGCAAGTTCCATTGTATTCAGCCCTACGTTCTGGAACCATACAACACATGCTATCAGAGTGTTCACCCCATTGGTTCATTTATTACGTGTGGTTGATGCAGATCGACGCCCATCCATGGGCTTTGTCTACGGAGGTCTTGAAGAAGCCAAGCGAGAAATAATTGCAGCATTCAATGGTGTGGAGTCATCTTATAAAACTTTTGTGGATGCTATTACCTCCAAAACCAAAGGGAGGCTCGATACTCCATTGCATCTAGCAGCCTATTACTTGAACCGTTTTTCTTCTACACCGAGTCTCATGGTGATCCAGATATTGTGGTGAGGAGAGGGTTTAAGGACTGCATGGAGAAAATTTATCCAGATTTGGATATACAAGATGCAATTACTAGGGACGAGCTTCCGGCATATAGACTTGGTCGTGGGGATTTTGGGAAGTCTTTAGCTGTGAGACAGAGGATGGTGAATGATGGCAATTTTGATCCAGGTATTTCAATTATTGTTTTCTATTAATGTCAATCATTATTTTATTAAGTTGACCAATTCTCTATTTTAATAGCTAATTGGTGGCATAATCATGGAGATGACACGCCTCATTTGAAAGCTATGGCTATCAAAATCTTGAGCTTGACGTCTTCATCATCGGGATGTGAGCGTAACTGGAGTACATTTGATTCGGTAATGACTCCAATCCACCCACTAAATTCGATTAGTAATAGTAAAATTTTAATTAGTAATTGATATAAAGTTAATTTTTTGGTCTTCAGATCCATACCAAGAAGAGAAACATGTTGGAGACGAAGAAGCTGAATGATCTTGTGTATGTGCGTTTCAATTCCAACCTACAGGAACGCCGAGCTGAGAAAGAAAGAGATCCTCTCTCATCTCGTGATCGTGCACACATGGCTGAATGGATCGGAGACGATGATGCTCGTGATGAGGAGGTTTTTCTAGGTTCCGGACTAACATGGGGGGTTGTAGCACATGCTAGTGGGGCCGAAGAAAATTTGGACCCAAGAAGGAGCCAACGAGTTGAACGTGGAAGGGAAGCTTCATCGTCAAGCTCCAATGCTACGCCGATGAATGAGGAGGAGGAGCTACATCTTGAAGATTTAGAAGAAGAAGAAGATGATTATGATGAAGAAGGTGATGAAGAAGAAGAAGAGTTGGACTTTGATGATGACATTGACGATTGAATCCAATGACTTGGGATACTCGTCCGTTACTTTTTACTTGTCTTATTTTTTGGGCATGTTGTAAACGTTTTTTTATTTTCGAACATGTGCTTGTACTATGTACCAAACATTTTCTTCTTAACTTGCTTCTTTTTCCTTCTCTTGCTATATTGTTTAAGCTCTTAAAAATATTAAACTGCTAAATATATGAATATAAATGAGAGTATATGTTATAAAAAATTTATTTATATATTTAAAATAATAAAAAAATTCCAAACCGACTAATGCCCGACTAAATCCGGTTACTCTCCCGACTGCCGATTAATCCTTAGTTAGTGACCCTACCGACCGAGTATCGACTGCCGACTTCTGCAACCTTGATATCTCATGCTCCTTGAATCTCTGAAACAGCGTGAGTGCCCATCATTTGGGCACAACCCGGTTATGGAAGGACAACACTTTCTCGAACATGCTTACTTGACTATTTCAAGGTCTCCAGGCCCTCCACTACCTAGGACGGACGATTTGCTCAGTGACTGCAAGTTTATTTGGGACCTCAAACTACCAAACAGAATTGATTTTTTGATGTGGTTGATGCTCATAAGAAGAATTATTACAAGAAACCATTGTGAGAATTCTATTGGATGTTACCGACAGATGCCCTTTTGCGAAACACATAGAAACGATGGAACATCTATTTTTTATTGCATAAAGACGTCCGTAGTTTGGGCAGAGATCGGGATAACTGGTTAAATCTTCAATGCTTGAACTTGTTTTGGGACTTTTTGTTTCGGGAAAGACATCGCCTTAGGGAGAGCTCTTGAGGCCTGTTGTTACTTTATGGGCAATTTGGCTGGCTTGTAATGTGACTCTTTTTTCTTTTCATTGTTTGTAATGTAACAGTGTAGTCTTCTATGCTAGGCTTCTTTTATAATCCTGGAATCTGGAAGTCTTCTTGTAACCTCTCTTTACCTTTTAATAAAATTTTGACCCTATTTGGACAAAAAAATATATCACAGATATATTGCTCATGCCACTAAAAAATGATGATTTCCTTCTTTTTACTCGATATCGGACCAATATCTGCAATTGATTTCTCAATTTTCCTATAGCTGAGACGTAGTTTATCAAGTATAACAAATTAATATGCTGTACACTTGTATATATCTGGTGTATGTTTAACAAAAAGTATGTTACTCATATATGTTAGTTATGCATGTCTCATGTGTGTCACCGTGAATAAAAAATGTGTTGTACCTAACATATATAATACAATATACTATATTAATTAAAAGTAAACAAGAACCCTTAAATATATTTTTGTTTCGCGACATTGCCCCCGACAACCATAGGTTCATTAATCAGACAATGAGACCTCCATCTAGAAGACGAGATTCGCACACCAACATTCGAGAAGGTTGCATAATACGCTCTGCTAATGTGTATGATTGAGCAGACATGTTATGATTCAAGGCATCCCAATATTCTCAATAAACACGTTCTCGACATATATGGTTATTATAGTATATAGTGTGCATTTGTGAATATATATTTAGATTTAGTTTTAAAGGGATATAATTATGTTTAATTGCAGTATTAATTTGACTTTTGACGAGTGATGAATCCTCTGCAACTTGTTTACATGGCAAGTAATTTTACTACCATGTTGACATATATAATGAATTTTGAGGTTATTACTTATGAGACAACGTTATTTGTTATTTCAAATTATTATGCATTGTATGTGACTAAACTTTTAATTGCATGCTTTACTTGATGTTGCATATCAGTTTCTGCAGTGATCATGACGTCTATACTATACAAAACTTGTATTTATTGGAGCTATATTTTAGCATATAATTAATTTATTATTGATAACATAACATTGAAATTCTTAATTTTAAGGAAAAAAATTCTTTCAAAAAATTTTAAGGAAAAAAAAATCAACTTTTACATCATTTCATGATTTTGGCGATTCTGGTGACATGTCAGCGATATGTTGATTTTTTAGGTTTGCGAAACGACACTGAAATTGATATCTAAGGCCGTGGTGATTAGACCAAAAATAGAATTGTTTATCTTCCCTTCATGCTTAGATGAGTCTGCAGTTTGACATATTTAAGAGTATTGGGACTACATGCAAAGGTAACATGACACTAACAATGGAAAGCCAATCAATTTACCGACATCAATGCAGACCATACATGGCATACCCAAAGTGTTGGTGACGAGCTTTGACAAAACATGAAATGGCTGTTGCAGACAAAGCAGGATACACCAGTTGCTGCTCATTCTTCTGGAGATGCATCGTGACTTCTGATGTGATTGCTGGACATGCCACTGCTGGAATAGTTGCGGGACCGTGACTGTTGATATGGTTGCTGACGATGCCACTGATAGAGATGTCATTGCTATAGGAGATTCGATGATATCTCCTGGGTGAAGGAGATGCGACGATGTCCTGTTGAAGATGTCACTGTTGCAGGTGGATGTCTATTTGGGGGAGGGGAGTGGATGTTAATGATGCAACTGTAGGTGGAGGGCGTTGGAGTGCTGGAGGTGATGGTGGAAGATAGATGCCATTGAGCCATCAGTGATGGAACATGAAGTGTGATGAGGGGTAGGGTGTGATGGGAGCTGGTGCTCGAAGTGGAGGCAATGGGATCTTGAAGTGGAGGCAATGGGAGCTAGTGCTCAGAGTGGAGGCGACGGCCGCTTTAATGTTTTTTTTCTCTTTAAGAGTTGTCCCCCAGAGAACAATGACTTCCCATGGACTCTGACACCCAAGTCAAAATTTAGAATGCAATTTTTTTTATTTTTTTAGTAGGGCATACCCTCAACATGTTAAATGGAGGGATATAAGATACCTGAAGTACATAAATAGCCCTGAGGCATAGAAAGGACACACACACACACACACGATCAAACCGGTTCACTAGATCTAGAATCATGACACATAGTAGTATATGAGCTGGGGGAATGCAAGGCAAATGACAGCTCAGCTCAGTCCAGCTTGATGATCAACTGGAACATGTTAGTTGAAATCAGGAGCTTATATCATTTGGTCACACATGCATGTGATCCCAGTGTGTGGCACTGTGGCATTTAATTTCAAGTCAAGTGTTATCTTGTAACTTAGTTTTTCATTATTATTTTGGTGTCAAAGTTGGCGGATTTAGTTTATTATTATTATTTTGGCATCGACGTTAGCGGACCATTATTGTCTGCAATTTGTATTGAACTTAGCTAATGTCATATGTAGTTTGATTTTTATTAATATTTGTATTAATTCTACACTTTGTTCTTTGAATGACAGACAACCTCACGTTTTTAAAATCTTGATGAGGATGTGTTCACATCCATGAGTTGAATAGAAGTTGACACATGCATATGGTGTACAGTGCTAAACGACAAGGTCAATTGTACAATGTTACGGGTCTAGACTTGGGACAATTTGTTGGGGTACATGTGTAGTTGGACTTGATAGCAATTGCATGAAATGCTACGTCCAGTTATAAATAAAATAACCACACTTAACTCTATATGAATATCTATGCCGCACTATGTTCGAGGTGCTCTAAATTCATTGAAGACCTTGTTGAAAGCATGCCATCCTGTGATAAGGTGGCTCGATTTGAAATACGTCAACAAAGTTGTTTTAAATTGTCAAGTAGCTTACTTGGTATTTTTTTGTGAAAGTAAAAAGCATGTACCCTGAAAAGATGCGCACCAAAGCTTTTATTTCCCTAAGATACAACATTAATTGCAAGACGCATGAATCTGCGCTCCAGGATACCCTCTACATAGAAATGGTCTTGCAACAACATACCACCACACCGAAAAACCCACATGATACCCGCTTCTTTTACCTTGTCAACATCGAATTTAGACAAATTGGGCCACGAAATCCCAGAATCCTCAAATGGATGTGGGAATCAAACTGTGAAAACAACCTACTCCTAGATTCTGGAGGGGACCTCACAAGAAAGAAAAGGTTTTCAATGTCCTCCAAATCAATCGAACAACACAAGCAAGAGGCCAAAGCTGGGAGAAAAGACCTCACGTTACAATCATTTGTGATAATGCACCCTTGCCGAAGAAGGCGTAGAAAGACCTTCACTCAAGAGGGATCAACCATCCCTAAATCATTGTACAATCCTGCACATATATCCTATGGTCAAACATCAGATTCTTAGATGACTTTATGAGCCTTTCTGGGCAATTAGAGGCCTCATGAGTTTGGACAAAAACTTGGACATCTTCAGGAATTTGTCCACCCTCTAGCCAGATAGCACAGATTGACAGCATGCGGTTCAAGCCCCGTTTGATTATGCTTATGCCATACGAATATTCGATCAACCGCTAACCCAAACATGCAAGGAGAATGATCACGTAGGGTTCCTTCATCGTTTAGTAATATTGGTAGAAGCATAATTCGCAACATTTCCCACGACCAAGGTCATGGTTGGTGAGCCCATTGGTAAGACTGTGCAGAGCCTTCTCTAATAGGTAGAAGGAGAGGTGGTGGCATATGGAAGAGCTGATAAATGCGAATTGGCACCATTTTAGATGCTTATCACCAACTAACAAAGCAATTATATACCCGTTTCCCAATCTCTCAAGACCTACATGGCAAGAAGAGCCCTACTCTTGTATTTAAGGCATAAGATGTTGAATCCTTCTTGATCAACATGTCATGCCACAATTTTCTTCTCCCAAGAGTTTATCCTTATCAAGGATTTAAGATGGAATTGAATGCCCATCGGTAGCAGGTGCATCGAGAGGAAAAAGATTAGTATAGTAGACAACACTACCTTAATAAGAAGGTGCATTGATCAAGACACACACACACACCTAAACTTTCACTTCGTAAGCTTTTTCTCAAGAGACCACCGATCTTTCTATCAGAATTGACCACAAGTCAGAGGTATTCCTAATTAAGTAATGGACATAACAAACCTAGGAGCACCTAGGGTCGCCCCTCAAGATCTGCCTCCTCCAATGACAACCCAAATTGAACAAACACCGACTATTTACTATTAGCTCCAAGCATGGATTGAAAGTTCGCGATATTTCAGCGAAATATCGCCGAAGTTTCGGTTTCGACAGGTCATGTATATTGAAACTCCCAAGATGTCGATTTCCCGGATTTCGATCGAGATGGGTCGAAATATCGAGATATTTTAACATATTGACCCACATCGATCAAAATTTATGGTTTTTAGTTCAAGAGTTCTCAAATTTCGACCGATATTGACGAACTTTTACTGATACATATGGAACACAACAACAACAACAACAACAACAAAGCCTTTTCCCACAATTAAGTAGGGTCGGCTACATGGATTCTTCGCCTCCATTCAGATCTATCTTGGGTCAATCTCGGACTTATATCCAAAAAGCTAAGATCCCTTCGTATAGTCTCTTTCCAACACTTCTTGGGCCGTCCTCGCCCTCTCTTAGCCGGCTCAACATCCCAACACTCGCATCTCCTAACCGGTGCATCAGTTGACCTTCTTTGCAAATGACCAAACCATCTTAAGCGGTTTTCTCGCATCTTATCCTCGATCGGAGCTACACCAACTTTCTTTCTAATTGCATCATTCCGAATCCGATCTTTACGTGTATGTCCACACATCCATCTTAGCATTTTCATTTCTGCTACAACCATTCTCTGCACATGTCTATGGTTCACAGGCCAACATTCAGAACCATAAAGCATAGCAGGTCTCACGGCTGCTTTGTAAAACTTTCCTTTAATTTTTAAAGGAATTTTCTTATCACAAAGAACAACGGAGGCTCCTCTCCATTTTAGCCAGCCTGCATTTATTCTATTAGTAACATCTCCATCAATTTCCCCATCAAGTTGCAAAATAGATTCCATATATCTAAAAGAATCTATCTTCTGAATGTTATCGTCACCAATCTTCACCTCGATTCCTTCACCATTGCTTCCATCAAAGGTGCATTCCATATATTCTGTCTTAGCCCTACTTATACGAAAGCCTTTAGTCTCCAATGCATGTCTCCAAACCTCAAGCTTCTCATTTACTCCATCTCTAGTCTCGTCAATCAACACAATATCATCAGCAAATAACATACACCAAGGTAACTCATCCTGAATGTGACTTGTCAACTCGTCCATAATCAAAGTAAAAAGAAATGGACTCAAAGCTGAACCTTGATGTAAACCAATGTTGATATCAAAATAGTCAGTCTTTCCCGTCGGGGTCCTTACACAAGATAAAGCCATATCATACATATCCTTTATGAGATTAATGTATAGGACAGGTATTTGTCTCTTCTCCAAAACTCTCCATAGTATCTCTCGTGGGACGGAATCATAAGCCTTCTCCAAATCAATAAAGATCATATGGATATTCTTCCTTTTAGCTCTATAAATCTCCATTGTTATCCTCAACAAATGGATGGCTTCAATAGTTGAGCGACCTGGCATGAATCCGAATTAGTTTTCTTTTACTTGGGAAACTTGCCTCAACCTTCTTTCGATCACACGTTCCCAAATTTTCACAGTGTGACTCATCAGCTTGATACCTCTGTAATTTTAATAATTTTGAATGTCTCCTTTGTTCTTATAAAGAGGCACCACGGTACTCCTCCTCCAATCTTCAGGCATTTTCTTGCTTCGCCAAATAACCATGGCCTCAAATTTCAGCGAAATTCAGTCGAATTTCTGTCGAATATCGATATTCAATGGAAATCGAAATTAGACCGAAATGAACGAAACGACCGAAATATGGGGGTCCTAGTACAAAAAATGACCGAAATGACCGAAATTTCGGTCGAAATTCTGCCGAAATTCCATCGAAATTCTGTTTTGGTCGATACCGAAATGGTGACCGAAACCGACATTTAAGGCCTTGCAAATAACATTGAATAGATTCGTAAGCCAAGTCAAACCACGCTCACCTAAAACTTTCCATACTTCTACTGGGATGTCATCCGGTCCAACACCTTTCCCAGGTCTCATAACCTTCAAAGCCTCCTCTACTTCTTTTCTTTGTATTCGTTTATAGCATGCACGATTCAAGTAACTTTCACTACTAGCTAGATCACCCAAAGTGATCTCTCTACTTCCTTCTCCAATGAAAAGTTTATGGAAGTATTGCTCCCATCTAGTCTCTATATCCTTCTGAGTAACAAGCACGTGACCTTCCTCGTCCTTAATGCATCTCACTTGAGAAAGGTCTTTGGTCTTTCTTTCTCTTGCTTTGGCCAACCTGAATATATCCTTCTGGCCCTCTTTAGAGTTGAGATTTTTATACAAAACCTCATAAGCTTTTGACTTAGCTTCGCTTACAGCCTTCTTTGCTTCCTTCTTCGCTATTTTATAGTCTGTGACAGTTTCCTCTGTTCTATCCTTAGACATAGCTTTAAAGCAAGCTCTTTTAATTTTTAGCTTCTCTTGCACCCCTTCACTCCACCACCAAGCCTCCTTTTGACCCGGAGCTCCTCCTTTTGACTCGCCTAGCATCTCTTTGGCTACCTTTCGAATACAAGATGCTACTGCCTCCCACATCTCGTTTGCACTACCGCTACAATCCCAAGATAAGTCTTCTAAAACCTTCTCCCTGAAGCTTGATTGCTTCAGCGGAAGATTCCACCACCTAGTTCTAGTGATCTTAGGAACCTTCCTTTTCTTTACCAGCCCTTTTATTTGTAAATCCAAGACTAACAAGCGATGTTGGGTTGTCAAACTCTCTCCAAGGATTACTTTGCAATCTTTGCAACACAACCGATCTCTTCTCATCAACGCAAAGTAATCTATCTGTGTTCTAGTTGAGCCACTCTTATAAGTAATTAAATGCTCCTCCCTCTTCTTAAAAAGAGTGTTTGCTATGAAAAGATCATATGCCGTTACAAAATCCAGAATGACTTTTCCCTCTTCGTTTCTATCCCCAAAACCATGTCCTCCATGCACACTTGCATACTCTGAAACATCTTTTCCCACATGTCCATTAAGATCTCCACCTATGCAAACCATCTCTCTTTGTGGGATTCCTTGTAAAATCTTATCCAGATCCTCCCAAAAAGCTTGTTTAGTCCTTTCATCTAAACCAATTTGCTGTGCATAAACTGAGATGATATTCAGAATTTCTTCTTCAAGCACCAACTTTAGCAAAATAATCCGATCCCCAAATCTTTGCACCTCAACCACACAATCCTTCAAATCTTTATGAACAACCACTCCAACACCGTTTCTGCCCTTATCTTTACCTGAATACCAAAGTTTAAAGCCTGTCTTCTCGATCTCCCTTACTTTCTCTCCAACCCATTTAGTCTCTTGAAGACAAAATATATGAATCTTCCTTCTTTCCATTGTATCCACTATCTCCATCAATTTTCTAGTTAAAGTATCGATATTCCAACTACCAATCCGTAACTTCCTTTGCAATCTCTTTTGGACTAACTTCTTTACTCGCATGCGTCCATTATGCGAGAACCCTTGTAAATTTTGGACTGCATCCGGGCGATGATGCGGCGGAACTAGCTTATTTACCCGCATGCGTTCCTCATGCGAGAACCCTTATAAATTTTGAACTACATCCAGGCTGCGATGTAGCGGCCCTTGCCAATTTTTCATTGCATTCGGGCGATGCAACGCGTCGCAAGTAGGGAACGCCCCAACGAAATCTGTAAGTTTGCTTAAATCCATGTTTAAAAGATCCGAACAGTTTCGAGATAAATTCATAAATAGTGTTCTTAGAAGAACTTTAAGAACACTATTTACGAATTTATCTCTCCTGCGCTGGCTGTCGGCTACTTAACGCGCAACCCTCCTCATTTACCTGGGCTTGGGACGCGCAACCCTCAGTATATGTATGTACTGATACATATGGAAATCGACGATATTATCAATGAGAGCTTGATATTACTACTTATTTACCTATTCCCAATATTAAAACACATAACTATGGAAATCATCCGAGAGCCTTGTTTGGTAGGGTATTGTGTGGTGGGGGGAGGGGGGTACATACGACGATTCTTCAACTTGGGGAAGCTTCACCTTCTTTGATTTTTAGCAATGGAGAGATGAAACAACTCAATAGCTTTTAGATATTCGATATAGGTTATTTGTTTCCTTCCATTTGTCATTTATCTTCGTATATAGATCTTCTTTACTGTAATTAATTATGCAATTCACTAGAACTTTGTCTACGACGATTATTTTCTACGAACTAAACATTCCCATTAATCATTATCTACATTGTAGAATCAAATGCTCATTTATTTTTATTTTTAATGAATAAAAGACATCTGGTAAGTGTTGTTAACTTAGTTATTTCGGCTTCCAATTCCAATATTTAATCAGTTCACTCAACGATAAGTTTGATATGATCGATATGCGATATAAGGAGTATATATATATTTTTTGAAGCCAAGAAAAGGGGGATACACTCATTGGTGTTCACCCCAATATATTAAAAGGAAGGAGAGTCAGAGGTACAAACAAAAAAAACAAAAAGAGCGACCCAGTAAAGGAGGTGAGAAACCTCCAGTTCTGGGCACAAACACAAAAAAAACAAGATATCGAAAATTAAGAACAACACTAATCATCCACCAAACCACTCGCGCGACATAGCACATTCTCCAAGTAGAAGCGTTGCGCAGAGAAAATGGCCTCGTTGCGGCTGAGCCAAAGCGAACATAACCTTGCCACCGGTGTCAAGAGCCACCGTCTATCCATATGTCTATTCACGAAGAGAGAGTCACAGAAGGTCTCCACATCACAAGCACGAACCAAAGCCACAAGCGGGTCATCCCAAAGCCCCGGACCATAGGGCAGCCAAAGAGAATATGATCCGGACCATATAAGGAGTATATATGAGAGATATGTGTTATATAAATGTGCAATTGTAAGCTTTTGTTGTTTTAAGAACTTGGATTTGATGATATCCATTTCTAATTTATATCAACCAAGAATAAGCATTAACAATGAAATGGCCAATATGACCGATATGTGAGATATAAGGGGCATACATGAGCAATATGTGTGATATATGTGTATATTTGTAAGTTATTTATTGTTGTAATAACTTGCAAGATCTTAATTTAAGAAAAAAATGATCAAAAAAGACTTTTTGAGCCATTTTCAACATTTCCATCGAAACGGTCAAAAGTTCTTGAAATTCCATCGAAATTTCGATGGGGAGTGCAAATTGAAATCGAGATTTCGAAGCTTGGCTCTCAGCGACATCACCAAAGGGCTTCTACACCCAAGGTTTTAAGTGTCAACATCAATGTTGTTTCATGGATACTAAAAAAGGACATGCTATCGAGACCTCAAAATTATGTTAAAGATTAAAATAAAATATAAATTTTACAAAATGTCTACTAGTTCTTAAATGTATAAATAATGTAGTTCTACTACAATCTTACATTTGGCTGTGCAAGGGAAGTTGACATGGCTGTGCAAGGGAAGTTGACATGTAAAATCATGTACCTTTATTATATGCAAAGAATCCTAAAAAATTTCGTATCTTAAATCACATGTTACTAAGTTGTTACATTATTTAACAAGAAGTGAATGTTTACAAAAGTGGAAGGTTGCATAATGAAAGCAAGAAAAACATTAGTATTCATCTAAAATTGAATACAAAAGTTAGAAAAAGCAAGGAAGAAATAACGTCACTACATAACCCTTGTTAGAAAGTTGCAACAACTCGTCTTGACATCTCTAAGTTATGTCGGTAATAATGGCATGCACTCATATCGTCAATATTGGTCAATATTTAGAGTATCTATGAAGATGATTCCCTAGTTTTATTCAATACTATCCAGTGATCAACAAGTATCTAATTATACTGCCTACATCCAAGAATGGGGGCACTTAACCCATGCCAATGCTGAAAATATGGGAAAACAACACACATCACCAGCATACCTAGCATTAGAATTCACGTCAACACTATTAAATGCATTTGGCCTCTTTACCGCTTCTTCCATGAAAAAAATGTTATATCATTATACTATAGTATAAGAAATGAGAGCTCTTCTTGCCTATATCTCGTGCAAATATCTCATGGTATTGCATGCTACACTATTACAGATTAAGCATCAGCTACGATTACACACTATAGATGCGCAAGAAGGCATCTGTTTTGATCTTATGTTGGGGTTGCAAATAATAATTTTTTGAATGACCATTAACCAACACATAGCATGGCATGGATATAATGTAATGTTTCTTCCAAGCAGATGTTCATGAAATCGACCGCATGGGCCGCATATGCTCGTGCGGCATGTATATCAAATCGATTATATGAAGTAGTGCATTACACACCCTAAGTGCATATGTGGCCCACATATGCCCCGCATATCTCGCATATGCCCTGCATACTTTTCATCTCTTCTTCTATTCAACAACGTGAATATGCAATGCATATGTATACAATTGCAGTGTGTTATGTATATGCATTGTTTGCTCATATATCATTTTAATGAGTATATGCAATGCATCGTCCTAATATTTTAATAATATGTCAATTAAGATTTTGCTCATGTATTGCAAATTTGCATGTATGTGTGTTGAAGTTCTGTTATTATGAACCATCTAATATGCATGTCTAATTTTTTTGTGATTAAATGTTAGGCAATTATTGACATCTACTCAACCATCAATCATGAACTATTTTTTCTTAGATTTTCTTTAACTCCACTTTGAATATAAATTCGGAACCACATATAGCCTGCATATGCCCTCGCATTTTGCTTATTCAGTATTTAGTGATTCGTCCGAATGCATACGCATACCGCTTTCCTGAACCTTGCTTCCAAGTAATGAACATCTTCAAGAATCTATGACAAAGCGATGTCTTAATATAGTCTCAAATCCTTGCAGTTATAAGCCTTGAAAATTTAACTTTCCAAAGCACCCTGTTGGTCTTCCTTTTTCCCGGTTTAAAATAATCTTGTTTGCCATCTCTATACTCTCCATCAACTGTGAACTTGGAACAAAAACCATCTGGATGTGAGAGATGATGGAATTGAGAACCCCTTTCAGAAGAGATTCGGTATCAACTTGGCCATAATTAAATAAATGGCATTAGACAAAAGAATGGGTTGAAAATCATCTACCTTAAATGCCACATCCTTCTTAGAAAGGATGATGGTGATGGCATGATTCAACCGATGGAAACCATGATTTCATTGCATGAACCCCTCCAAAGCTCCACCACATTCAACACACCACTTTCAATCACACTTTAGAATTCCCTGAATAAGGTGAGAAACCCATTGAAATTGGGGCAAGCGTCTACGTTGAGGTCGAAAACCACCGTCTTGGCCGCGACCATGTTGAATTTACGAATGATACCCATTGCTTGCTTCTGAGTGAAATAACCAACTTCCTGACCTAACCACCACATCCTAGATGATGCCACCTACTGCCTTATGGAACCAATTAGGCCCAACATTGCATTGCTCGCATATACTTCCCCATGTAACCACTCACCACCTATAGAGATGGACCATATTAGATTTTGTGGCGTTTTCCACTGGTCAACATGGAAGAAACTTGTTCATGTCACCATCCTTCAATGGTTCAACCAAGTCTTCTGCCTTATCATCCTTAAATAGGTTCTTTTGTTGCACCCACTAATCTCCAATTCACCAATCAAGCTGAACCAACTCAACCTGGGCCGCATATCTCTACTCCACCCAGCATTCCTTTACCTCCCTTCAAAAGACACAAGTCTCTCGCGCAACCTTGCATGCTTGGACATCATCCTTTACATAGCAAATTCATCAACTTGCTTGTTTTTTCACTAATCCTCTTCTACGTTTCTAGACCTCTCCTCCAACATTAAGAGCGCCCGAACTGGGAAAAGTTGGAAGGCCGAATGCCCTCATCGGACTCTGACAAAGATATATGTATGAATGGAGTGAGACCTTGGAAGCGCCCACACACTACCCAACTAGAAAATCTCTAGAAGTTCAATCGAAACCAGAAACCATACAATCTGCGAGAGAGATGACAAGTTGCACTACATGAACCAGTGATTGTAGGCATGCATCGCCTCAAGACGAATCTCCTTGGTAAGAGAAGCAAAATCTTCTGATTTTCTGGAAGAAGAAGAGACCTTTTAGCCCCAACAACGACACCCACACCTGATCCAACAGAGATCGCTGTACCTCGGAAGCCAGACCCATGGCCAACGACATTTGACGCTCGACTTCTAGTATTGCAATAGCCTCTTAATTACGAGTCTGCAACACAACCGACTCAGTAGGAGAGGGACTATGTAAAGCACAAGGTAGCCCCATAGTTCGGTACATCATTAGATCCCATGAAAGGATGAACAATGGATTCATATACTCCGAGCCCATCATCATCACACAAATCCGGCTTCTCCATCGTCAAGGAAGACTCATCGGCTTGTGGAAGAAATTTGCATTGTATCTAATTTTAAATTCCACCCATGGGAATTAATTTGAAGTGTTTCTACGCCTTCACAAGTCGCAACTAGGAAGCCCAAACATCTCCCTTGCATGTATTGTATTGCATACTTTACCTTCTTGCCCGATCCTTGATCTCCTGCCATTGCTGCAAACACTGGGCCAGAATCTGGTCACTGTTGCCCCATTATTGACGAGTCATCCAATCTCCACTAAGTCAATCGAAGAGAGAAGCTCACATGGGTGACCTGAAGCGTCACTGTAGCTGACGAGCGCAGTGATCCGATCTACTCCACCAAGATATTAGATCTGCCACTTGATCATAGGTCGTCTTGAACAATTGCCAAGACCTCATCCACATGAACAACGTGCCTTCCACAATGATGCAAAGTCACTGCAACGAAGAGGAGCCGTCAAACCTGGAGCAATCACATAGTGTTTCGAGTTGTGGTGCCGTCCTGAAGTTATGTTCTTATCCCACAAACCCTAACCAATGTGTTTGCAAAATCTCCCTTTAAAAGCTTCAGAGCATTTGACCTTGAAACACCATGAGTTCAGATTGATGATCCGATTGCTTTGGACAAAATGCTCGTAGTAACTCGCAGGAACCGTAATGATCCTTTACCCACCAACAAACCCTCAATGAGATTGATAATATAGCCATCTGCTTCATCTGATGTGTCTTCCATTGGCGCGCTACATGATCACCTTGTCATACCTTTAGAACGGTGATGCCTTGGTGCATGTCAGTGGAAGCATATCACAGGATTGCTGCATGCCCTCGCCATGTGGTAATCGACACCGTACCTAAAAAACAACAAACTAAACATGAGGGCTTATTGGATAACCATGGAATCTCCACTTCGGCATCTGACCTTGAAACACCGTGAATGCAGTTTGGATGACATGTCCAGACACACAAAGACACCATGAGGAGAACCTCCAAGGGATTTAGCCAGAACACTCATGGCAGCTCACAGGATTCCTGGCAAGCCCTTACTCACTGACAAACCCTCAAGTAGATCAAGAACATAGCTTGTATACTTCATCTAATGTGTCCCCCATTGGCACGCTACTTAGACTTGCCATACAGCCAGATCGGTGATGCCTTGGTGCATGTTGATTGAAGCACGTTACTGTCAGGTCTGTTGCATGTCCTTGCCATGTGGTCATCGACGCCATGTTTAAAAACAACGAACTAAACACAAGGACTTCCTGGATCCCCCTTCCATTGAGCTTTGACTTATGACCATGAGCCCTCCACCTCCACATCACTTGCAGATGCCTCTCCATCTTGATGTCTTTTCCTTTGCTTCTGTTCACTGCATCTCCTGCTCCGGCTCTGATTTTGGTGGCTCTCTCTCTTGCCACCCTCCCAAATTTTCGTCAACGAGAATCTTCATTGGCCCCCTCTAATGTCCTCTCCTTTTCTCTTCATGTTCTCTCATTGCCCTCTCTCATTCTCCCAGTAATATTTAACCTCATTCGGTAATTAGATCTTTGTTGGCAGTTCTCTCACACACACATGAAATCAACACATAACTTGCGGAATTCTCTGAAAATATTCTTGGCCTATCAACCTACTTTAATATTCTATTTTATAAACTTGTTGGTTTTTATATCTGTTTAATCATTGAAGCTTGTGCTGGAATTTTTTCATTATTTTTTTGCTGGTATTTCTTATTGTATGCCTTTTTGGCCTGTCACATATTTTTAAAAATTACGCTAATGTTTTATTTTTCTTTTATGCTGTATCGTGCTATTTTGCAGATACGAGACTACCACAGACGTCATTCAGCAGGACGAGTGATTGATGTTGCTACCGAGTGTGAAGAGCTACTAAAAGAGGAACCTCGTATCGAGTTTAGTGGGGAGGTACATCCTTGTTCTTTCTTCTCATGTTTTTTTTTGTTAGCTGTATTTACTTCTTTTCTCTTATATTGAGGTTACCTTGTTTTTTTTTAAATTATAAATATTTGATATTTGTTTTTTTTGGCATTCTGTTATTTGATTGATTAGTCCGGGAGACATGTCTTTTCAATTTGACAACTACACCATTGTTTTGATTTAATTTTTCCTTTCGCTAAGTGATCAACATTTTTTTCACTGCCTTTGATAAATTGTCAGAATTCCAGCTTTCTTTGGTCTCATGTTTTGTGCTTGTAACGAACATGTACTACTATACTATTATTGTAATAATGGCATGAATAGGCAAAGCTGTTTGAACGTTAACTTGAAACATAGTGTATATGCAACAAAAGACTAGGCCACCAACCACATACCTTTGATTTACATTAATAAAGGAAGTGAAAATGATTTTTGGAAATGATTATCAAGTTTTCAACAATTGTACTGTCTAATTGTGGGTCGATATTAAGTCTTGGCCGCAGAATTTTTTTTATTTAGACACCATATTTTCAGCCGAATGATTAATCCCTTAGTCTAAGGAGACACGATCTTTTCAGAAAAAAAACCCGAGGGATGTAATCATCCATATTAGATCAAATTTTGGCACACCGATACAACTTTAAGAAGGTATTTCTCACATCAACTTGGAGATGTAGACATAGCACCACTTGCATGTAAAGAGTGAACAAAATAATCATAAACACCATTGCATATTTATGGCTTTTAACGATCATATCATACACAAATTATATCTCTTCCATCCTCGATTTTTTGGTATATGCAGAATTATGCACAGTTATGTGCTACTTGACTTCTTGTTTAAGAGAGCCGAGATGCAAAAATCCACATTCGTCACACGTGAAGATGTGGTTTCTAATGACGGGGCCTCTTTTGAACTAGAGCGATATCCTAATTTAAAGATAACCATCTCAGTATTCCCTTTTATTTTTTTGAATCTAAAAAGGGGGAAACACGCTATGGTATCCACCCCATTGTATTAAAACTCAAGGAAGTTACAGAAAGACTTATAATGACCACGACTCTAAGAGACATCTAGAATATAACAATACCTTTTCACAGTAAAACCACTCATTAGAAAACAGAGAGCCATTTCTTCCCAGCCAAATAGACCATATAAGAGCCAGAGGGCGCATGACGTCAGAGCGAGCCCAATTTCTTCCAAGATACAAGGATTTCCAAAAACGGTCAAGATCCACCATATTTAACCAACTCAAATTGCTATCCTCCCATATAAACATGGTCCTTTGACATCTGAAGAAGATATGATCCATGGTCTCGATATATGTTTGACAAAGAGCGCACCGATCAAGCCTCACACATCTGTCCCGAGTCATAGTACATTGTGTCTCAACAACCACAGAAAGAAACCAACTCTGCTAGGAATGCACAGTTCCCAAATAAAACCGCGGTCATGAATCAGAGAGTCTGATCTTTGGGGGGGGGGTAGAGATCGCAGGTAGGCCTTCCTGACAGTGAAAGAGTTGTCTCACCAAACCCAGTGATCTCTGCCTAAAGAAGACCGATTACACAAACGGAGGGAGTCAAGTAAAAGTAGGAATTCCTCAAGCCGCTGGTTTGAGAAATCAGTAACAAAAGTAGGCATCCAGTTCCCATCAGTCCAGCATTCCGAAACCCACACATCTTGATCGGCAGACAAGGCAAAAAGGCGAGGACAACTCTTTCAGTATTTCCTTTTAAATTCGTATTCAACATGTATATATTGATATAGACCACAGAGAGAATGCATCCTTCTCCGGTGCTCTAATTAAGTTTCCAGACGTTCTATTCGAGGTTGATGATGCTTTATGACTTATGACGCTTCTCAGATAACGACATAAAATCTTCCCACTCATTGCATTTTAGATCACGGTCAGTTTATCACTTGTATTTCTAGCTTTAAGAACATGCACCCATGTTTTCATCAAACGACTTGCATCTAAGGGACTTAAACGTGCAGTATACATTGCATATATTAAACAATAGCTTAATATGCATAAAGCATCATCATTATGCATTTCATTGATCATACAGCTTTTTTTAGAGCTTAGGCATCAAGGAATTTTGGTTTGTTTTACATGCATTATTCATGATAACACATGCATATAACATCATTTTTTTACTTCTACAAGAGCTCATTGTAATCATATCATTTTAAGAACCAAAATGTCATAGCAGAGATTTAGATTCGTTTGTTCATCCATATAGCCTCGATTAAATCAACAAAAAAATAAGGGATCACTGATGCTGAAAGTACTGATGCAATTAGACTATTGGTTTTTTTAAAACTCACAGATATTATATACCAGTATTTACATACATATAGGAGTATAAGTCAACTAATGGAACGCGTTCTCACTAGGGAATCCCCATGTCTCATTAGCGAATCCCCATGCATTTTTATTTCGGTCTATGGAGGGGATTGCTGGTATACAGGGAAGTGTAATATGTACTCAACTAGCCGATATTGATATGTCTTGGGTATTACCAGTGTAATGGGGACAATGCCGATTATAGCACTTGCCCATATCGATACATCACTGTACACATATTTATGAGTTACATGCTTTGTGCTCTTCTCCGTTGCTCCTACTAACACTATATAGACTTGCCAGTATAGAGATCCTGATTTGCACAGCAAGGAGCAAAACAAAATCAAAATTGACATATAAACTCTGAACCTTGAAGATTCTAAGTTACAAATGCATAAAATCAACTCAAGATTTTACGATTTTTTGTATATAGGGATAGAGAACAAATGCAATTTCCGTTACAAATATTCGCAAGAAACCCAAGTTCCTCATTCATATTTATAATTATGATTAGAAAGTAGGGACACATCCTTTGATATAAGGATGCCTCGTTTAATCCAATAGACATGTCCGTCACTTTATCTTCTTCCCTACTAATGGGAACTGTCATATCAGACAAATAGATTCAGCTAGCTTGGTTATTTAGACCAACCGAATTGAGTCCTCTTACACTAATAAATCACAAATTTCACGGACACTTCCTCTCAAAAATAAATAAATTCACATACACTTGATTCGCGAAATTTGAGTAGGATTTTTTCTGATGTAGTTACTCTTTTAATTCTTAATCAAATTGTAGCTCCTTTTAATTTCATTCAATTAGCCTTGTATAACTTTTAATTGAATTGTTTGTAAAAAACTTTTAATTGAAAATTGTTGATATTTTATTTATCTTTGCCTATGTTTATGCATTTTTCACTTATTTTAGTGTCTATTATGTAATTTGCTCAAGCATGTTTCTACTCTTATATAAGAGAACCCTAGTACCTCATGAATAAACAATTCATTTGTCTATTTCCTCATGGTATCAGAGGGACGATCTTAAATCGAAGTTCTTGTACCCCAAATCCTAGCCGACCCGTCACTCCCTTTTCTCTCTTTGGGGACACCGTCGAAGCTGATGGATAAGATCGGGGAGAATGCTTCGTGGGAGCAAGATGATGCGTACACACGCATCTGGCTCCTTGAAATTCATCCAAGGATAACCAATGATATCCTGAACCTGTCCTCCGTCAAGGCAATGTAGGATATCCTGGCAGTCACATGTGGCCAAGCAAAGAATGAGGTCAATATTCTTCAGTTGGAGCTTGACATCTTTATGGTCAAGCAAAATGGTCATCCTCTGCACAGTTTCTACTCTTCGCTTCGTGGCTTCTTCGAGAAGCTTTACAGCTTCATGCCAGTGTTCACATGTACTAAGCAACTAATAGTGTACGATCACGCCAAAGTTTTCCTAGATGCTCTAGATTTTGAGTACGGGGTGGCATACACCCAACTTCTTGCCAGTGCGGCTATCCCTAATGGAAGAGGCTTACAATCGTCTCAACGACATCATTGTCCCATCTCCTACCACCACACAGACCTTCTCAAGGATGGTCTCATCTAGCGACAAGGGAGGTACTACTTAGTTCAAGGTGTGAATCCCTATGGTCTAGTCTCATCATGCACGTACTGTCGTTGTCGTAATCATTTAGAGGTGACATGCTATTTGAAGCATAAATATCTCGTTCTGCTTATGTAGCTGAGCAATCAAAGCCTTAGATAGTTCGACCCCTTCTACAGATTCATGATTAGATGATATTGTCTCTCGTTTGAGTTAGATAATAATTCTTAGTGCTGACACTACTGTATGTCCTTCAGATGTTGTAGACTCTTGCCAGATTATCCTCGAGCTCCTCAGGTTGTGGTAGGGTAGATATGACAAAGCGGATTGTGGACTCTGGTGCTTCCCACCATATGTATGGAGACAACACAGTTTTCTTCATACAAATATGGTCCTCCTAGTAAATCAGTTGTCATTTGTGAATAGGGGCCCATTTATCTCTTACAAGACACAAGGATGTTCATTTGACGCCATCCATGCGCCTGCAGAATGTGCTACATGCACCATATTTTGAGATGAATTTACTTTATATTAGTCAAATCATTACAAACTTGCATTGTCGTGCCATTTTGACCCCTCTTCTCTAGTGTTTCAGGTATGACATGGTAATTGGATGTGGCCATAAGCAAAGGGGACTTTACAGACTGGTCCAATCTCCATATGCTAGTGCATCTTTAGTTCCTATTGGATCAATGTCACCATAAATGTGGCATCTTCGATTTGGTTACCTTTCTCTCTTGAAGTTGTCATGTCTTCCCATATATATCCATACAATATACCTTCTAGTGCGAGGTTTGCCAGCTTTGGAAGCATCACCTGTCTTCTTTTTTCGATCGTTAGAGTCGTGGTAGTAGCCGTCTATTTGAGCTTTCCCTGATCAACAAAGAAGGTTATCTTATATTTATGGATGGCTTTGTAGGTTATCTTGGATTTTTCTTTTGAAAAACAAGTTTGAATTAGGTCTGTCATTAAATCTTTCATTATTGAAATAAGTAATACTTTCTTTGCTATTGTTAAATATGTTTACTTTTTCAATGCCTTAGAGATTAGCACATTACACATGTCATTTTCGAACGCAAACACCGTCACATTGGCACTGTCGTTTTCGGATGCAACAATCATCATTTACATGACGAGATCATGATACTTTTGATTCAGAGTCGTGTTCCACACTCTTTATGGGTTGATGCAGTTCTCACCGCTTGTTACTTAGTGAATCGTATGCCATCCTCTGTCTTAGGAGAGAAGGTTCCTTTCTCGATAGCGTTTTCTTAGGAGGACATGTTCTCCCTTACACCTTGCTTGTTTGGTTCTTTGGATTCATTCACCACATGTCTCCTGGTTGTTGCAAGCTCTCCTTCAGAGCTGTCAAGTGTGTCTTTGTTGTCTACTTTTGTATACGGAAGGGGTACCGTTGCTTCAACCATGTTAGATGGAAGTACTACATCAATGCTAATGGGGTTGTCATGTATTTCTCTCCTACACGTGATCAGTTGACTTTGTCTGACTCTGGAGAAGTATACACCTCCTCCTCCTCCTTTGGCACCACCACCTCCAGTCTTACCAGCACCTCCACCACCTCCACCGTTACCACCAACTCTTATGGCTTCTCCACCATCGCACCTAGTACCTTGGCTCACTGGTTGCCACGCTATTCCTACCGATGGCACTACTAATCAGTCCATGCAGCATGCTACTTTACAGGATGATCATGTGTTCTCTTAGGAGGTATGTCTACACATTGAGGAGGCGTGTTATCTTGATGTGCCAATTGCTCTGTAGAAGAGGATGCACATGTGTGCTACTCATTCTCTTGTAACCCCTGTCTCTTTGGGATGTCTCTCAAAGGATTTTAGGTGTGTCGTGGGATTGTCAGTCGTGGAGTCACCACGGACATACAAGGAGGCGATACGTGATAGTCAGTAGTGTCTTGCCATGGAGGAGGAGATTGTCGTGGTACAATTACATGGCACATGGAGTATTTTTATAGCTCCTACATGTGCATTTGTTGTGGATTGCAAGTGGGTGTTCAAGCACTGAGCAGATGGCATCATGGATCGCTACAAGTCGTGCCTTGTGGCTCGTGGGTTCACCCAAACGTATTGGCTGGACTATCATGATACTTTTTCTTTTGTGGCTTGACATTCTAGTCTACATTATGGATCATTCTCTTTGTTGTAGTGACACGAGATTGACCTATATAGTATATACCAACTCGATGTGAGAATGATTTTTTATGGTGATTTGCAGGAGGAAGTCTACATGCAGCAACCGTTAGGGTTCGTTGTCGAGGACATTGCCATATGGTGTGTAGACTTCGTAAGGCTATCTATGTCCTTAAGCAATGTCCAAGAGAATGGTTTCAGAAGCTCTCAGACTTGATAGAGCAACATGTGTTCAGGAGATCGATTGTATATTACTCACATGTTCGTTTAGATGTTTCAGAGAGGTACAATTGTTATACTGGTTTACGTTGATAATATCATTGCTAAATGAGATGATGCACATGGCATTGGTGTAGCTAAGGATTTCCTTCGTCGGTTGTTTGTAACCAAGGACCTTGGTGATTTATGTTACTTCCTTGGACTCGAGTTTGTAAGGAATCGACAAGGTCTTGTTATGAGCTAGAGGAAGTACATTATAGATCTTCTCTTTGAGACATCCATGGCAGATTGCAAGCATGCAACGGCTTTCATGGTCCCGAGTATGAAGTTATATGATGATGACGTAGATGAGATAGACAAGATGCACAGAGCTCATTGCGAAGCTACTTTATGTGCTCATCACCAAGCCTGACATATCCTTTGCAGTGAGTAGAGTGAGCCAGGTTATGGAGTAACCTAGCCATGCAAATATGGATGCATTTCATATGATTATGAGGTATATGAACTCGGGAGGACTCCCTCTTTCTAGTCAAAAAATAATAATAATATTAAATTTGGCCAAAAACGCATTCAAGAATAATTTAAACTAGTAAAGATACACTACATAAGCGATGAAGGCATTGAAGTTAGAAAAAACTAATACTAAGCCACTAATATACGAATATCAAGTTCCAATTCCAACTTCAATGATTCTATATGAGTAATAAACTAAAGTCTATACCTAATACTAAAGTACAATATAATTCACAATCTTTAGTGCGAAGTAAAAAATATTAATATGCCTTGAATCCCAACCATTTGTCTTGTTGGACGTAGTTGGAGAACCTTCATATGCATTCCCTCCTGCCATATCATACTCACAATAAAATGTAATAATTATTTTACTTAACGTGTTTATTTTTCAGCATTGCTTATTCATATATCACATATGTTATAACTATTCTAAGATTCACAACTTATACAACCAAACAACATCAAGTTGTAAACTTGCAATTAATATAAAATTTTTATTACAATTCATACAAAAATATGTGTGTAATAGAACTAGTATGTGTAGATGTATGATAAATTGGATATGATGTATACAAGATCATGGAACTTCGCTTGTTTCAAGAGATCTCTTCTATTTGCATGGAACTATATATAGAAATATGCAAGGTTTAACATGGAAACAAAAATACAAACATAAAAAAATAGTGCTAACGGAAAAATAGGGTCAAGTGCAACCAAAAATGTAAAAAAGCCTCGTGACTTGGAGAACCTTCATATGCATACCCTCCTGCCATATCATACTCACAATAAAATGTAATAATTATTTTACTTAACGTGTTTATTTTTCAGCATTGCTTATTCATATATCACATATGTTATAACTATTCTAAGATTCACAACTTATACAACTAAACAACATCAAGTTGTAAACTTGCAATTAATATAAAATTTTTATTACAATTCATACAAAAATATGTGTGTAATAGAACTAGTATGTGTAGATGTATGATAAATTGGATATGATGTATACAAGATCATGGAACTTCGCTTGTTTCAAGAGATCTCTTCTATTTGCATGGAACTATATATAGAAATATGCAAGGTTTAACATGGAAACAAAAATACAAACATAAAAAATAGTGCTAACGGAAAAATAGGGTCAAGTGCAACCAAAAATGTAAAAAAGCCTCGTGACTCGAGGCTTACGCCTCCCCCTCGTCTCGAGCGCCTCGCGCCAAGTCAAGGCGCACGACCCACCTAGAGAACCCGAGGCGTGCTCCTCAGGGTGAATTTGGTGTGCCTCGCCTTGAGGCGTACGCCTTTGCGCCTCGAGGAGGCGCTTTTTAAAACCATGTCCGCTACTGAAGTCCCACACACATATCAAGAGGCTCTCAAGGTGACCGAATGGTGTCTGGCAATGGATGCGAAAGTGGCCGCTTTATAGTCTCGAGGCACGTGGAGTACAGTTATAACCCCAACAGATGTGCCTGTAGTTGGATGCAGGTGGGTGTTTACAGCGAAGCATCGAGCATATGGCAACATTGATCGCTACAAGGCATGGCTAGTAGCTAGAGCTCCACTCAGACTTATGGGGTGGACTATTAGGATACTTTCTCTCATGTTACTCGACACTCTAATTCGTGTTCTTCTTTCGATTGTTGTTACACGAGATTGGCCTCTATATCAGCTTGATGTGACAAATGCTTTCCTCTAAGGTGACCTTTAGGAGGAAGTCTATATGCAACATGCACCAGGGTTTGCTGCTGAGGGTGAGTCTCAGAAGGTGTCATACTTCATAAGGCGATCTATGCCTTAAGCAGAGTTCGAGAGCATGGTTTCAGAAGCTCTTAGATGTGATAGAAAAGAAGGGGTTCAGAAGATCCACCGCAGATCACTCATTATTTGTTCAGAGATCCGAGAAGGACGCGGTTGCTATATTGATATACGTTGATGATATCATCAATATAGGAGATAATGCACATGGGGTCCAAGCAACTAAGAAGTTCCTGAGTCAGCAGTTTGTGACCAAGGTTCTTGGCAATCTACGCTACTTCCTTGGACTGGAGTTCGCCAGGAACCAGCGATGTCTTGTGATGACCCAGATGAAGTATGTTACAGATCTCCTTTTAGAGACATGCATGGCAGACTGCAAGCCAGCCGCTACTCCCATGGACCTGAGCATGAAGTTCTATGACGATGACATTGGTGAGGTCGATAAGAGGAGATGCAGAGAGCTCGTCGGAAAGCTGTTATATGTGACCATCACTAGACCAGACATACCCTTTGCAGTAAGCAAAGTGAGTCAGTTATTGGAGCAGCCGAGACATGCACTTATGGATGCAATCCATATGATCTTGATGTATCTGAAGACTTCATCTGACACTGGTCTTTTGTTTAGCAGGGGCACATCTTTTGCGGGTACAACTTGTGCAGATGCAGACTATGCATGTTGTCCCAAGGACATGAAGTCTACCTCCGGGTTTGCTGTATTTATAGGGAGCTCATTAGTATCATGGAAGAGCAAGAAACAGACTGTTGTCGTCAGATCGAGTGCCGAATCAGAATACATAACCATGACACAAGGGAGTACATAGATGATGTGGGTTAGGTCAGTTTTGACTTATCTAGACTTGACGTGCCTCTTCCTATGCACCTCCAACGCGACAACCAGACTGCCCTTTTCATTGTTAACAATCCAGCTTTCCAAACCAAGCATATCTAGGTAGATTGCCACTACATTCGAGATATGATCCAGAAGGGCCTTATTTCAACATCACATGTCAGTTCGAGTGAGCAGACAATAGACGTGCTCAGCAAGGCTCTCGCCAGAGGGCCCTTTCAGCAATGCTATTCCAAGCTGAGCCTGATCGACATCTACGCTCCAGCTTAAGGGGGAGTGTTCAAGAGTTTTATGTTATGTCATTGTTTTACGATTATTTATTTATTCTGTCCATAGTATGTAATTTACCCATTCGAGTTTCTCTCTTCTATATAAGAGAACCCTTGAGCTCTATGAATAAACAAGTTCTCCACATTGCCTTCTCGTGACATTGTCATTACCGCTTCTACCATGCAAGCTTGTAAAAATCGGTCGACTAGGTGAGTCGAGGGGAGGGGATAGCCGACTCGACTAGGCCTAGTCGGCCATTAGTCGGGCCGACTAATCGGCCGACTTTTACATCAAGCTTTTATATTTTTTTGTTTTTTGCTTTTTTTAAAGCAAAGTATTCTAATACGCTTAACTTTATATTTAAAGTCAATTATTTCTTTTGTTTCATTTTGTAAGTATAGAAAATATACAAATCTATGTTAATACGTAATCAAACTTATTCTAATATGCAATAATGTTAAATTTAAAGTCAATTGATTCTTTTATTTCATTATAAAATAATAGAAAATGTACAAATCTATGTATAAAAATGATTTATATATTAAAATGATTAAAAAAATTCAAAACCGACTAATGACTTACTAAATCCGATTAGTCGCCCGACTGCCGATTAATTCTTAATCAGTGACCCCACCGACCGAGTATCGACTACCGCTTTCTATAACCTTGCTACCATGCATTTTGTGCAAGGTTTTAAAAACCGGACCGGACATTGAACCGGTCAATCTTCGGTTTGGTCCAACCGGGTCGAACCGTCAGTCCAAACCGGTCGGACCGGTGATGACGTCAGCATGACGTCATCATTCTCATCCACTCGAAAAAAACCGGACCAGGCTTAATTTACTGGTCAGACCGGTTGAACCGGTTTTTTGAACCAATAAAACCGGATACATATATATAAGTATATATTTATATACCAATGAAATAATCGTTAGAAATTTCAAATCTTTAAATAGAATAACATGATTGCCTCTTTCGAGTAAAACTATACAAAGTTAGTCGCATTTTCTAGAATTATATAGAGTATAATATTGTAATCATTTATTTATACTTGTTTCAAGAAAATTACTCTAAGAAAGTATTGACACAATGTATATTCAAAAAAAGAGAGGGACATACCTTATATCGCAGAAGTTAAGAAGGGTATATATGATAAAAACCACATTATTTCATTATTTAAACCTTTATTTTTTGAAAATTACCAAACCATCAAAACTGGGTCAATCCGGGTCAACCCGGTCCGACCATCCGGGTCAACCCGGTCCGACCACTGGTCGGAACCAGTTTTTTATTTTTTATTTTTTTTTGAAATTATTTTCAAAGAACCGGCCAAACCGACCGGGTCCGAGCCGGTTCCCGGTCCAACCGGTCCGACCGGCCGGTCCGGTCCGGTTTTTTATACCCTGATTTTGTGGGAGTGCGCCATTGCAAATCGTCTCTTGGTGCAATTGTTGCCATTCTTCCAACTTTCCAAAAAAATTATTGCGTCAATACTTCAATTGTATTGAACTTCAGGGAACTTAATAAAAAATCCAACACGAAATTTGAGAAAATGGATTTTTTTGAAATTACAATGCGGCTTGAGCTGGTCGATCTCTATAATTCCTTGCACCAATACTCTGTGGATCCCTATAATTTCTTGCACCAATACTCTGTGGAAATGAAATAGAATACGCATATTAAAGAACAAAAAGAGAACATGTAATTGCATGATTTGAGGTGGTCATGAAACCCTCCCTCCCTCTTTTATAGGAGAAGACCTCATGGGGTCGGATTTTTTTAATTAGTTTGTAAATGGATATAAAGAGGTATTTGGTTGTACATATAGTCCTACCAACACACTGAAGTCATGTGTTACTAAAATACATTTGTGTAATTGGAACTTCGAGAGATCTAATTACCCAATTGACTCAACTTGATGCAAATTAAATATTGTAAGGGAATATTTTGAGAGTGTGTCAGGATGAAGCATAAGACATGTCCAAACAAGGGGTGTTTTTAGGGGGGTGGTGAGAAGTGTAGATATATTTGGAAAGAGGAAGGTGGAAGGGGAAAGATACAAAGAAATTTCAATTTTATAATAACTTAAATGACTCAAATCTGTCCGTGAGTAATGCCTAAATGGCCCTTATATACAAAGATGGACGTATTTCAAAATAAAGAAAGGTTAAAAAAGATAATCTTATCAAACTTAATTGGTCCCATCTTAAATAGCTAAACACATTTTTTGAGATTACATACGATCTCAATTTATTTAGCTTATGGGGCCGACCCTACTTAATTGTGGGAAAATGCTTTGTTGTTGTTGTATACAATCTCAATTTATTTAGCTCTAACTAAAATAATGTTGTACTCAATTTGGATGGAAGAAAGAAAAATAATGTTGGGCGCCGAGGTTCCTTGCGGATCTCTCGGATCAGAGGTTGGAGGAGTTTTTGCGGATGTTGTCTGAGATTCCCTCTGCCGGGGAGATCTCGGGAGACCTGGACCGTTTGGAGTAGACAGATGGTAAGTTCTCGGTGATGGCGGCCTATCGAAAGATTACTGCGTCTTTGGTGGAGCGTGATGCAGATCTGTGTGCTGAATCATGTGAAGGTGATTTGGACAGCTAAGATTCCTGCTCGGGTTAAGGTCTTCCTTTGGTGTATGAGGAGAGGTCGTATTTGTGACAAAGTGAGAAGAGGCAGACTGCTGGGTGGGACGGATTTAAAGTGTGACAGATGCGAGGACGAGTTGGAAGATGTGGACCACATCTTCTTTGGGTGCAGGTCTTCGGCAAAGGTTTGGGAGTCGTTGCGGCTAACTTGGGTCCGGGCTGTTGATGCTGATCAGTTTTGGAGGTCGATTCGTGGGGTCGGCCTTGGGTCTTCCGATGATGTCTCCAAGGCTCTGGCCGCTCTGTGGGCTATTTGGCTTGGTAGGAATGATACAATTTTCAAGGGGCAGCGGTTTTACTCTGAAAATGTTATAGCCCACTGTAATGCTTTGTACAATTTCTGATTATCAAACTGATGTACCCTTTGCTTTATTAATGAATGTTTTGGTGTGGTGACTCCCGACTCGGGAGGGCTCCCCCTTTTTTTACTCAAAAAAAAGAAAGAAAAATAAATATTAATTTAGCCCTAATTTTCAGTTTCAATTGCAGCAGATTACCACTTTGACACTTATCTCATGATAAGTTGCCTGAGCCTCATGCATTGTAAGAGAAGATCTAGGGTGTTTGATCCTTGTTTCCACCTCTCAGAATTTCATTTGAAATAATACCAAACTTAGGAGCTTAGTTGCATTTGTTTACCTATTCAATTAATGAACTTCCTTATAATATTCCCTCACTTTGATCTTTATATAATGTACGTGTGATGCATGTAATTACTTATAATTTTTTGCAAGGTTGCAAAAGTCGGTAATCGGTACTCGGTCGGTTGGGTCACTGACTAAGAATTAATCGGCAGTCGGGCGACTAATCGGATTTAGCCGGACTTTAATCGGCTTCGAATTTTATGATTATTTTAAGTATATAGCTCATTTTTATACATATATTTGCATAGATTTTGTACATTTTTATACTATCATAATAAAATAAAAGAAGTAATTGAATTTAAAAAAACATTAGCATATTATAATAAGTTTGCTTATAAAAAAACAAAACATTAAAAAAAAATATGGTATCTCCAAGCAAAAATTTGTCGATTAGTGTACCTAGTTGGAATTAGTCGGTACTCGGTCGGCCACCCCACTGACTAGACTAGTCGGACGACTCGGACCTACTAGTCGGGCCAGTCGGACGACTTTTACAACACTGATTTTTTGTAAAACTATCTCAATTATCTTTGTCTTTGGGGTAGGAAGCTCGCTGGAGATGATATCTCTTCTCATATTAGGGTCCCCCCATGACGAAATTGGCGCCATTAATTGAGGTTAGGACGATGCGATGACCGGTGATTAGGTTCGGGTGATGCCAATGTGGTTGCATGATTCTATATCCATGCTTGATAATCTTGTGGTGTCGTCCTCTTGTAGTGTGGTTGCAAGCGAGTATGACATGATGATGTTATAAGGGTAGTTGGAGCGACTTGTCAATGGTAGGTAGAGTAGACGTATGTGCAACAGGATCGACGACGCCGACACATGATAGCATGAGGGTAGCTGTGAGGGTGGCAGAGTGGAGGGGTGGTGACTGCTTTGGTAGAAGGGTGGGGGCAATGATGTTGGTGTGGGGGAAGACATTATAACAACATTGGTATGGGGAAAGGGGTGGCATTGGTGTAGGTTGGATGATGACTTTGTACGGGGGAGGCGGTGGCAAACTACTCGTCGTAGCTTACATGTTGACATCGATCTCATTGGAAGATATTATGAGGTGCAACAGTTGGAATTCAAATTATGATGAAATGGATTCGTGGTATCTTAGAGATTGTATGAGACTCAAATCTCCTAATAATCCCCATATATCTTGGAGGTCCACCTCGGAAAGTTTTGGAATAAGCAGGAGGACTACGTAGATCCTCAAAGCGTCGGGCTATATAGAGCTTTAAATCCAAATGCATTACCTGAATTTGTACCAATATATTTATAATATTCAAGAATGCAAAAAACGATCTAAACGATTGTTAAAATGGTCGTTTAAACGTATGCGGTGACCGACCACCTCATTTAATCAAAAGAGAGCCCATAAATGGGTGAGCCACATAAACGACCGTCTAAACGGCCCTAAATGGCCTTTTAAGAACATGGATGTACTTTCTTCAATGGATCGCCATTATCCATGATTTTTTGGATTCTGACTATGAGTTGTAATTGTTCATGTTGTCTATTTTGACATTTGGCTATGAATTCTATTTGTTTATATTATTTATTTGGACACTTGGATGAAACATTCCTTGTATTTGACAATATTTGATCTATATTGTTAATTTGTTATTCTATTTTTCTTATTTGTGTATACTTTTTTTTATTAATTATATATATATGTAATAATTTTTTAGTTTTAAAAAAATACAAAACTGCATAACTCGTCCTGTTGAAACTCCCGCATACTGTTTAATTAGTAAGCAGTGACCCTACTGACTGAATATCACATACCGCTTTTTGCAACCTTGGTAATATTTGAGAATGAGCATCATGTCTTCAAAATCCTATGTGCTCTTTCTTTCTGCTGCAATAATAAGATGAGGGCTTATGCTCTTTGCTGCTTGTATCGATCTTCCATTAAATTTTGATGCACAGAAAATTAGAGAGGGTGAGAGGAAGAGTGAGAAAATATGTCGGGACACTGGTTTTTGGACAAGAAGTGTGGAGATGCTCATGGAAGGAGAGGGAATATGGAGAAAATCTATTTTTATATTAACTCAAATATGTTCTTATGCCGTGACACTGGTTTTTGGACAAGAAGTGTGGAGATGCGCATGGAAGGAGAGGGAATATGGAGAAAATTTAATTTTTATAACAACTCAAATATGTCCATAAACAATGGTTACCAGTCCCTTTACATATAGTGGGTTTGAATTACAAAAATATAAAAATAGGATAATAAAATGATTTCTAACAACCTTCAAAATGACCCTTAAAATTACTCAACATAAACAATGCTTGCTTGTCCCTTTATATAGAGAGGGGTTGAATTACAAAAATATTTAAAATGGATAATAAAGTAATATTTAATAAACCCTAAATGACTCTTAAAAATACCTAACATAAATAACTATGCCTAAGTCCTTAAATAAATAACTAAACCTTATTATTGAGATCACACGTGATCTAAATTTATCTAATTAAAACTAAAGTAATGTTGGGCTCAAATTGTATGAAAGAAAAGATGACAAATCCTAATTCTCAATTTCACGTTGTGTCACTACCCTTCTCTATTCTCAACAAAATTTGATGCAAGTCTTCCTTTTAGGTTTATTTGCTTGGTGGAAAGGATTAAATTCTATTAATTGAGAAGTTTGGTTTGCATATCTACCATTCTTTTTTGCATATGCATAAAATTAAGGGATTTTTACCCGGCAGACCCTATAAACATTACCAATTGCCTCTGCGACCTTTTGCATAACGTAATTACCCCATTGACCCTATAAATTACCCCAAGAACCCTCACGAGCTTCAAATAGAGTAACCGCAGGGTTCATGTGGTAAGAGTTGGCAAGTTTACGGGGTCGAGGGGGGAATTATGTTATTTCAAAGGTCGTGGAGGTAATTGGCAAAGTTTATAGGCTCTGCCGGGTAAAAATCCCTAAAATTAAACTTAAGCAAATCCATACTTTATATGCATGAGTTCGGAAAGGTCAAGGATGACATTAATGGTTTCTCATCATCTGAAGATGCAACCCTATTTTAACGGCAAAAAAATTAATTTGTAGATAAAAATTCCAAATCTCATTAGGTTCAGTCCATTTGATTGTGGTTTGAATACCATTTCTTTGAGTATTGAAGATGCTGGGCTCGTTTGTAATATCTCAAGTTCATAAGCATGGGACCACCGCTAAAATTTTGATGCAATTAAAAGTTAATAAAGAATTGACTTTCAAAAAAAGACAAATGAAGAATCGTATTATTCGTTCCTGTGATCAATAGTTTGCATATTTTACAAATGACATTTTGCATAAGTTTTGTGACTAATTGTCTATTTGCAGATAAATTGAACAAGATCATGAGAAGGGTACAATGTTGATAATTGTATAAAATTGAAGCATTCTACCATTGATAGATGCTTGGAGGTGTGTGACTACTGGAGATGTGGAATTAGTTGCTAGAGTGGATTTATGGCTTAATTCTAAGTGAAAATTAAACTATTAAACTAAGTACCGAAATGGTTGATGAGTTGTGCCCTGTATGCTATTTTATAAAGGTTTTCAAGGTGCTTGCCTAGGAACCAATGTGGGGTCTTTAAAGCCCTATCTTGCCTCAGACATGATTATCTGCCTTGGGCATTTCCAAGGTAAGTGTATTTCCTGGAGGTTCTTAGGCTAATTTTTATTTCAATTTTATAGATCTAGATCCTATCAGGTCTTTCCAAAAGAGACAATGGGGGATTCTTTCTCACCTCACAAGCCTAAAGACCTTTTGAGTTTATATGGGTATTAGTTAACATATATTGTGATCGATGCGATGCTAGTTTACCATAGGGCTTCGGGGCTGATTTTAACTAGTTTACCATCATGTTTTGTTAGTTTTACATCTTTATGATGTTGTGGCATCTTAGTGTTCTACAATGTGTAGAATTGATTATAGATCAATATACGTTAGGACAAGTGATAATTTTGCTCCTCACTTCTCTCGTGGGACTGCTTAAACAAGCGCCTAGGCATATTGGATCTTTAGTGCCTTGTACTAGCATACGGTGACCATTAGTGTGATGATATGCTTGTAAAAGCAAAAGGGATTATCAAGGAAGATTAGATGGACATTTAGGGTGATGGTCTTGGAATGGAGATGTGCACATTGACATGGGTTTTTTTTAACAAGGACCTTGGGCCCTGCCAAGTAGGGTTAATTCGAGCTACCTTCTATTTTTTTTCGAGATATCAAGTACCTAAGGCACTCTTAGTTTATCTGCTGATATCAACTGGATCCGATAGGTGTAGGTGAGGCCGAGATGGACATGTTATGTTTGGATTCTGGAAGGATAACATGAATGATGTGCCCAATGAACATTTCAGTTTGTATTCTAAAATACATCCTGAATTTAATTAAGTTGATGATTTGTATACAATTAGTTTTAAATTGACTTGAAATACAATAACTTAATCCTTAGATATTAGTGGTTGTTTGTCATTTTAGACTGATAAATAACAGATTGATTAGGGTAAACATCACGAAGATGTTCTTCTGTTTGAAACACTTTTTTAACCATGTTTAAGCTCTTCTAAGTTCTTCTACCTTGATGAAGAGTCAGTGCAGTTTTTTAATATTGTCATAGCCCATCATCTCTTCTTAAAAAAACAGTCCATTCTTTCCCAGTATCAAAGAACGGGTTAAATCCATGGCTGCTAATATGCTGTCTTCTTATGCTTTTGTGTATGACTTCTGGCTGTTTCCATTATATCATAATGGTTATTGCATGTTAGAGGTGTTTGTCTTAGCGGCTTCTGCTGTGATATGTGAATTATTTTTTATTTTCTGCAGGATATTTTGATCTTCTTGTAGGATCTTGCTCCCAAGCTTTGGTAAGACGAGGGATTTTGAACTTTGCGTTAAGATGCCTCCCGATGAATACTTCTATTCTATTGATATTGCAAATTTGCAATCATGTTGGAAATTTCTTTCTGTTGTTTGTGCCAAAATCTTGCTTAGATGTACTTCCATCAGCCTCGGGCCCTCTCTGAGTGATACATTCATATTGATTTAATAATACTTTTCATGAAATTGTACTGTTACCAGGAGACCTTTGGTCGGTATCTAGACTTGCATGAACTCTACAATCAATATATCAACTCTAAATTTGGAGAGGCGATTGAATACTCTGCCTATTTGGACACCTTCACCCAGACTGACAGAATTCCATCGAATCTGAAGTTGACAAGGTTAATTTATTATATTGCTATATGATTTTAGTTGTACTTGTGATAGCTGCATGTGACATTTACTTTTTTATTTGGTAAGCAATCATCTATTTCATTTGGTAACTATCAGTAAGAAATGCCATTATTGTCTGGCAAGCCTCTTGTAAAGCTTTTGATTATAAATACATATATTTGGATTCTTGTGTATAGAGTATTGTCTAGGATTAAATATTGTTTACTTTTCTTGTTATCAAATTTAAAAAATTATATGTGTATGTATGAAGCTGTTAGGCATCATGGACTAAATGTTATATGCTTGTATGCCTGACTTGAGCCGCTGATATGTATATATTGCAATTGTAATTGATGTCTTTGAATCTGAAAATGATGAATAATGTCATCTGGATCTAGCGTCTTAGAGTATTTTAACACCGATTACCATGCGCAACATGGTGAAAATGCGGATATCGATATCATATCGATCAATTTGAAAAGGGTTACATCATGATATATTGATAAAATTTGTATGTAGAAATTTTAGAAATGTCTCAAAAAGTGATTTTTCTCGCAAATTAAGATCACTTTAGGTCTTAAAGAAATAAATAACGTACAAACACACACATGCAAGAATGAGGTGTCTAGTAGTTTAATGCACATTATACACATATCACAGCGGTCAATGCTCACCGTTGACTGCTGAGAGATATTGAAAGGGACATAAAGAAATTTAGACATAACAACTTATAAACTTAAATGATGTATATTTAGCACCTTTGCATTATATAATCCATATTACTTCACATACTATGTATGAACACGAGCTGACTGTATTGCAAATCAACAAATAAGGAAATGAACATAATAACATATAGATTATGAATAACATCTTACATAACAACATAGACTTGAAAAAAGAAGATGGATTAAAATAGATTAGGAACTAAACTTTTTACATGAACTAAAGAGAACGATACAAATTGGATTCCATCTTGGATCCATATAGCTAGATTACTAATACTTACCATGTAGCAACTTTTTAATATTACTAGACTGATATTTACAATATAATGCATATTTTCTTTGATTACTTTTAAAGTTGTTTTATCTTCATTGTTAGAAAGAGGGCGATGGAGTATTTGTTTTATATGATATATGTTGTCTTTTTTATTTGAGTGAAAAAATAGAGAAACACCAAGTGTTGTACCCACCTTATATATATATATATGCTATCATTGCAAACTTCATACCGACGTATCCTGTAATTTTCTATCTTAACGACTTCCATTAAATGATATATACCATAGTTAAGAGTAAGTATGTCAAGGTAAAAATATTATTAATGCTAATTGATTCCAACATGGAATTGAGCAAGAATCCATGTAAACTACCCTACTCAAAGTGGAAGAAGGCTTCAACATTTTTCTATTGATTCCAACTAAACATGTATTAGTTAATTTTTTTCGAACTCTAGTCTTGATATGTCAACACCCTCTTAAATTACATGTTTTTGTTAGAGTATGCATACCACAACCATAGGTTTAGTCACACATGGTCTGTGAGTGGGACTTGGTCTTACTAGTGGGGCTATATAAGAAGCCTCACACCACATGTAACAGTTGAGAGAGAAATAACAGATTATCCAGCCGTCGAGAGACCTTCTCTCGTGGTATGGTATTATTATGCTCCTTTCGGACTAGGATTCCACGTTAAATCTTAGTGTTCTTTATTGTTCGTTATCTTTATCTCTAATTATGTTTTTGCATGCTTATTTTCTACATGGTATCATAGCGGGTTCGATTTAGGGTATGAAGAATTCGATTTTAGGGTCTTATTCCATAAACACATAAACACATAGTCCACCATTCACAATGTTGCAAAACTAATGCAAATAAAAATAAACATTGTTACAGTTTCACAAATAGAATATATATATATTCCTTATCGAGTCCCTTATTGAGTTATCAAGTCGAGCAAGGCTCGGCTTGGGCTCGACTCATTAAGCTGTCGAGCCCAAAAATTTGGCTCAGGCTTTGCTCAAGAGCCTAATGAGCCTGGCTCATGAGTTCTTATCGAGCCGAGCCCGAGCCTTGCTCATCGAGCGTGACCCAATAGCCGGCCCTACTATGCGCAATTAATCCCAATCTTGCCACACTCTCCAACAATGCTAGGCAGAGCCCTAACTGTATCATCTAGGCAACACTTTAGGTGACTCTTTTACCATCCCCTTTCCCAGGTGGCGGTGTAGTTCCTCGCTTGTGTTCAATCGATGCAGCCTTCTCTTGGCCATCATCGCTGCGAGGTGCTTGACCAGATGCCCTCATCCCAGCAAGCATGCCCCTATCCGCTCCCCTTCAGCTTCCGACGGAGGCGACAACACCTCTTAGGCATCATGCTAGCAGCATGGGGGGCATAATCTGCTCCAATTCAATCCAGGAGGCGATGACGTTATCTCCTCTCCAACACATGAAGGCGATGGCTAGTTATGGGGTCCCTCATGGGGAACTCTAGTTATTGAAGAGGAAGAGAGGGGATTCCCTCCTTTGATGGGTTAAGGGGCTTTACGATCCAAATCTGATTTAAATATGGGAGAAGGGTCTTACTTATGGCCTAATTGGGTTTTGAGGCCAATTTTTTAAATAGGGGGAGACCTGTTGCAAGAAATACAATAGGAGTGATTTATCAGTCTCGATTGGGCCGGGGTATAGTACTTTGGGCCAATTTGGGCTGAATTGTTTTTAAAAAAAGGAGAGGAAGAAAAATTTTTTGATTGAGGGGAACAGAGGTTACCTTACAAAAAAAGTTGTACGGAAAAAGTTGAGAGAAGAAAAAAATGAAACTTGAGACGACTTATGATAAAAGGGAAAGAGTTTTGGTTTTTTGTTTCCCCTACTTTATTCTTTTCCCCCCAACTTGGTCGACATCATTTTTTTTTCCGACAAGTATGGGAGAAATGGGGAGTACTATGCGGTATTGTCAAAAGCGCCCTAGGCGCTTAGGCAGGGCGAGGTCTTGATGCTTCGCTCCCTCCCAGGCGAGGTGATTTTGGCTAGATGTTGCCAAGGTGTGCGCTTCAACGAGAAGTGCAAGGCCCTAATGAAACAATCTCATGCGGCATGTGCTCCCTGGACCAAATTTTCTTTGCTTCGAGATGACTCGATAGGCTTTAATCGGATATCTCTTACATTGAGCGAACGATGAGGGTTTAATCGGATATATTCCAGATGACTCGATAAAAAACCCCAACTAAAGTCTTTGCCTACTTTGAGAGACCTCCATGGACCATTTTTTACCTATTGCAATCATCCAAAACTCGTGCAAGGTCACCTCGACTCCAACAACTTTCTCTTGTGGCGATTCTTCCGCCACCACAGTCTTCACATCTTGGCTCTAGCAGCTCCTCCACAATCACCTCGACTCCAACAGCTTCCTCGTTTCCTGCGGAGTCATCACCGCCCATTGCTCTTTTAGGTTTGTCTTTTTTGTTGGTTATATGTTGTACAATAAGTATATTATAATACTTTGGACATAAGATTAGGTTGGTCATATGCATAGTATCATAGTCACATGTTGTACAGTAATATAGATTGGTCTTTTTATTACAAAAGATAGTCACTATATTGTATAGTAACATGCCTTTTTTATTTGTCATATTTGTACAACAACACTGTAACATATATTGTACAATAACATGCATCTTTTTTATTTGTCACTTGTTGTACAATAACATGTCTTTATTTGTCATTTGCTGTACAATAATATAAGTTATGTAATAACATATGCTTTTTTTATTTGTTATATGTTGTAGAATAACGTGTGTCTTTTATTTGTCTTATGATGTACAATATCATACACATGTAGAAATATATGCCATAGTTTATATATTACAGTCTTGTTACAAAAAAATGGATATAATACTGCACATTTTTAATATTACTCTATTGTTTATAGTTTTACGTAAATAATAACTATAATGTTTATAATGTATACTATTTCCATGGATTGAATCCATAGTCATTTCTATCTTAATCCATTTACTTCACTTTTTTTTGCAATTTGAACAATCAATTATTACGTGAAATGTTAGAAGCTTTTGCATTTCTTGTTTGTGTTAGAATGATTTTCTATGCATGATGATTATTATGTTAGATAGATTTATACTATGTATAGGATGTAAATTTTTGTATGATGAGTGTACATATATGCACACATATTATATTTTAGTGCCTCATTTGTCTCGGATGAGCGCCTAGCACCTCAGACGTTTTGGGCCCTTGGCGCCATGGAGCGCGTCATGCCTTGTATTATGTGAGAGGTTCCCATACTCTTGATTTGTTGGGCTCAGGGCTTTCATGCGAACCACGTATGATAAAGACCTATGTCAGAGGCTCGATATAGAGAGATCTATAGGGGCTCCAGAGTAGAGATCCTATCCTTTGAGCTATCGTGGGAGAGACAGTTCCTCAATGAGGAGATCCAATTTCAGCCAAAGTTTTAAATATCAATACTCACACCATATTGATATGGTATCGATGCGATATTTTAATGATATATAGCCGAAATATTCACCCATATCGATGCACATTTGTGAAGGCAGGATTGGAAAAGGCATGGATATTGACATATCGATATTGATCGCATGTTAATATCGATAATCGTCGATCTATATATCATTATATCTTGATTTATGGTTTTAGCCTCCATCTCGAACGACCGTGCACTTCGATGAGGATTTTCCCACTGCTTCCTTTAGTTGGACCCTTTCGAGAGATGAAGTTGCAGGATAGAGTTCTTCGATGACGAGACTCATTCCAGTTCAATGGCTTTGCGCAGTCCAGAGCACAATTCTTCGACGAGGAGGTCCAATTCAGTTCTGGTGACTTTGAGAAATGTTGTACATAGTGCACGTTCTCATATGAGGAGATTCATCTCATACTCGAGCCCTTCAATTCCTCCTCACCATCACGACATGAGAAGCAACGTACTCAGCAAGTAACTAGTAGAGTATGCGTTGAGTTGATATTGTCCGTAATGTCTTGTATTGTATGAGCGAGCGATTTCTTTCTATTTGTCAAAGCTGATTGCATGCTGTTGGTTGAGGATTGTTAGAGTATGCATCATAGATGGGTAATTGGTTACTTCAGGATTCAACTACCACATCCACATGTTTAGTACCACATCGTTTGTGATTGGGACTTGGTTTTACTGGTGGGGCTACATAAGAAGCCCCGCACCACCTGTAAAAGTTAAGCAAGAAATAACATTCGGTCATTGAGAGGGCTTCTTCTCTTGTGGTTTCATCATGCTTCTTACGGAGTTGGGTTCCACGTAAAATCCCAGTATTCTCTATTGTTCATTGTCTTTATCTTTGATTACGTTTCCGAAATCTCGTTTTCTACCATTTTTTTCAAATGCACGAAATTCCTGTCATCTTAATATTCTAAGGATACCCTCTTTGAATATTTCCCTGTAATTCAGGAAACATTTTTCCAAAAAGATGTGTTTGAGAAAGCCAAAAAGCGGGTTAATATAATAATATAATAATTTCAGATTTATCTAAACATAATTATACAAAACCATGTATTTCACAAGTCAAAATGGTAAGTCATGCATCAAAAGGACCCTGCAATTTCGGATTTTTTTATGTTTTATACCTGTAAATCACATTGTGGGGATACTGCTGGAAATTGACATGGAATGCTATTTAAAAGCTTTAAATTTTTTAGTTTTCAAAATATTGTGATCTAGAGTATCAACCAACTGTTTAGAGAGAAAAATAAATAGATATAATATGATTTCGGAGAGGTCTATATACGTTCTTTTCCTTTTTGTAGATCAGAATAGTGGACCCCATGCATTTCTGATGGCAATTGTACTTGAAATATAGTTCGAACAACAATGAGAGATGCAGTTCTTATTCACGCACATTAATAGTCTTTTACTAGTAGTTAGTTCTTTGCCAAGTTATAGCTAATTGCTTGTTCTTGTTATTCTTTATATTCTCTAGTAGTTAGTTTTAATCTCAGATCTGTACCACTTTTTTTACAGACAGTACAAGGACTATATAGAATATTTATTGGAGTATCTGATATCGTTTCTTCAACGGACAGAGCCATTGCAAGATCTCGATCGTCTATTTGCCAAGGTTTGTATATTCATAAGTAATTTACGACGAATGCCTATTTTCTAGTCTAGGATCTGCAATGTACATTTTTAATATGCAACCAATATATTTATCAGCCAGATCTCATCCCTCTTTCTTTTTATATAATGATGAGTGTTTTGACACCGGTGATCTCCAAATGATCTTAGAACTTCCTGTCAACAATTGGCATTTTGGATGTCTAGAGAAATCATTTTACATCCACCACTTCTTTAGAGATCATGTCAAGAAACGTTTTGCATTCATCTTGCTGATCCTGCTGGTGGTTAAGGAACTGCTGTTGCAATTTGCTTAATTTACATCTTGTTAACAAAACATTTTCATATCCATAAAACAGGATGTAAAAGGCAAGTTTGAATTGGCAGTATCAGATTTCTAACCAGGAATACTGCAAACTTCATAAATGTTACGTGCGCATGTTTTCATTGATTATATGATAAACATGTAATTGAGGACGAATCCCAGTTAAAATCTATTGTTTATTTGTTTTCACCAATGGTTCTTTTGAATAGCCAAAGGGTAATCTTCCAAAGCAGGATGTAATACAAGTTTTATTAAAACAAAGCACAAATTTACAATCCCTTGCACCTCCTATAATGACACAAGGACTCCTGTGACGCACAATATGTGAACCCCTCAGGATCCGGGTACCCGTTAATCACACACTCGCACTATTATTCACATGAAATCGCAGGAAGTTACAGAAAAGCAGGGAAAATTTTTCGCGCGGCTAATTATCCACATGACATTCACATCCACAACATAACCACAAAGTAAAAGAGATATAATTGGCACCAAAATTCCTTTTCATTAATATTCATATCCATTTACAACTTGCACAAGCATCTTCCATATTACAACATATATCCCAAGTGATACAAAAGAGATAGCATTTACATCATTATCTGAACAAAACTGAGACAAAGTAATTCATACCGTCTAGTGTATACTCTGTCTCCAGGAAGCATGTATAGCTACTGAGCTGCTACTAAACTGCAGGCTGTTTGCCTGCCAAACACGTTAGGAAAGAAGAGGCGTCAGCCATTGCTGGTACCTCCCAAAAACTTATAAAAATAACTAGACATTTAATATGTGCAAAAGCAAGCAAGTAGAAAGGTGGAAAGTAAAGTTTACATCTACTTGCGTAAGTAAAAAGGTTTTTCAAGTTGTTTGTAATGCATCTCTAATGATTTCCCCAGAACCCGGCATTTCCCACATAAGACATATTTATGTTGTAGTTGAATATTCATGAGTATAAGAGTGTAGACATATATATCATTTTCTAGTAATCTCAACTTTTGATCATAACCTCTCCAATTCTTGGCTTCAATTGATTCAGATATAACTCCAGATGATGTAGATATAGATATGGATGATCTAGATGTAGAATCGCCAAGTCTGTTGGCGAAGTAACTTAAGCGATGAAGAAGCCTACAAATGGCTCTTCCGTCTCGCCCTCTAATTGGAAGCGCGGTCCAATAGAGGGATAGGTCTACTCCCAAACTACGCCACTGAGACGGGTGAGAGAGACTCCCTAGAAAAGTCACTCTAGAAACCTGCCTGACTAGTACATGCGAACGAGCTCGTACGTAAAACTGAAAACCAAGGATCCCCCGCCTGGGTATCCTAAAAGACAGGGTCAGCGGAATGGTCTAAAGTCGGAATCCCAACGAGGCGTAAAAACACTGCGAGCTCGTGTAAAAACCGTGAAGAAGACTGGGATCCTAGACCTACGCACTTGGCGGCCGCTGCCCTAACTGGGCTTCCTATCTCCCGCCCAGGTGAGGGTCACCGCGCCCTCGCACGGTCAGGGTTAAGAGTCACCAAGACCGGCACAATTTAATATCATTTGTCTTTGATTGATAACATCCAAGCCTTAATCTTCACAATAATGCATAATGCTCAAATCCTTTGATCTGATAAAACATCATTATTCTTAGTTTCTAATGGTTTGGCCTGTTGACTGTTTTACCTTTATGATTCAATAACAATTTTTAAATTCATAATTCTACCGGTGGACAAAGAAATTCACCTTCGCTCTTTCAAAGGAGTATTTCTCCAATACTGGGTTATTCCAAATGTCATAGTGCCTTTATCCAACAAACACTTCTCTACATTGTGACAATTTCATTTCCTTTCTAATCAACCACTCCATTATATCTCTTTCTTTTTATGGAAAAGCATTTTGATTAAGGGAGAATAAGGGAAATTTCAGCATATGGAAAGAGATGTAGAGAATAAATAAACGACGTGCTTGATAGGTATATAGGGAATACCAGGATAGGGAAAATTTCCAATGAACAGATTACAAAGCAAAAACTTATGTAGTACGAGTTATATATATATACACACAATGCAAATTATAATTCAATCAAATATATATATAGACTATGGGGGTACCAATGTCTAATTATAATATTTAATTGCATTTAGTCATGCGTCGTTAAAACTAGTTATATATATTTATACATCCATGTTGTATTTGTTTGAATCAGAACAACTATTATTATAAGATCTGAACCTGATTGAATCTTTCTCCCTTATGGTGATTAATGCTTTATGGAATCATGCTATTATACCATGGTTTGTTGGTATTCTTTAATAGTAGTATTATGTTTCTTTTATTTGGCACGAATACTACTTATCCAATATCTGACAAGATTTATTTAAGTACTATTTACTACTGTAATCCTTGTAACAGTACCCATTAACGTATAGATATTTTTGTCAAGATATTAGTTGTGCTTGAAGGAATGGTTATGCTTATTGCATAACTGCCAACATTTTTAGAGGAATAAAAACATTTTTAGGATATTCCTCTGCTGCACAGATACTGTCATGTCATAGAAGGATACATGCCATAATTATATGTATCTGCATCTATGGATATATATTCATAGATTCTCTAAGGAATATATATGTAACAACACTTTATTCAAAATTCCTTTTTGTAAAAGTTTAACGGTATAGCTTTTAAAATTGAATTCTGGAAGTTCATCTTAATAGTTTAAACAACAATTAATAGTATCTAATTAATAGAAATCCCTTTAGAGATTGAACTAAAAACATACCCCCAAAAATCATTCAACCCTAGACCATCGATTTTTATAGAACTAATCTGTGTTAAAGATCTCGTATTTGGCAGCAAAAAGGAGGAAGAGATGGTACCTTTTTGGACTAAAATGACATGCAGTGGTTGATCTGAAGCAAGGAGTAGAAAATGGGCTTGAAATGGAGTGAAAACAACCTCCACCAATTGCAAGTGCTCCAAGGAAAGAAAGGAATTGCTGGAGAAGTAGCAGCTCCAGGTCTCAGATCAGCACCTTTGGTTTTAATAGCAGCAACTTCCGCCAATAAAATTTGGAGCTCCTATTGGCTGGAAGGTTTGAAACGAGAGAGAGGATTTAGGGGGAGAAAATGGGAAGGAAGAAGGGAGGAATTATTGCTAGAAATGGGAATTTGGACTCTCTCTCTCTCTCGGCTGGGGTTCTCGAAGAGGAAAAAGTGCAAGGGAATTGGGCTATTTATACTAAGAGGGAGGGTTTTGTCTTTTGCCAAGTGGAGACTAATTGTGGGCCAAATGGAAAAAGAGTAAGGAATCCAAGTGACATACGTATGGATGTGTTGTTTAATAATAATTTTTTTTTTAAAAATTCAACCGAACAAGTCTCCTGCTACAGTTTACTGTAGAAAATAATATATATATATATATATATTAAACTCTCTTTATTTGATATACTTTAAAAATTGACCGTATACGCACATTGAGTGTCAGATTTTAACGCGTAATATCTTGATTTGATCGTCTCTGAACGACGATCAATTTGAGTATAATATTGATATACTTTCGGTTGGGTTTTGAACCCCCGAAATTTTCGGATACGGTTTTTGTTTAAGATTAAATTTTGTGATAAAAAAATATCAAACGACCTCCGATTGACGAACGGTCATTTCCGTTGGTCTTGTATCGTTGAATCGGATCTAATGACGGTCTCGGTTCGCTTTGTGGTTTCCGAATTTGTGTCGCGGCTTTTTCACGGCACGCATTACGAAACGACCGGTTTTTGATCGATTTCACCCGAACAACTTTTGATTCACGATTAATTGATCGTTTTAAGTTGTTTGGTATTGACCAACAACTTTATTGGGTCAATCGGACCCAAATCGGGTCGGGTTCGGGTTTGTTCGGAACCCCGATGTTACACAATACATCCTTGCACTATAATACCACATTCTCTAATTAATTTAAATTTCCACTAAACAGGACAACAATTCTCTCCAAAGAGCCCAAAGAACTGCCGAGAACCATGTATTCAGATGCTGTCACATAACGGCGGCATGTGCCTCCCCAGCTTTTATGTATCTGTACAAATGATTGCCCCCATTCCTGGATTTCATCGACATATCTAGTGACATACTAATCACTTCGGTAATATAGGTTAAATTAGGAGGCATCTTCTTAGATACTCCGAAATATTGTGCGATATGGATTATACTAGGGGTCATGCTACTACTGATGGCATGCCAGTGATATAGAGACATCAATAGTTGATGCAACTTCGCGAGGAGTTTTTTTCCCGTCCCTCTTATTTCTCCCTTGCTTATTTTTTCTTTTATCGTCATTCTTTCGCTTACTCTTGTTCGTGTTTGCTCTTCTCTTCACTTTCTTCCACCGTTCTTAACTTGAGGCTTTATTTCTTTATGCGTCTGATTGGATCTTTTCTTACATGCCTTTTATGGTTGGTTTCCATGTGTTATTCATTTTGTGGTCACACTAACCGACTTTAGTAAATTGTATTATCTTAACTTGTAATTTATAAACTTGCAAGGTGCCGTTAGTTGTAATAGGTGTCCTTCTTTGTTCTCCAAGTTTATTATAAAATATAAATGAATATCAGGTTGTTTTCGTGCTTTTCATCATGTATCATTATATTCATATCACAATCTATATTATGTGTTAATTTGATGATTTAGTGATATGGTAAATACACATGGTTTATACATATAAGAACTGGTAGAAACTGTATATTTCTGAAATTAATTGATTATAGTCAGTTTTGACACTATTTTGTTGGCATGCCTTCCGCTTGTCCTTTTTCAGTCTTGACAGGTTAATATCAATATCGACTGTCAAATCTTGCTAAAGCAAGATCTGTGTTATGACCGACAATTGCCATACCAATGGTAGATACAATATTTGTCTATACATGTATTTATATTGTCATGATTAATCATTAAACTTTGGCCTGATTCAAATATAAATTGATATAAACGCTCTCTCCTCAATTCTCTAACAGAAGTATGTAGGTTTATTCCGTGGTTGTATCAAGTGGTTGGTGTATGTTTTGTAGTTGAAACGGAATTTTCCGATGTGATCGGTGGTGAGGATGTGTTCCTTAGCTTTAGTATGTGCATGACTATTCGATTTTAGCAATAATTGTTTTTTTTTATGGGAAAGAGGGTGAGTCCCCGTGTTGGGGATCATCACAAGAAATTGCATTAACCAAAAATTAATTTACATTATCGTGAAAGCCAGAAATCATAGAGCGCATTACAGTGATTTGTAACATTTATGGCGGAAAATCTCTTGTTGTTGAAAATGAGTTCGTTTCGGCCCAACCAGATTGCCCATAAGGCCGCAAAAGGTTTGGCACAATCATCCGTGGAGTTGTTGCCAGCCATCCGGATAGCGCTCCAGAACGCCACCGTGTCGTCCGTCGGCAACCAGGGGATTCCCACCGCTCTACAAACATGTCCAGACATCAAACACTTGAAGAAAAGATGCTCAGCATCTTGCTCTAATCTCTCGTACCTGTCGCAACGAGCATCGACTGCCCCCAACAGCCTTCTCCTCCGAACCTTGTCACACACACGTCCTCTCCTTATGCACCACAAGAAAACCTTGACCCTGCAGGGACCTTCGACGCCCAAACCACCCACATGTCACGACAGAACTCCTCATCCGTGTCAGCCGCAGTCTGCCTCAACGCCTGGTAAGCCTTCTTGATAGAGAATTTCTCCCCCCCCCCCAAAGGAAACGGTCTCTTCCCCTCGATAGGTCACCCGGAGGGGGGATGACATCTTGCATCTCAATATATTCCTCCAGTCGGTGAGCAGATAGATTCGCCAGGAAAGACAGAGTCCATGACCCCGATGAAGCCACCTGAGCCAGCGAACTGTCCTTCGAATCCGAAAGAGCAAAGAGCCTGGGGTATCTGTCCTGCAAAGCACCCTCGCCAGTCTAGTCATCCCGCCAAAATCTGAACAGAACACCATTGCCTACCTGTGGACTGAGGTTAGGCGCAATGCTCGGTAAGATCGCATGTATGCCCGCCCACAATGGAGATTCAAAGCGAATTTTGCCCGCATTCAAGCTAGCTTGAACCCCATAAATCCTCCTTATCAGTCTGACGGCCAGAGAGCTTGACGACCTCATATACGTGTACTCCATTTTGCAATTAAAGCCTTATTCATGCATTCGATGTCACGTACGCCAAGACTACCATCCTTACGCATCTTCGTCACTTCCTCCCAACCAACCAAGTGTACGCCACGTCCTTGTTACTTCTCGTCTGACCAGAAGAATGTTCTCATCAAGGCCTCGATCCTCTTCCTTACCCCAACCGGCATTAATCTTGTGGAGTGGAAAATATGGGAATAACGGAAAGAACGTGCTTTAGCAGGATCAGTCCCCCCATCGACAAGGTGACCACCTTCCATCCTGCCAGGCACTGCTCCATTCTTTGAACCACGTCGTCCCAGTCCGCCTTCTTCTGTTTCCTCACCACCAACGAGAGGCCCAAGTAGCGTATAGGGAGCACGCCCAGCAAGCACTCCGTTGACTCCGCCAGTCTAGCGCTCTCGTCATTGCTCATCCCGAAGGTGATCACCGCCGACTTCTACTTATAAATTTCAAGGCCCGAAATACAACAAAAGATTCCTACCAATAGTGTCGTGATATCATTCTGCTCCTCCGTTCCGTCGAGTAAGATAATCGTGTCGTCCGCATACTGTAGAAGAGGGACTGAGATGTCATCCTTGCGGAAGCCCTCACACCACCCGCCCTCGATGGCCCGCCTGAAGAGCACGCTCAAAGCGTCCGCCACAATGACGAAGAGCATAGGTGCCAACAGACACCCCTGCCACACTCCGCGCTGCGGCTGGAAGAAGCCCCCCTCTGGTCTACCATTCACCAACACGGAGAAAGAGGTGGTAGTGACGCACCGCTTCATCCAATCAATCCACAAAGCCGGGAAGCCGCGTCGTCGAATGGACGCCCACAGAAATCTCCAATCGACGCTGTCGTAAGCCTTGGAATAGTCAATCTTCCACAGAGCCTCTCTCGAGTTCGTCCTTCTCCACTCGAGACAGATCTCCGAGGCCATCCACCATCTGCCTCCCGGGTATGAATGCCGTCTGACCCTCGAGCACCACGGAGCCCATGAGCCCTTAAGGTGGTTTGTCAATACCTCATCGATAATAAGGTAGATTGCATTTGACAGCGCTATAGGTCTGTAATCCTCCACACGAACATGAGTGTCCTTCTTTGGCAGTAGGACCAGCAGCGCCCGAATCACTTTTTCGAACCCTCTATTCACTTCTCTGAACTCGTCAAGCACTTCCACTATCTCCTCCTTCACAAGGTCCCAGAACTCACGATAAAACAGAACAGGGAAGCCATCCGGGCTCGGGGTCCCATCCACATTCAGACCCCAAATCCCACTCCTTGTTTCCTCCTCAGAGAACAGCACCAAGAGTCCCTCCGCCTGCGGTTCTGTGAGAGCTTCAACGCCTCTCCCAACCCAGCCCCAATCGCTCCCGTCCTTCTTTCTCGACGCCTCGACGAAGTAGCCTGGTAAGGCGCCCCCAATTGCCGCCTCCCCGGAGACACGAGCTCCACCCTACTTCAATCTCGTGCAATCGGTTCCTCCTCTGGCGACCTGAGGCCGTTGCATGAAAGAATCTAGTGTTGGCGTCCCCTTCTTTTAACCATTTCTGTCTTGATCTTTGTCTCCACTCCACCTCCTCTTTGCAGTCCTCTAGACGCAGTTCCTGTAGTAGCGCCTCCCTTTTAGCGAATTCCACCTCGTCCAAACCTCTCGCGTCGTCCACGGAGTCAAGTCTGGAGACCCCAACCATCGTGGCCGTCCTTCTAGCCTTCTGCCTCGTCCTCGCCTCCCTTTCGTACGAGATCAAAAAGGTTCTCAAGTTTTGAAGCTTTGCAGCCATCTGTGAAACAACAGACCTGCCTGGGGTCCACCTCTCCACTTCTCCGCAACCGTCTCCCTGAAACCTTCCTTCAACAACCAGCTGCGCTCAAAACGGAACAAGAATCTGCTCTTCTCGTCCTCTCCCGAGCACCAGAGGATCGGTGTGTGGTCCGAGTGGACGCGCGGAAGGGCCCATACACGCGAAAGAGGGAATCTCATCGACGTCTCTGAAGACAGCAAGAATCTGTCCAACTTGGAACGCGCCTGAACATTACGCCAGGTGAAAGCGCATCTGCTGGCATCATGGATCGAAAGCCCCATACTATGAATCGCCCTCCTAAGATCCTCAGAGCCAGGGTCCATCCTGCCACGCATCCGCGGGCGATCGTCAGGTAAAAGGGTTGCATTCAGGTCCCCCCCAATGAGCTACAACCCCCTTAGGCGCACCAAGTCGTCCTGCGCGAGATTCTGCGCCAAAAAACCATCGGCATTGCCCATCGGTCCGTAAACATTTGTTATGGCCGAAACAACACCGTGTGACTTCCTCCTCAGAGCAACAGTGAGACAAAACCTTTCCCTGGAGACTTCAAGTTAATTGAACACGTTATTCTTCCATCCAGTCATGACGCCGCCTGATGCCCCTTGAGCCTCCAACTTCGCGAGCTCAAATCGACCCCGTCCATTCAGTCCTCCTCTTGCCGCTATCGCCCGCCCCGACAACTTAGTTTCTTGTAAAAGGAACATGTCTGCTTTCGCTTCATCGATGATGTTCTTCACACCGGAGCGCTTTCCCGGGCGCCCCAGGTCCCTGACGTTCCAGGATAGGATCTTCATACGGAAACTCGAGAGGTCTTCGTAGGTGGGATCAACCCCAAGAATTCAGCCACTTCTCTGTCCAGCATGCGAAAACTGTTTCGAAGAATCGTGTTAGTCGCCTCCGAAGACATTGTGCCAAGAGAATTAATTTCACGCTTCTCTGCCCAAGCGAGCACCTCCGCGCGCATTTCTCTCCTCGATGCCATGTTGAGGGTCTTTCGTGAGTAGCACGCGCCAAATCTAGAGCCTCGCCCCTCGGGGTCCAGAATCCGAGCCTCCCTACCATCGAGAGGGCCCTCTGGGAAGCTCCCATCTTCATCTGTCAGCTGTACCTCGACGGCCACAGGCTTGTCCTGTCCCCCCCCCCCCAGACGATCGATCTGCCCCTCCTCCCTCTCATCGTGAGAAAGCCTAACGCTCTCGAATGCCCCTTCGTAAAGGGGGTTGGTTGCCACACCGGCGACGTTGCAAGACCCCGGGACATCAAAGCTTCTCCTTCCGTCTTTAAAGTGCAAGTACTCCGAACTGTGGTCCGCGGAGGCAAGCAAAGCCTGCACGCTCTCCAGATCAGGATCCGCATCTGAAATCAGATCCACTGTTCGCATCCGCCCTGGAGAGACCGAAGCCTGCCCGAAAGAACCCGTGACCCCGTCGATATGCGTACCCTAGTCCGCTCCCTTCATGACAGTCTGGCTCGGAATACGAAATTGATGCAGCGTGAACTGGATAAATAGGGCCACATTTTTTCTACTTTTTATCCGTTAATTTTATTTACGCTTATTTGAGTCGTCGTATTTTTTAAATTAAATAAACGGGATCGCCTGTTATCTCAATTAATTTTTTAGAAATTTGAATTTTCGTAATTAGTCGGTTAGAGTCAAATTAGGATAACTAGTTAAATTTGAATTTCTATTTTTGTAATCTCATCCCTCCTATATAAAGGGATGATAGACTAGTTATTGAGACAGTTCAATTATTAAAAAATTTGAGATTTATCTCTCTCTCCTCAGTCCTCTCCCTTCTCCTTCTTCCTGGTCGTGGTCTTCACGCTTTCTCTTCTCCATCCCCTCGTGTTCCCGACGAGCTTCTCTTCTCAACCCCTCCATTCTTCTTCCACCAAAATTTCCATAAAAACATTTATTCTCCGCCGTCGCCGATTTCCCACCACCTCCCCCATTCTTATTGCCGCCGTCAATTAGTTCGGAAGGAAAAAACCCTAACACTAGTTAGGGATGCAGTCACAATCGAGTCCCTGGAAATTAGGGGCTTGAATGGAAAAAATTGCCAGAAAATCCCTCCTCATAAAAACGTTTACTGGAAGGCCATGATTGAGAAGAGAAGCTCGTCGGGAACACGAGGGGATGGAGAAGAGAAAACGTGAAGACCACGGCCAAGAAGAAGGAGAAGGGAGAGGAGAGAGAGATAAATCTCAAATTTTATAATAACTGAACTGTCTCAATAACTAGTCTATCATCCCTTTATATAGGAGGGATGAGATTACAAAAATAGAAATTCAAATTTAACTAATTATCCTAATTTGACTCTAACCGACTAATTACGAAAATTCAAATTTCTAACGAATTAATTGAGATCACAGGCTATCCCGTTTATTTAATTTAAAAAATACGACGACTCAAATAAACGTAAATAAAATTAACGGATAAAAAGTAGAAAAAATGCGGCCCTATTTATCCAGTTCACGCTGCATCAGAAATGATACATATTGAAGACGCCTCCTCGGAAGCTCAACCTGTAACGAGCCAAAAGAATTTTTCCGCTGGAAACTGGTCGTCTCTCGAGAAAGATGCGGCGATCCCACTCCCCCGCGAGTCCTCTCCCCCAAAACATGCGGCCGTTCGCTTACCCCACGAGGAACTCCTTCTGAAGCATGCACCCTCTCGTCTCCCCCTGCGGGCGCCTTCCCGGACGGAAGCACGTGCTCTCCCGGCACCGGAACCTTCTGAGCCAGCCCCCTTTGAAGATTGTCGGTCCGGGGCCATTTTTGGGGGCCACCTTCATGGTCTTCCGCCTTCAACACCAGCTCAATCGCGAACTCTTTACCCGTAAACTTAACCTTCTGCCAACCCAGCTTTTCCATTCTGAAATTCCGCACTCTGAGCACGGGGTCCGGTGGCTCCCCCGCGCTACATCCCGAAGCTTCCACTTCAATAACCCGAGCCAGAGGACACATCAACAGGGCAAGGTTGCTCCGCCCCGAGCCACGAGCGGGACTCCCCTCACGCGGATGTGGTCCAGAGTCCCTGGAGAAGCGATGTCATCAGAGAACTCCGATCTTCGCTAACGCAGGCTCGTCCACCCCTCCTTCGTCCACCTCAACAACTCGCTGACCTTGTCCTTGGAGAGACCTCTCACCATCACACGACACCGGGTCAAAGAAACGATGTCTCCTTTGAACAGGCCCGCCGAAACAAAGCCCACGTCCGAGGAACCCTCAAAGAGCACCTCATCGCCGAGTCCCTCACCCACTAAAAACCCGCTGAAGGTCCCCTCCTCTGTCCGCTTAAGCTCCAGCGGACACGAAATCCGTCGATGAGAAAACCCCGGGCACCAAAAACACCGTATTGGTTGCATGCATTGACGAGCCCAGTGGTGCAGGGAACCGCAACGATAGAAGCCCCTCCCGAAGGGGTTGTCGAAGGCCCACCTCATCTGCCCACGACCCCCGCTCCGATCGCGTTTCCCATGGGGCGCGACCTCCCAGCCAGCGTCGCGACTCTTTTCCACAACACAGACACAGTGGCCCAAATCCGGCCTTCTCCCCCAGTCGCGTTCCCTCCCCCTCATCTCCCTCCAATAATTGTTAGTAAATGACTAATAAGCAAACTCAAATTCCAAACTAATGCTGTATATCTTTGGCGAGCTGTCAGTTCTTAACCTTAATTGTAACAAATCGTTAATGATTCCCTTTGGTCTTTCTAATGTTGAAGCATCAATGAGGAGTTAGGAATGACGGGAGGGTCCTTGCCAATTCATTACCTTGGGCTTCCCTTGACTTGTGGCATACTCAAAAACGTAGATTGACTTCCTATCGTTGAGAAGTTTGAGAAAAGTTAGCTGGTTGGAAGGTGGAGACTCTCTCTAGAGGAGGTAGACTTGAGTTTGTAAAGGTTGTCCTCACGACAATTCTTGTTTTCTTCATGTTCTCTCGTCTATTTTAGGTTGGTGTTCGCCATTACTTTGAGATTATTATGTGGAGATTCTTCTCGAGTAAATTTAGGGAAGGAGCAAGAATTCACTTGGTGGATTGGAAAACAACCACACATCCCATGGTGGATGAGGACCTTGGGGTTCCATGCCTTGCGACCATGACTAAGGCGTTGCTCTATAAGTAAATTGCTAGAATCTGGGTAAAAATGAGGACTTCTGTTACAAAATCATCCGACAGATCTATGGCATTGGTGTTGATGGCATTTTGCCTAATCATCTTTCTATTTACTCCATCTTTCTATTTACTCCTTGGCTTTTATACAGAGCATCCGATTTCTGATGCTCCAATTCTAGGAAATCTTTTGGCATGTCTCGGTGATGGTCAATCTTTTACCTTTTAAACGGATGACTGGACTAGCAGGGGCCTGTTGGCAAGTCACTTCCCGCAACTCTTTGCTCTGATCCCTGAGTGGGAGGCTAGGGCGACAGAGTGTTGGGAGAATGGTAACTGGATGCCACTAAGCACGATACTGACCCCCATGGATGTAAGAAATCATTGGGTGTGGAAGGGCGAAGATTTTTCCGTTAAACGAGCCTATAAAGCTGTTGACTTAGCTGCTGAATTATCTTTGGATCACATGGTTCGTGAGTGCAAGTTCCTTTGGGATCTTAATATGCCAAGCCGCATAAGCATCTTCGTTTGGCTAATGTAGAGAGGGCATATTATGACTAGAGACTGTTCTAGATTCTTTGCGGGAGCCTCACAAACTTGTCCACTTTGTGACAATGTGGTCGAGGCAATTGATCATTTTTTCTTTTCCTGTGAAAGGGCATTCAGGGTGTGGGAGGACCTTGGACTTGTTTGGCTGAATCTTCGGAACCTTCAAACATTTTGGGACTATCTGTACGTGAATAAGCACCTTCCTTGCATGGATATCCTCTTCCTGATGGTAGTGGTTTGGGGCCTTTGGGCTATTTGGTTAGCAAGAAAAATGGGGGATTTTTGCCTCTGAGCGATTATATGCCAAAAAATGCAATTCTTCATGCTAAGACTTTTCTCGGTTCTTGGCTTTGTAAGTTCTTCTACACCCTTACAACGACAACAAAGTCTTTTCCCACAATTAAGTAGGGTTGGCTACGTGAATTTTCTATCTCTATTCAACTCTATTTTGTGTCATTTTCAGGCTTAAATCTAAATAACTATGATCCTTTCGGATAGTCTCATTCCAACACTTGTCGGGCCTTCCTCGTCCTCTCTTTACCGGTTCAACATCCCAAATCTTGCATCTTCTAACTAGTGCATCAATCAACTTCCTTTGCAAATGGTCAAACCATATTAAGTGGTTTTATCTCATCTTATCCTCTATCGGAGCTACACCAACTTTCCTTCTGATCACGTCATTTCGAATCTGACTTTTCGTAATGATCACACATCTATCTTAGCATTTTCATTTATGCTATTGTCATTCTCTGCACATGTCTTTGATTCACATGCCAACATTTTGATCCATAGAGCATAGCTCACTACTGCTTTTTAATACATTCCTTTGACTTTCAAAGGGATTTTCTTGTCACAAAGAATAGTAGAGTTTCCTCTCCACCTGACTCAACTTGCATTTATTCTATGAGTAACGTCCCCACCTATTCCTTATCTTGTTGCAAAATAGACCCCAAGTGCCTAAAAGAATCATACTTGTTTAAATATATTTGGAGTAGACTCCGTAATGCGTTTCTTCCCTTTTGGCCTAAAAAATATTTTGAACCAATGTGGACATCAAAGCATAACATCAAACATAAATTTTGGAATTTCAATCCCCAAGTCAAATTCTGAGGTGCCTCTGTTCTGAGAATACTGAAGACTGAAGAAGGTGATATATGTTGGCAGGTTAGATCAATTTTTTTTGGGCATATTAGATTATATGTTTCCTTTGATGAGAGGTGCTCTCAAGAAAAATAACTCTGGGGAGTGCTATATTTTTACACATTCTTTGATTAAGTTTTGTATGATTTTATTTATCGTTTTTTCTTACACTTGCAGGCACACTTGATATATTTATGATTACATAATTTCAATTGACGTAATCATAAATACTGATAATGTGTATGCCATCAAAACATGAACCTAAAGAAACATCAAAAACAGGAACTTAGCCGAAGCATAACCTAAACACTAAGCTATTAAATTGACATCAGACTTTAAAATCACATTTATGTTATACATTTTCATGCTTTTGGAAGTGAAACCTCTTATGCATAGCTGCGTAGGTGCCTAGGTAATGGGAGATATGTCATGGCTTGCTAATTGGCCAGTGAAGGAGTTATTTGCGCATGCCTTTAAAACATGAACCTGAAAACATAAAAAATGTGAACTTAACCAACATATAACTTACATACTAAGCTATTGATCAACATCAGACTTTAAAATCAATTTTATATTATACATTTACATGCTTTTGGAAATGAAACCTGTTATGCATAGTTGCATAGGTGCCTGGGTAATGGGAGGTATTCATGTGATGGCTTGATAATTGGCCACTGAAGGATTTTTTTGAACTTGAATTCCCTAGGTTTTCTGGGTTGCAGCTGATATGAAGGTTGCAGCTGATATGAAGGCACTATTTGAAACTTTCGCATCTTCTGTCTTTGATCACACAGCACATTATTTTGCATCCATGCTGATGGTCTTGGAGAGGATGACCCCAATGGGTGACATATATATGTCAGGGAGATGATTTTTTTAGGCAATGCCATGTATGATGCTTCTATAGATCATCCTTACATGGACCAATATTTCATATTAGGTTTTTGCTTTAACTGGAAGGCAAAAGCCCCATTGAAGACATACAAAGACAAACGATATTAATGAACGCCTTCAGAAGTTGGTGGGGTATTTAATTGGACAATATTTATCCAATCTGCGAAAGTGTGCCTAGAGTGTAAACCAGTTGCCCTTCTTGTGTCCGATGGCTGTTTTTTAATGGAAATCAAGTTTCTAGGCGGATGCCGATGGATTTGGAGGAAATGCAGGACTGAAATGGTTGAAGGAAAGTATGAATACAGAAGGTGGAATGTGTCAATGTCAACCCTTTGATACTATTTTGGGTATTGCTGATTCAAAGAAATAGAGTGGCATTCCAGCACAAGAGATATCATGGGGAGAACATGGTGCATCGTGATAGAACTTTGTATTTGGCATGAGTGTATGCTCTTGTAGATAGTGGGTGTCAGCTACGATGCTTTGTATTCATACTTCCGATGTTATTTGATGAATGATGGATGACTATCCATCTCAGATAGTCATCTGTTGGCTTTACAAAAAAAAGTGGGCACTATCAAGATGCGTAGCAGCAAACACAGGAATAATATACTTTTGAAACTTAGAGATATATAAACTTTAATGACCTAGACATTGTCATTAATGTGAAATTTTATATTAATTTACAAGCCTTGAGATTAACAGCAACCTTACCTTGGGAGATAAGCTGCCAGCTGTAGCTGAAGGTTCTGCAGGGAGATAATCGAGGAAGTTAGGGGGCATTGCAGAAGACATAACTTATACGAATTGATTCAATTTATAAGGGATTTTGTCTTTTTTGATAGAGATAACAGGATTTATTGAGTTCAGATATTTGGTTGAATATTGGATCCAACTATTCCAATGTGGAGTCGGTAAATTAGACCGATCATGGGTTTGCGCAGGAGAATAATAGGTAATCTCCTGTTTGGATGGAGAGTAACTTAAGTTAATGAATTAGATGGTGGAACAATATGTACTTATTACGTGCTTGTGTTTAGTTGAGGTTAGAAGGATAAGTTTAGCTACTTCAGCAATGAGGTTAAATAACAATCGATGGATAGAATACGATAATGTACTATGGACAAGCATACTATTGATCACATCCTATAATTACTAGTTGTTCATAATGACACATGAAGAGTAAAGAAGGAGAATATTTTCTTTAAAAAAGAGAGGCAATGTAATCTTTCCACGGAAATGGTGGAAGGACATTGTGCGGAAACCAAAACAGAAACATGCATATTTTGGAATAATTTAAGAGGAAAAGAGGTTTATGGGATGTATGAGTGCAAGTGGAATACTTTATTCCTTCATTTTCATTATCTTATTTCTTATGCATTTTTGTATTTTGCTTATGTTGTCATTCTTTTACTTATGAACTGCAGTTACTTATGCTTATTTTAATGTAGATTGAGTCAGAATTCAATGAAAAGTGGGAAAATGGCAGTATCCGCGGATGGGAAAATAAAGGCCTTGAAAATGGCCACGTTTCATCACAAGAGTCTGTGATTGATCTTGATTATTACAGCACAGTGGATGAACTATTGGAAGTCGGCCCTGAGAAATTGAAAGAGGTCTGTGCTCCTAATTGCACAATTTTGTCTGGTTCTGCTAAATTACTTAATATATAGTAGATGTTGGATATTTTTACGTCGTTGGCATACTTCCGTGTATATTTCTCATAATGAACGAATCTAAATCCGATACTTGACATTAATTTGGGATATCTTTTCAAAAGAACTTTCTGCAATTTGCTCTGGTCGAGAACATCAATGAGATGCTAGGTATTATTAGGATATACCCGTATCTGGGGTGGTAAATATTAGTGTAGTATATAGACTTTGGTAACTATCTTTTCATATATAATATGGATCTTTAGAAACTTACAGGTGGGCATCCCCTCGACGTCATGCTCTTTTTTTCTAAAAAGTGTCGGTGATTTCCAACATGGCTATTGTTCTAATTTTTGTTTACGGCTGACTTTTCTGATATCATAGTGTAATTACAACCATGCCATATGGTTGTGACAGATGGCACTTTTTGTTTGTCAGGTGAGGTCAATATTCCTACTGGGTCTAATCTTCTTTGGTTGTGAACACAAAGGGTGGCTATGATTCTATAGCAGTAGGCGATTCTTTTTGTTGTTTGTAGAGGTATCACTTAAAATCTTGTCTAATATACAGCTGTATAATGTGAAGTAGGTGTGCTCGTTGGTCGTTATAAATAATGACCTACCAGAATTTTCGACAAAACAACTCTTATTATTTATGCTCATTCTAAAATTTATATACATATTATTCCTTTCAAGAAACTTTATAGGGTTGCAAATCTTTTCATCGAAATTAAATCTTTTAATAGAAAATTAATCATTGGTGGCTGCTTTAGTGGATCAGACGTCTGTAAAATTCTCATATGTTTGTTACTAATCATGTCTTCATATGATTTATTTTCTGAATTCTCACGGGCACTTGTCCTATTGGCTCAACTGCCAAGTCCTATGTAGATTAGATATGCGTCTCAATTCAGGCTACTGTCTTTTCAGTGCGTCAGATTCGTTGCATCATTTTTCTCCCCCTTGATAGCTACTTTTCTATTATATTTCCAGGCTCTAGCAATGCGAGGATTGAAAACGGGGGGTACCGTAAGGCAACGTGCTGAGAGGCTTTTTCTGACTAAGGTATTCAAGACATGCTTATTATCTATTTTTTAGATATTTCCATGGTTAACGGTCAAGATGAACCTTGGCAAGACAATGTATCTAAGTTGGTCCTTAAACTACATGTTATATTATAACTTATGCCACTATCCAATATTCTTCAATTGCCAACGTGCATGAAAGTTCTTTAGTATTTCAAAATTTTTTATTTGATAAAGACTGGGTTTTTTTTGCCACATAACTACTTCCACTGACAGTTATGGTAGAATCTCATGATGCATGATGACATGCCCAGTTGCTAGAAATTCATCTCACAATTGAAAGTTGAATTCTTTTATAATATTTTAATAGTTGAAATCCCATTAGGTATTTATTCGAAAAAAAGTGGCTGCCTTGTGAGGTTTTTTCTGGTCAGTTAATTCTGTGCCATCTAATGTTATCATTCCCCAAAAAAACATAGATTCTTCGTGCATTTTTCTTTTGTTTCTTTATAATATTTTTCTTTTTCTGGTCCATTCTTTCATTTATTTCATTATAATAGTATAGAAAATGTACAAGTCTATGTAAATATATAGGAATATATGTATAAGAATGTTCTATATATTTAAAAATAAAAAAAATCAAAATCGACTAATGATCGACTAAATCCGATTAGCCGCCCGACTGCTGATTAATACATACTTAGTGACCCCACCGATCGAGTACCAATTACTGATTTATGCAACCTTGGTTATGCCCATCTCTTTTTTATAATATCAAATCTGCTATTGACTCCTTCCGCAATTATCACTTGTGCCCCTCGGGGTAATTGTCGTCCATCCCCATCCTAAACAGATGTTAATTTTGAGGACATATGTGTAATTATATGAAAAATTAAAGGTAGAAATACATTTTTCTTCTCATTTTTTCTCCATTCTACTCTTTCTCCCTCCTCTCCGTCCAACCCTTTCTTCTCTGACCATCTCCTCCTCCGCCCCCTCCCCCTCCAGACCCTCTTCCTCCTCCTATGCCCCTCCCTCTCTAGCCCCTCCTCCTCCTTCACCCCTCCCCCTCCTACAACCCCTCCCGCTCGACCATCACCTCCTCCTCTAGCCCTCCCCTTCCACCCCCTTTCCTCCGGACCTCCCCCTACAACAAATCCTCCTCCACTAAGTTACGAGTGACCAGGATTCAATTAGTCCTAATGCACTTTATCAGGGCCCGAAGCATGCTCCCTACACCATCTCAACTTTACGAACAACCTCAAACCCATTGCGAGTACGCCACTGCCATTAGACCTGCAACTATATACCATCACCTCTGTGCAAGATCGAAGGAGGGCGGAGGACAACCCCCATTCCCACCTCCTTCTTGGCATGGAAGAAGAAGAGAACCGATTCTACGTGTCCTCTCCTCTCTTTTCCAGATCCAAATAAATTAGGGAGACTGCAACTTCTCCCCCTCAAGTTTGCAAATTCTCAAGAGATATATTTTGAAATGTTACGTATAGATCTACCTGGTCTCAATGATGCGTGGCTGAAGCAACTACTTTGGGGGGCGATCGAGGAGGAAGCCAGGGAAGAGGGGTTGTGCTGAGGAGGGAAGGTGTTTATTTTGACACATGTCCTTGATAATGAAACCATGGTTTGTATAAACCATGGTTTAGTTCAACTCATTAACGGTGAAACTAAAGGAAGGACACACGTGATAAATAATGGTGCAAGAAGTAGGGGCACACCTGATATTTGAAAAAAGAGAGAGACATATTGATGTTGCAATATATAAGGAGGGCACAACTGATAAAAACTCATAAAATTTTGACTATTTTGAAAGACCTATAACCTCAAACTCTAGCTGTAAACCTGTAAAGTTGGCCCAGATGCTGTGAACATGTGCATAATAGACATCCCTGTTTCTACTTTTGGTTAAAAAAGATAAAAAAAGATTACAAAGGTGGTTTTATGCGGTCACCCCTGTGTGACATAAATGTTCGGTTGTTTGCTGTGATGAATTTTTGATAGGCCTCTAATGATCTTTTAAAGTGACACTTTAACAAGAATATCACAAGAGTTTGTACTGGCTAAATACAAACTTTGTATCCGGAAAAGAATTTATGCTTGAAGTGATAAGGTATAAATTATAAAAAGGCTCCCATCTGTGCATCAATAACTGGGGTTTGGGTCCTTATTTTCCGAGCGTAACAGATAGGTTTTAGCGTTCATGGTTTACAAAAAAGTTATACCGAAGCTTATGGAAGGCTGCATTCGAGACAAAAATAAAATAAAATAAAATTGGATCTTATCTTTGTTAAGTTTCAAAAATGAGGATTCTATTTGGGAATTGATGCAAAGATAAAGCTAATTTACAAAATGGTAATTTGGGAATCACATGTTAACCCTTGATTTTGAAGCTAGTATTTTTGGCATAAAATTTGCAATTTGAAATTGAACCTTCCTGTTAGCACTGGTAGCTAGCTCTTTGTAGCCAGTGGAAGAGGGAAACTTAACTTGAGACACTTGTAATTATCTGTCTGTCTGTAGTTTTGCCGAGTTCGGCATGAATTAAGGTCATTATTTTGAATCAATACCAATTGTTTCCACTTGTTGCAGGATACACCCTTGGAGCAGCTGGATAAAAAACATTTTGCTAAAGGACCACGGAATTTAGAGAAAATTGGCGGAACTGAAATTTCAAAATTACATTCCATGAAAGAGGTTGGCTTGTTGGAGAGTAAAGTGCAGAAGTTATGCGAACTGCTAAATGAGGTTAGTTGACTTGCAAAATTGTGATTATAACTTTTGAAGGGCTATTTTTATACTTTCGTAGGCATTTGAACTTGTTCATGTTGGAATATCTTTACGGTCAGTGGCATTAGTTCATCTTTTGAAATTCATGCAGACAATTGTACAAACAAAAGAAAATGTTGAAAAGAAACAGGCTCTCACATATGAGGAAATGGAAGCGGAGCGGGAGGAGGTAATATTTGCACCCATAGAACATCTGTCATTTTATTTATAATAAGAATCCAATATTTTTGGCAGCTATCTCTTGTAGTTTATTATTTTTTATTTGCATCTACTAATACAGTTTTCCAACCCAAAACAGGAAGAAGTACAGGCAGATACTGAGAGCGATGATGAAGATCAACAAATTTATAATCCACTCAAGCTGCCCATGGGTTGGGATGGAAAACCTATACCATATTGGTTGTATAAGCTTCATGGCCTAGGACAGGTATGATATATGCTTGACATGTGTTTGGTACATGCTAGATATATTTTAGTGCTTGGTCAAAGGATGGCATAAAGATGCAATTCAATGATATTACTAGTTTTCTTTTTTTCTTGTTCCTCTTTGTTTGTTCGTCTACCATCCCGTTGCCATTTTAATATGAGTCATGATATATATTTTTAAATTTGCATGTTTTTTCTATTTTTCAAACTCTGGAGTCTATATGTAGCACGGGGATACACAAGGAGATTGAACCATGGGTCTTAAGCAAGATTTTGGGCTGGGGTAGAGATTATATATGCGATTGACATTTTATAATGCGAATAGCGAAGAGTCGGTTAATTGGATAACTGTATCTTGTCAAGATCTATCATGAGAAATTTCAATGAAGAAACACAACTTCTAAGCTTCTTTCCTGGTGGAGTAGGTAGAACGATTGGCCTGAACCATGTAAATCCATGTCTTGATGCTTGTTGTTCCGCTAATTAGTTCAGGATATTAATTTCTAATTATTTCGTAGTAAGTTGTTCTAAGTCTTTGTTTCGAGATTCATTTTTGTTTCACTCATCTTTTTGAATCTGAAGTTCATTGTTTACGCGAGATGGGCATGTTGGATGACGTAGCAGTCATCTTTATGGAAGATTGACTTTTCCAAGGCTTATGACTGTGTGAACTGGAATTTCATGTGGGCTTCGTTGAGGCGGAGGGGTTTCCTAGAGGTGTGGATCGAGTGGATGAAGAGATGCATCACGATAGCTTCGTTCTCTGTTTTTGTTAATGGCGCGCCGAAGGGAGGTCCCTTTCAGCCCCAAAGGGGGGTGAGGCATGGCTGCCCCCTTGCCTCGATGCTCTTTGTGATTGTTGCCGATGCCTTGGCCTTCTTATTCAAGCATGCTAATGAACCTGACTTGTGCGTTGGGTTCCGTATGGAGGAGATATCGATACTGCTGCTTCAGTATGCGGATGACACACTGATACTGCTTGGGGGTTCGGAGGAACACACGAAGAATGCGACACTGCTCGTTGACATCTTTGGCGAGCTCTCTGGCCTGGTCGCCAACAACTTGAAAGTTGAAATCCAAGGTGGTGACATTCGGGATGACTAGCAGGGAGAGCGAGGTGGTGGCCACTATAATGCGCTGCTCCCTGGGTTCACTGCCGTTGACATATTTGGGTTTACCGTTAACAGATGGGAAACTGAAGAAATCTGATTGGGATACTGTGCTACAGAAGATGGAGCAAAAGATGGCAGGATGGAAGGCGTCCACATTATCCAAGGGGGGCAAGCTTGTCCTATTGAAGCACGTCCTTTCAGCGATCGGACTTTTCTTTTTTGCTACGTGAATCCTCCCTGTGGGGGTCCGGAAGAAGATTGAGGCGATGATGAAATTCTTTCTTTGGTCTGACAGCAAGCAGCATCAGGCGGGCCTTCATCTTGTTGGGTGGAAGGTGACGACGAAGAGGAAGAAGGACGGTGGTCTGGGCATCCGGGATGTTGATTACATGAACAAGACGCTTCTGGGAAAGTGGGTGGCCCTCATCTGGGGCCCCTCAACGTCGCTGGTGGCTCGCCTTCTCCGTAAGGTTTATGGTGTTCGTGGGGAGCTGGAGGCTGGGAGGCTGCGGTGGGAGTCTTCGTTGTGGGCTGGTGTTCGGTTCGTTCTTCCATCTCTCGCCCAGTTCTTGGTTTCGAAGGTGGGTGATGGGAGCATGTTTCGTTTCTGGGAGGACGATTGGACTAGGGAGGGAAGGATGTACACCAGATTTTCGCGATTGTACGCTTTGGCTGCTGATCGTGATGGGACTCTTTATCAGGTGGGAGGGACCGACACGCGGGCGCCCCTGTTCGTCAATGATCTCCTGGGTTAAAGATTGGAGGACTTTATAGATTTACAATATGTTTTGCCTTCGGCGTCTGACACTATCCAGCCATCCCACGCCGTGTACAGGGATCATTTCGAATGGGTCGGTCTGAACAAGGCCTTAAATGTTGGTTTCGGTCACCATTTCGGTATCGACCAAAACAGAATTTCGATGGAATTTCGGTGGAATTTCGACCGAAATTTCGGTCATTTCGGTCATTTTTTGTACTAGGACCCCCATATTTCGGTCATTTCGGTCATCTCAGTCGAATTTCGATTTCGACTGGATATCGATATTCGGCAGAAATTCTACCGAATTTCGCTGAAATTTGAGGCCATGGGTCTGAAGCCCTCCAGCAAAGCGATCTAGAATATATGAGCCGTCCCTCGGAGCCACCTGACTCGGATTTTATTCATGATCTCAAGGTAATTTGGGCCGCAAAGATCCCTTTGAGGGTCAAAATATTCCTCTGGTGCCTAAGGAGGGATCACATTTGTGATAAGGTTAGGCGCACAAAAATCTTTGGTGTCCAGGATGTGATTTGCGGCAGGTGTCATGCCCAGCAGGAGGATGCGGATCATATTTTTTTAAGTGTCAGGGCTCGTCTGAGGTTTGGAGAGATCTCGGCCTCTCTTGGCTGAGGTAGGAGGATGCTTCATCTTTTTGGCAGTCTATCAGGAGTGTGGGGCTGGGTTCGATAACGGATATCTCTATAGCTTTCGCAGGTCTGTGGGCTATCTGGCAGGGGAGAAATGACAACATTTTTAGTAACCAAGTGTTCTACTCAGAAAATGCATCTATTCATTGTAAATCCCTATACAACTTCTGGGCCTCCCGCTAATGTAACAGCAATTTGATTTTAATATAATTTTGTGGCGGTAGCTCCCATCTTGGGAGTATACCCGTGGTTGTTTAAAAAATAAAACAATGGTGATGCAATGCATGCATCATCGAAGATGTGTAGTGATGCAATGTACTGGGTGCCGATCTCGTGTGATTACAACTGCGGATAAGGTGGAGAATGGATGCACAAAGAGGATCACTTGTGATAGTGGAGTAGGAGGACATGGTTGCAATGGAAATATTAGACGTAGTTGAAGTTGTTGATCTAGTGGTGTCGACATGTGATGACACAAGCACTAGTAGGATGCGACCTCATTTTTTGTTGTTGGTGATGACAAGGTTGTGTGCGCGAGGAAGGCTTACAAATCAAAGACATTTAGGATATCAAAGGTGGCACATAGTCTACAATCAACATGAAACAGTGCAAGATGTCATCATCGAGATTGGCTTATGTGACAACTGACAAGCAATGTTGGGTTTTATGCATGATGCTACATGATGTCAGCATTAGTGGTCTTGTTTTTAGTTCGACATGTCATATTGGGAAAAGGTTTTACGGCAACACCATAATTTACTTTAGCAAAATTTAAATGAAGAACACAAGTATTGAAAAAAATGGATAATGTTTCTAATCATGGTAGAAATGTAAACTTTGATGATTGTGGTGTTGTGTAAGGCTGAGGAGGGCGGAGAAGGTGGAGTGGCAGCCGTGGAGAGAAGCAGCACTATCCCTCTACTAGCAGAGGATAGTGTGCACTGCAATGTGGACCGTCGACGACTCATTGGGAGGGAGGGAGGGGAGTGGTTGGAACAGGGAGGGAGGGTGCCCACTAGAGGATATGCGGAGCTGAGGTGGAAGGCAGGAGGCAGGGAGCGGCTACACAAGGGCATCGTGGAGGGAACCATGCAGCAAGTAGCAATGGGGGAGGGGGGAGGAAGAGGATGAGAAGGAGGGATGACCCATTGAGGGAGACACAACCACACAACAAGGGGGAGGGGACATGGATGGTATGCGAGCATGAGGTGGGAGGTGGAGGCTAGAGGGTGAGGAGGAGGGTTAGGGGTCGCGAGCCTGGTGATGCTAAGGCATGCACACGGGTTAGGGTGGTCTGGGAGGGTTTTGCTTTTGTACGAGGAGAGAGTCGCCTGCGTGAAGGAGCTGGTGCGAACTTGCCCTCTGTTTGGGTCCTGAGGCTCGAAATCCTTACAGAAGGCATCGAGCCCGACTCCATTTTCAAGCCGAGATCGCACCAAGTCAATTATGAACACATATTTGGGCCAACCCATGGGCTTCATGCTCGGGCCCGCTGCATCTCGAACCCGACTTGAAATCATATTCATGACAAACACATGCCCAAGCCCGCCCCTTTATTATTTGGGCTCAGGCCTGGTTTCATCGGGTCGACCCCCCCAAAATGCTCATCCCTACATGTAGCTGACGTCGTCAATATCAATAGAAGTCAAGGAAATGGCTATAAAAGTTTTCTTCATAAAATTAAGGCTTCCATTGTTTTAATCAATAAATAGGATAAAATACATGTTTATTTGCTAAAATATAGGTCAAAACACTAGTTTTGTAGTAATATTAACACCATAATCATCGCATATGCTAAATATAAATTTAGTCACGAAGGATGTGTGAATAACTTGAAATAAGAAATAAAACTTATAATCCATAATGTAAATAATTAGAATACTTACCTTGTGATGCAATACACAACATTAAGTTTTATTGTAATTTTATTTTATTGTAAAAAAATCAAAAGTTACAATCTACAACATTAAGTTTTAATGTAATTTTATTTTATTGTAAAAAAATCAAAAGTTACAATCTTGGGATGTGTCATTTGGGTGAAAGGTTGCTTTCATAATGGGTTAATTCCCCATATATGGTAACTTGCTCCTGTTTAATTGGGGGGTTGAAATGATATTAAATTTAAGATAGCCTTTGGCTTATCCTTCTTCCCCCTTTGGAATTCTTTCTACTCCTAATTTCTCCAATCCACTCCTCTCCTACTTTCATCTTCTCCCTCACGCAGATTGGAGTGCTTCTCATTATCCCCTTATTATAATTTCCTCTTTTCTTGCCCCTTAACAGTTCTTCCCTAATTTTAATCTGCATCAATTGGTATCAGAGCTTGGAAATCGAATCACCATGGTTTGGCGATCATGCTGATTTTTGGTGGACGAAGTTCAATCTGAGTCATCTTGGCCATGGTTTGCATTCACGATGTGAAGAAATTCAAGCATTGCTTGCTATCAAGCATATTAGAAAATAGGAAGCAGAAGCGAAACATGGAAACAAATGAATAAAATTAAGAACAACGGGATTTAATGTGGAACCCTACTCTATGAGGAGCGGGATGAAACCAAGGGAGAAGCCCTCAAAGGGGCATATGCTTTATTGCTTTTTCTCAATGGTTACAGGAGGTCTGGGGCTCCTTATATAGCCTCTCCAGAGCCTCCAAGTCCCACCACTGGTAGATGTGGGACTAAACACTGGGAAGGGGTAAATGGATCCTGGAGGTATCCATTTACCCATCTACAACTCATGGGCGCACATAACAAATACTCCAACACTCCCCTTCAAGCTGGAGCATGCAATGCTCAGCTTGGACAAACAGAAAGAGACTCAACTCAAAGCTACAAGACACTACGGACAATATCAACCCAATGCACACAACTGCTGCTGTCGAGGACATTGCTTCTCATGCCGTGCAGGTGAGGAAGACGGACGGGCTGGTGTGAGTCAACCGAATACTCGGAATCTGACCATCGAGTCTGAAACTGCGTCTGGAGTCTCCTCGTCGGAGAATTGGGTCTCTCCCATCTGGCTCAGAGAATGGTACACTACTCTGGTGTACCTATGATACTATATGAAAATCCTTGCCAACATGGCATAGGGAATGACCCTCTACTCTGGAGTCTCTATGTCTCACATGAAAACTCTGGCCGAACAACAAGAAGAAAAATGATGGGGACCACTGAACAAACGATGGCAAAACATCTGCCCATCTGAAAGGGAGACCACATCCATCAAGGTTCGAAATTTCGATTTCGATCTCGTTTCGGTAAGCTCTAATACCGAAATTTCGCCGAAATTTCGGGAAATTTCAACGATTTCGGTGGAAACGCCGAAAAAGGCTAAAAAATCCTATTTTCCAATTTTATTGAAAATTTCGATATTCCAAGTGATTAGAACAATAAATAACATACAAATACACAATTATTTCACACATATTGGTCATCTATACCCTATATATAGACATATCGGTCATATCGGTCATATCGGCCATATCGGTCATATCGGTGGTCATATTATTGGAACCCAAGCAACATGTCTCGATCGATATGGGGTCGAAATGACCCATATTTTATCCATATCATTGCAATTGAGGATCTCCACCCCTCTATACAACCTATCTCGATCGAAATCTCATAAGACAGTTAATATATAAAAGTTGAAACCATGGTTGTAAGTTGTAACATTGTTAATACATAATAAAAAAGAGTAATAGTCTAGTCTTACAAATACAATACAACTTACAACAAGTTAAAATTATTAAGAACATGCATATTTCTGATAAATGCAATAAAAGAGTAAAGATTAAAATATAGTACCTGCCCTGGTGACATGTTTTGTTCAGAACCAGGAGTTCCGTGGTGGATCTGAATGCCCCCCCTTCCTTGTTGTCTCTCATAGCGCATCGCAGATTCTATGTACTCGCAGTAGTTCTCCCATGTCATGTACGAGTACATGGCCTTGTAATCCATGACATACTGCCTGTATTGGTGGTCATCGATGCCTATGAGCATCCCGAGTCGATGATAAGCAGCACTGGATCCGGTATCACGAGTGGCACGACGAGGCTGCTGCGAACTACTACCCTGAGATCCTCGGGACGACGACGACGGAGTAGGAGAAGATCTCTGCGGAGGAGGAGGAGGAACTGCCGTGTAGTAGTCAGGGAAGAAACTGTAGCTGTCACCCCCAAAGAAACTGCCCTGGCTCTGCTCAGGTTGGCTACTTTGGTAGTTGTCTCCGCTACTGTATCCCCCATATCCACTGTAATCATATGAATATGCTGGAGGTGCGTACTGAGGAGGAGGAGGAGGAGGTCCTGGAGGAGGAGCTTGAAAGTATTCCGGGAAGACGCCAAATGATCTCTCATCGTGCGACGATCCATATCCGCCTAAAGGACTTTGTGCTCCTCCCCGATATGGGCTGTCAAGATCCATGAAGCTCAAAGAACCTACAGATGATGTCAAATCTTCCATATAGCTGTCGGTTGGACGATGGCCTCGACCGTAGTCGTAATCCGTAGGCCCTGGACTCGGACTTGGAACAAATTGTCCGTGTGTGTTCCGTTGTCTCTCCATATACTCACGTCCTGCTTGTAGGCCTTCCTCAAGTCTGATAGCTTGTGGTCCACGACCACTCCCTCCTGACCCACCTGAGTTTGACTCCCCACCACCACCAGGTCCAGCACGACCAGCATCGTCATCATCTCCACTGTCATCCTTTGACTGTGACTTGGATTTGGAGCTACTGGAGAGAATTTCATCAACAGCTGCATCAATCTCGCCCTCCAACCCTCCAACAGGGTCTGTAATCCGCCCGGATCTGCCAAAAAGTCACCAACGTCTGCCCCCATTTGCTGGCTTATGTTTTCATTCGGTCTTCCACCTGGCTGTTTGAGAACTGGGGCACCATTGGAATCCATCCACCTCTGGAGAACGTCCTCATCAGCATCGTCATCGTGCATCTTGAAAATGTATGCAAGGTCAATAGGGTCCGTATAGTCATCTTTGTCATGTCCCTCCGTTGCATGCTTCAATTTCAGCCTCAAGTTGTAATGCACGAAGACAAGGTCATTGAGCTTCTTTTCTCCCAACTTGTTCCTTCTCTTCGAATGTATCAAATTGAACGTGCTCCAGTTCCTCTCACAACCGCCAGCAGATGCGGTTTGAGACAACACTTTCACTGCCACACTTCGAAGGTTGGGAGCTTCCATCCCGTATAACATCCATCATTCGGCTGCAAAAAAAGGAAAAGACAGAAATCATAAGTACCAATAAATGTACACACAACTGACACAAGTAATGGGTTTATTTGCCTCCGTCTCTACCAGGAAGAGTATTGCCACGACCGTTGACCGCAGTAATCCGACCAAAGGAACCCAATGCATCTCGGTAATACTTAACCTGCACAACGCACAAATAGGTTCAACCCAAATATCTTGTGACTCAAAAGTCAAATAGGTAGAAATTGAGGATAGTACCTCATTCATGCACATGCTCTGTAACTTCTCGTCCTTGACGAGCTTCTCCACCACAATCTGTACGGCTGAGAGAAGGTCACCATTTGTATCAAGTCCATTCTTGTAGTGGTACTTAGGATTGAAGTAATAAGCTGCATAGAAAGTCACGAACAAGCTCATTTATGATGTCCAACTATAAAAATTTAAATGATTGGAAAAAAACCTTTTTTACATAATACATACCGGCCTTGTGAAGAGGATGTGAGAGCATCTTAGACCATCGCTCGTCTATGATGTCCAGCCATGCTTTTGATCCCTTCCCAACCGCTTCTCTGACCTTCTCTCTCATGCAGCGCATTGCCTCGTAGATGACTCCCATGGTGGGCATCTTGTCGCCATCCACGATCCGCAATGCAGATACAACTGGATCCATGATCCTCGTGACCCGAGTCACGTCATCCCAAAAGGAGATATCATTGATCAATATCTCCACCTTCCGTCCTCCTTCAGTCTGAGCTTCATGTATCTCGAACCACTCACCCTGGCAACACATGGTTTTCAAACCCGTCTTATGTTGCTTGAGGCTTTGCAATGCTATAAAATTGGTTGCAAAGCGTGTGATGCCAGGTCTCACCAACTCCCCATTGCACATCCACCTCATCAGTGCCAGCACTTTGCTGTGGTTGTAGATGAAAGTGGTGATCATTCGTGCTTTCCCACCACCCTTGAGACGAGCTTCCTCTTGCTGAAATCCTTAAGGATCAAGTCAATGCAATGAGCAGCACACGGTGTCCAGAAAATTCCGTAGCTGCTGGACCTCATAATTGTTTCACCAGCCTTCTTGAAGTTGCTGCCGTTATCTGTCACAATTTGCACAATGTGCTCTTTCCCAACCTCCTTTATAACGTCCTTCATCAACTTCAGAAGGTACCTGTGGTCCTTCACATGCTCAGATGCATCAACAGATTTCAAGAAAATTGTCTTCCCATCGCAGTAAACAAGGAAGTTGATGATCTGCTTCCTTGTGTAGCTCGTCCACCCATCGCACATCAATGTCACCCCATACTCTGGCCATCTCCTCCTCAATTCGGCGATGTACTCATTCATCTCCTCTTTCTCCATCCCCAGATATTTGTTCATGATCTCGTAGGATGTAGGAGCCTTCACTCCCGTTCCCGCTGCAGCGATCTCATCAATGGCATGCTGCAAGAATGGCCCGCTTGCAATGTTGGCAGGAATGCTCTCCCCAAAGAAGAGCTTGCTGATGGCTTTTCCTACCCTTTCTCGTGCATTGGTGAACATTCCCTTCACTGTTTTCTGCCTCGGATCCTTGCTTGCCTTGTATTGCATGGATCCGCTCCTCGTCAAGAAGGGCTCAATTCCCTTCCCCCTGTGTTTCTTGGTGGGTGGTGGAACTGGTGCGCCTCCAGAACCACTCCCACCTGCACCATAGAAGCCGCCCCGTGCACCACCGAGTTCTCTCCTCTCGAACTCGCTCCTCAATGATTCTTGTGTAGCCCTTCTGTATGCCCTCCTCTCTGATGCAGTCTGAATGTCGGCGGGGTACACAAAATCATCGTCATCTGAATCAGAAATGACGTTGAATTCTTTCTCGAACATGAACTCCTTCATTTGTTCTTACCTTCTTACTCTCTCCGTCTCCTTTTCCTTCTTTCCGTCCAAGCTCGCCTTGACCTTGTCCCTCACATCTTTGGGACAACGCGTGCACTTGGCAACATTCTTGTTGTTGCCAACAAGATGTTGCTTCATCCTTGTGATCCCGCCTCCTCCCAACTTCTTCCCACAGAAATTGCATTGCGGCTTCGCCTTATTTCCATCAGGAGCGGACGCATACCTCCAGCTAATGTCCCCACTGAATTCTTCCATCTGATCATCAGAACTGTCAGATCCAGAACCGGAAGCAGAATGTGCCATGGTGAATATCCAAATGAAGAACCGGAACCGAAACCAGAATGTCGCAGAATGTGCCATGTATGAACTTCGAAATCTGCGAGGAAAATCAATAACAAACATTAAGTTGGCATACAATGCAACTACTTATGAATATGCAAATTATTTTATTTTTTTAATTTCGGAATCATTATATGTTTAATTTTTCCAACACCTACTTTTGTTATTTACATTTCTTATTTACAGAAAAAAAAACCTTGGATCTATACATTAGGATCTTAGATCTACAAATTAGGGGACCATTTTCATGAAAGACTACATAATTGACACAAAATATGAACATAAACGTAAATATTTAACAAATCATTTTCGGATTTTCTATATTTTTATTTTTTATTAATCTAAAAAATTTCCAGACTATGATTTATACTTCCAAAACTCAAGATCCGAATATATAATACCACAACTCATTATCGTACCACATAAAACTTCAAAAGCCCTAATTTCTTCTAACATAGATCCAAGAAAATAATCTCCAACAATGTTTTAGTTCATGTTAACTTCAAATCTATGATACAACGATCATAGCTAGCACTATTGTGCAAAAAAACACAAAAGCCCCAAATTTCTACTCCAAATTTTTACCTATTTTGGGGGAAATCTATCAAATTAAACACCATATCAAGCTATATCATCAACTTAACAGTGAAATCCCTAAAAAAATTATTGAATTTGAAGAAGATTTATCATAATTTGGCTTACCTCAAAGGAAGAAGGTCTTGGAAGATGAAGAGAGCAGCCTCTGCACGAACTCGGTCGAAATGGGGAGCTTTCGACCGATATTTCGCTATATATCGACAGTGGCCTGATTTTTCTATTCAAAGATTCCAAATGTCGGGCGAGATATCGAGATGGGCCGACATATCGACGATATCTCGCGATATTTCGACCGAAATCGGGGAAATTGATATACAGTATACTTTCAATACCCGATACCCATCGAAATCGAAATTTCGTCGAAATTTCGGCAAAATTTCGCGAGATTTCAGTCAATGTCCATGTGCGTGTCTGAAACTGGAGACTTAGAAACATCTGACGTCGAGTCTGATCATCAACTGTAGAGTCCGAACAATCCGGCTGGTCTAACAAATCTGTATCTGGTGAATAGACCTGTGACTCTACATATACTCCCCCTTTCTCCCATACTTGTCGGAAAACAGACAAATCGACAAAGTTGGGAGAAGACAACATAATGGGGAAAACAAACATGAAATTTGCGGCTTTTCATTTTTTCCTTTTATAAGCCGTCACATTTTTTTCTCGTAAGCCATTCCATTTTTTTCTGCTTTTGCATCTCTTTTTTTTTTAAAATTGCGTACGGCTTTTCTTTCGTACGCGCCTTTTTTTAATACTCGGCCCACTTGAGCCCAAAAACATGCAACAACTCAACAGGGCTTTCTTTCCTTCTTCCCCTCTTTTCTTCTTCTTCTTCTTTTTTAAGCAAATACGGCCTACTTGGGCTCCATAGTATTTTTTTAAAATAAAAGAAGCCCACTTAGGGTTCCCCCTATCGGGTAACCCTTTTTTTTTCGCCAAGCCGCCCCCAATGGGGGATTCTCTGCCGCCAAGGATTCGGGGACTGGGGGAAAGGCGGCGCCAGCCGTCTGGAATAGTGGATCCGCCTGGAGCCGTGCCGCCTATGGGAGGCCTGGTGCGCGCGAGGGTCGCCTAGGCTGCGTCGACCTCGCCGCACCGCCTGCGAGGAGCGCCTGGGCGTTTTTGTTGTGCGAAGGTCCCATTGTGATTGCCATCGGGGCTGTTGTGCGAAGCGGAGGGTTCCGCCGCCGACGCATACTCGCGCGATTTCGCGCAGGCTGTTCTCACGATGCATATCCCGCGCAAAGCCCCGCTGTGAAAGGAGTTTCACCAGGAGGCATGGCTGCGCCGCCTGGAGGCGCTGGCTGTGAAGGATGTGCCGCCTGCTGGCGGCTAGGGTTCATCTGGAATGGGAGCGCGAAGGAGGGCTTGCTGTTGGTGCCTTGCGCCTGGACTGAAGCCGCTCGGAGGGCTTGCTGCTGGTAGGGCGCTGTCCACTCGTGCCTGGGAGTAGGGTTGCCGCCTGCTCGATGGGAGAGGCCGAGATCGACCAGGAGGAGGGGCGGCGCGATGTTGTGTCGCCTGGGCCTGCTAGGGTTTTGCGCATGGGCTCCACGAAGAAGGGTTCGTGCCGCCTGCGCGCTATGCCTTGTAGCAGAAGGGCCGCGTCCTTGAGATGGGAGATCTGGAGATCTGCAGGAGGCTGGAGTTGATGCCTGGAACTGATCTTGAACTGTGCGCCGCAGGAGAGAAGAACATTGACGTGAAGAACAATCCGCGATCTGGACCTTGATAACTCGGAATAATAATTCTCCGATGTTAATCGAATAACCGAAAAATGAATCGATCTCAATAAGAACAAATCCACGAGAATCGAACCCGCTCTGATACCATGTTAGAAAATAGGAAGCGGAAGCGAAACATGGAAACAAATGAATAAAATTAAGAACATCGAGATTTAACGTGGAACCCTACTCCGTGAGGAGCGGGATGAAACCACGGGAGAAGCCCTCAAAGGGGCATATGCTTTATTGCTTTTTCTCAATGGTTACAGGAGGTCTGGGGCTCCTTATATGGCCTCTCCAGAGCCTCCAAGTCCCACCACTGGTAGATGTGGGACTAAACACTGGGAAGGGGTAAATGGATCCTGGAGGTATCCATTTACCCATCTACAAGACTACAACTCATGGACGCACATAACAAATACTCCAATAAAGCATTAAGGTACACTTATGGTAAGATTTGCTGATCGAGGAATATCGCCAAAAAATTCAGATCGTAGCACTACTGACCCAACCCAATTACGATGAGAAGATGTAAAACAAGAAATCGAAGAAGATTCCATCACCGAAGGTCTGTCCCGTACAAAATTTATACATGACGAATACAAAGAAGCAAGAAAAATTGAAATCCATTTACGATGAAAGCCGTTGAGATGAATAACTCAAATTCTCGATTTGTCTCCATCTGAAGCTACTGTCGAGGAGGCCCCCACATCACCGTTACCGCTATCTCCAACACCGCTTCAACCACCAACACCTTCACGGTTGGTCCTAACATCGCCACCTCGATCTGTGTTGGCGCACAACACTCTTGCAGCTCTTGTCAATTGGCATCACCATCATCGCTTTGACTGGAAGTGTCAACTACCTCCATTGTCTCAATTAATGCCAGACAAGGAGGGTTCGGTGGAGTCTCGCCACTGCAGGACTGAAATTCAGAAAACCCGCCTAGCAAGCTTTGTTGCTACAACTCCTATAAGCGATGGTGTCATCGCCCTCCCTGAAGTAGGCGTTGCTGCCTCGACCGCCAATGAGTGCGTCGTGGGCACGACAACAACCACCACCGCTGTAAGGGTTGCTTCCATCACTATCTTCCTTACGAGCGCCACCACGTGCCAATTCAACGCCATCGAAGCTACTGGCCATTGAACCCATGCCACCTGTTAATCGTGGGTTGTAAGAGTTTCATACCTCGCAAAACTCGACACCAACTCCTCCACCACCACTATTCATGAGTTCTCCTAATTACGAACCGTATCCCTTTAGAAAAGGAAGTATTGACTGTTAAGGGGCTTTTTCAATGAGGCCTCTTCTCCAAAACTATTTTACCAGAAGGTTAAAGTTAAACAAGGCATAGAGATGGGACTTCATTTAAGTTAGGGGAGAACAATTGCCTTTTCACCCCTTAAAAATTTACAAATTTAATGTTGAATTAAAAAGGAAATCTACGGATTTGGATCAATCTCCCAACAAATTTTGATGAAATTGTTTAATGTTGGACCCGAAGATCTTGCTAATCAACAGGAAATGAGTTTTCCAAAGCGACTGAGAAATGATGCAGTACAAAACATTTAGTGTTGTATTTATATTTTTGTTGTAATTTTTTATTGTAAAAAACAAAAGTCACAATCTTCAGACGTATCTTTTGGTTTTGATGTGTCTTCGGGTAAAATGTTGGTTTTCTCACCCCTTACCGAAATGGTGACTAAAGGGTCGCAATGACGATTGATTATGTGACTACAACCTCGAAAACCAAATTTAGGTCTATGAAATTCTTTCTAATTGGGTATGGGATTGATGCCATCTGGCACACTTACAACAGATTGAGGATTGGACAAGGCTGAGGATGTGAGGGAGCTCACCAACCAAGAGGTGTAGGAACAAAGAGGTACAATCAAGGTTGCAAAAATTGGCAGTCGATACTAGATCGGCGGAGTCACTGACTATGGATTAATCAGCAGTAGGGTGACTAATAGGATTTAGTTAGCCATTAGTCACTGACTATGGATTAATCAACAGTAGGGTGACTAATAGGATTTAGTTAGCCATTAGTTGGTTTTAATTTTTTAAATTATTTCAAATATATGAATTACTTTTTATACGTATATTATTATATATTTACATAGATTTGTACATTTTTATACTATCACAATGAAATAAAATAAATAACTGACTTTAAATATGGCTTTAATTATATTAGATAAGTTTACTTTAAAAAAAGTAAAAAATAAAAAATAATATTAAAAACCTGTATGTATAAGTCTGCAGAGTAGTCGAGTTGATCGACTAATGGCCGACTAGGCCTAGTTGAGTCGGGTACCCCCCTGACTTGACTAGTCGGCTAACTTTTACAACAATGGGTACAATGGAGATGGTTAGGGTGGAGGACAATAAGAAGGGAGGTTAGGTGGACTGTGGAGGTATAACTCATGTCAGGTGTGGCTAAGAGGGGATGATCTTAAAAGTTGTTGCTTTCATATAGTGTCCTACGGTGGGAGGGGGAAGGGTGATATTAATATTTGTTCAAGGGGAGGTGATACATTAACGGGAGTTTGGCAGAGCATTGTTATAACATTTTAGGTCTTCAGTGCAAACTTAAAGGGGCTTAGTGGTAGACTGTTTCATCTACATCTAGATTGGTCATGGTTTCAATTGAGGAGGCAAAGTCAACGTTGCAACCTCGAAATAGGAGGGCTTGGCTGGGCCTGTTGGGATTTTTGTGATTTTATAGGGTTTCTTGGATTTAGTGGGAAACGAGGTGATGCTTGTGGTATCTAGCTTCCTAGGTGGTAACTTTGATTTGAGTGGCTCAGTTGATTTTCTTATTTCATTTGCCAAAGCATGAGGCAGTTTATAATATATTGGGAGCTGTCGGTCTATTGAGACAATTGACCCATCATCTGATTGTGGCAATGGTTATTGTGTTGAGATGATGGAAGTCCTGAATTGCCTTGATATCCTATATAGTCGTTGTCATTCGTGAATAATTATATGATGGCATTGAAGATCTTCTCAAATTAGGAGAGAACGAAGGTCCTTGTGAATGGTTGGTTCTGCAAAGACATACAACAATTTGGATTTTTGTTCTCATGGAGCACTTTAAGGAGGTACGATTTTCTCTATCCATGGGTGGCTTCGATGAAGAGGTGTCACCATGTTTTCCATTTCGATGAATGGCATACCTGAAAATGGACTGATCGAAACTAGTAGTGGCGTAATACATGGTCGCCCACTTGCACCAATGTTCTTTGTTATGGCTACGAATGTCTTGGATGTTGGGGCAATGCATGCATGTAGTGCGTTTCTCTTTGGTTTTCGCTGTGTAAGGGCACTGGGTTGTAGTTTTGGATTTTAAAGTATGTTAATGGCACGGTTTTCATATAGGGGTTTGCCTTGATTGGCTCTCTTGTCACTGACTTTGTTTTTTCTATCGACTTGTAAAATCCTTGTTAAAGTTGAGAATCACTTGGATATTATGCGTATTTGCTTCCTGTGGAAGGGAGCCCATGAGAATGGACATGTGTTCAGCCTAGTGAAATTGGAGGATATTTGTATAGATTGATGGAGGGATGGGTTTGGATTATTGAACATGAAGGTTCTCATGAGTTTTGCTGATAAAGTAAGTGCTGCTGAGGTGAGAGTTTGCTCAAGATCTTGCCCAAGCTCTTTACAACAAATTGTCGCTTGGAAGACAACAATGCCTCTGAAGGTCCACTTGCATGCATGGCTTGTGAGGAGACTGATGATCACGATGTACATAGGGAGTTGTTGGGCAGGATCTGCCCAGTCTGTGGGGCAGCTGAAGAGATCATGGACAAGTTCCTTTCTTAGGTCTTGTTGCATGGCGGGCTATAGTTTAAGGGAGGGGAGGGCTACATGGTGTTTGAGAGTGTTGGAAGCATGGCATGAAAAATTTAGCCCTAGCCTTGAGGCGCTCTCATTTAGCATAGAGGCTTGGTGGTCTCATTTAGCCTTGAAGCATGCACCTCGGTCCACTTCCGTGCGGTGTGCGCCTTAGGTGGCTGAGGCTGAATGCCTCGAGGTCAGGCGAGGTATTCTGCCAAGAAATTTTGCTTTTATAGATTTTTGTTGATGACTTTAGTGGTTTACTTGGTAGTTCGATATGATTATAAATGTTAGCTTGTTTAGTATATGATTATACAAGATGAAAGCCCAAATCGTATTGTTGGAGCATATGCGTCTTATGTTAGATGGGTAAATGGATCTTCTCAGGATCCATTTGCCACATCCAGTTGTTTAGTCCCACATCGATCGTTTGTGGGATGTGAAGATTCAATAGGTGCTATATAAGGAGCCCCGCACCTCTTGTATTAGTTGAGAAAGTTTAATGAACAATCAGCCATGTGAGGCATTCTTCCGTGGTTTCATCCCGCTCCTTAGGGTGTAGGGTTCCATGTAAAATCCCATTCCTTTCTTGTTTTATCTTTATCTTTGATCAAGCTTTTGCGTTTCTATTTTCTAACATTGTATCAGAGCGGGTTTGATTCTCGAGGATTTCATGTTTGTTGCTATATTTGAAACCGATTCAATCATTGTTCGTTCTTGAAGATCATGTTATTTGTTCAAGTTCAAGATCAGGTTATGGGTTTCTCTTGAAACCCTAATTCATGTTTAAGGGTCTTTTTAAAACCCTGATTTAAAGCGTTTAAAATTCAATCTTTTCGATTTAGTTTTGACTATTATCATGACATTCTGGAAGTTTGTGCTACTGGATCTTCTCCAACACGTATACATCAGCTAGGGTTTCTATCTTGAAATCCTAAATTCTATGCACATCAGGCGAACATCCCAACTTTGATCCACACTCCTGGTGACGTCGGCGGCGTCCCTGCATCTCCATCTCGATTTACGAGCGGATCCTCAAAGGCGACGCTAATCCTAGCACAAATTCCAGCAGTGGGTGCATCATTTTTAGCGGGCGTAGGAGCTCGATTGAGGTGGCATCCTAATTCGTGAGCAAAGAAGATTTACCCTGATGCTCCACCTTATTCGCAATGAAGATTCCAGGCGAAGGCGGCAATGCCCTCTCAATCTCCAGGTGGCAGAGCTCCATAGTAGAAGAAAAAGAGGAGCGGGAGGCACCGCATCCTCAAATTCTCTCTGTTTGTGCATGGCAGTAACCTCGAGGCGGTGGCACAACCCCAGTTCGAAGAAGGCATTATGGTGGTGGCAGCGAGATGCCTTTCAATCCAGGCGATGCATCTGCAGTTCCTCCGTCGGCGGTGATTGGACTCCAGCTTCTTCCAGTGTGCATCCAACCGTTGCATCCTCCAGCTTCCCCTCATGCAATTCCAGGTTGGACCCATTCAGACTCCAACACAGGAGGAGCCCTTGAGCTCCTCTTAGTCGCCCAGGCAGTGACTCCTCCAATCTCTACCACCTTCGTGCGAAGGCTCCAGAAGGCGGTGGCAGACGAGTGTCCCCTCTAATCCAGGCTCATGGCGGTGTTGATTCGCGACTGCGCCCTCCAGATCTCGCGCAGGGTACCCCCAGGCGATTCCTTGAAGCGGCGATGGCAAGACCCATCGTGCGTTCACAGATGAAGAGAAAGGGTTAATGTAAGGAATCCTAAATAGGCCTTTGCTGTAATATTTGGGCCCAAGTGGCTGTTTGTATTAAAGGGGGGGGGACAGGAGGAGTTTTTGGCCCAATGGGTTGTATGCTTTTAAAAAAAGAAGAGTCTGTTGCTTTTAAAAAAAAAGGAGAGGGCAACATATTTAGGGCCTTATTCGGGATGTGATCGTTAGCCCTAGTTGAGTTGTTGTCGAATGTATTTAAAAAAAAGGGGGGCTTTCTTTGGGCCCAAGTGGGCCAAGAGTATTAAAAAAAGGCGCATACAAAAGAAAAGCTGTGCGTAATTAAAAAAATAAAAAGGAGAAAAGCCGTAAAATTTTGATTGAATGGCTATTAAAAAATGTAAGAGGACGGTTAATGTGATTCATGTTTTTTCCCCATCTTAAGTTGTCTTCTCCCAACTTTGTTGATGCCATTGTTTTCCGACAAGTATGGGAAAAATGGGAGTATTATGTAGAGTTTTTCGGCATTTTATGGCATCATCACTTTGATGATTCAGATTCCAGTTCAGATTCCGATCCAGATGCCCGTTTAGATTTTAGACTCTACAGTTTTCAAATGAAGATTTTCCATACGCAATTCCAGACTCGACGTTCAGATTCCAAGTCTACAGTTTGATGCCCAGTTTTAGACTCGACGTTCAGATTCTGGGTCTTCAGTTTGATTCGCACATGTCTGTGATCATTATTTGTGTGCACTCCATCTTTTGTTTTCGGTTTCACTGTTTTCATGTAATCCATAGGAATTTCAGAGTAGAGATCCCATTCCCTATGCCATGTGGGCTAGGGTTTTCATGTGGTTTCATAGGAACTCCAGAGTAGAGATCCCATTTTCTGAGCAAGTATGTGAGACTCAGTTCTCCGACGAGGAGACTTTCAGACCCCACTCTCCAGCGACCGTGGACTCCGACGAGGATGTTTCCACGGCTTTTCCAGTTCGGCCCTTTTTTGAGATGGAGCAGTTGTCCACATGATGTGGCGGGCCAGAGCCTCCAAGTGGAGACTCATTTCCAGTTGCAGTGACTCTGATAGGCGCAGTTCAGAGCACATGCTCTTCGACGAGAAGACTCAGTTTGATTCACACTCCAGCCCGTTGTTTCCCTCACATGCACGGCATGAGAAGCAACGTCCTCGACAACAACCAACAGTTGTGTTTGTGGTTGGTTTATATTATCCGCAGTACCTTGTAATGTGAGTTGAGATTTCTTTCTGTTTGTCCAAGTTGAGCATTGCATGCTTCAGCTTGAGGGGGAGTTTTGGAGCGTATGCGTCTTATGTTAGATGGGTAAATGGATCTTCCCAAGATCCATTTACCACATGTGGAGACTCAGTGTGCTATATAAGGAGCCCCACACCTCTTGTATCGGTTGAGAAAGTTCAATGAACAACCACCCTGTGAGATGTTCTCCTGTGGTTTCATCCCACTCCTTAGTGAGTAGGGTTCCACGTAAAATCCAGTTGTTCCTTTCTTGTTTTATCTCTATCTCTGTTCAAGCTTCCACATTCTATTTTCTAATCACTTTATATTTACCATTAATCATTCCAACTATTTCGTTAAACTCTTAACATTTCACTCTTAATGAATGAATTCCAAAATTTCAACTTAAACAATACTCGTAAAATTAACGAGCTTTGCAATGTATCGAGCAAAACAGAATGAATAGGATTCTAGGTCTCTCATGCTGCTGTATATTATATGTTAGACACATAACTGAGGCTTACGCCTTGCTTCGATTTCGACAAAAATGCCTCGTTCTATCTTTTGTTTTTTCAAATCTTGGTCGGAAGATTTTTATGGTCAGGAATGCATATTAAATGCCAAGAGATCACGGGCGACATGAATTAAGTATTTACCATCAATTGTTGCTTGATTTTGAGCACAAGGGCACTGATGAAGGTTTGCTTGCATATGCATGCATGGTTATTGAGGAGGCGACTGATGACCGAGTATAGAGGTTTGCTGTTGCGTTGGACAGGATCTGCCCAATTTGTAGGGTAGGTGAAGAGGCTGTGGGTCATTTGTTTTTTTTTCTTGTTTGATGGCGAGAATGGTACGTGATCTCTTGCAATTTCTTTTACAGATATCTCTTATTTATTATTGATGCTACCACTTTGCTATTGAAATGATTTATACAACTCCTATGACCTATCTCAGATAATCATTCATCGGTCTTAGAAAAACAAGTAGGCAGTGACTTGTATGAATCCTTGGTTTCTGCTCACGTCAATTGTTCGTTTGTGCCAATATCCTGCACTGCTTAAGGGTAGTCTAGGAAACGTGTACTGAGCATGCTAAAAAGGTCACTTAGCATTCTGTTTTTAATTAGATGATTGGTTATTTGGTGAATATGTATACATTTATGTGGCATCTAATACAGCAGTTCTGTTGTAATTGCTTTTCCATGCAGGAGTTCAAATGTGAAATTTGCGGAAACCATAGCTATTGGGGACGTAGGGCTTTTGAGAGGCACTTCAAGGAATGGCGACACCAGCATGGGATGCGCTGTCTTAATATTCCCAACACCAAAAACTTCAACGAGATAACATCTATTGAGGTGAATGATTCCAGCATGGGATGTAATGATTTAAGCTAATATTGATTCCAGTAGCTGTTCAGCGTTAATTTCATGGAATTTTGCCTTTTAATGCTACTATTATGCATACAAAATCTCCCCAATTGATCCTGAATTGTCTTAAATCTTTAAAACCATTTTCCGTCGCAGGAAGCGAAGAAGCTATGGGAGAGGATACAACAACGCCAGGGACTTAACAAATGGAGGCCGGACTTGGAGGAAGAGTACGAGGACAAGGAGGGCAACATCTTCAACAAGAAAACATACAACGATCTCCGACGCCAGGGGCTCATCTGAAGAAGACATTCATTTCAACTTGTTCATTTGGTCATCGCCCAATTCTTTCAAGGATTTCGGCCGCCCCAGATATACTTCGCACGAGGACAGTGTTTTCCGCATACCGTTGGAGTCATTTCCAGCTAGAGCTCAAGAAACAACGTGCTTATTATTTTTGAAGGAATGCAATCTACCCTTTTAGGTGTTTAACCTATACATGTGAGGAGGATTGTAAGTGGTGTTTATAACTAATATTTTTTGCTTTTTTCCCGTAGAAACGGATTGTATTATTTTGTCAGTCTCTTTGTTCAACAGTTGACATGCTTACAGTTTGTCTTGTGTTGGTACCTTTCTGGACTTGAACCCTTTGCAATAATGTGCTGTGTAAATGTGGTATATTTTCTCGTACATAATACATGAGTAGTGAATCTAAGCGTACTGCCATGCGTAGGCACAAGTAGTGTGATGTGTATGTTGTAAGCACAAGTAGTCTGGTGCGCATGTCAAAAATCACGTAGAATGACAAATTATGAGCATCATCAATGTAAACACGATTCAAATAGATAATATCAATAGCAGAAATGACAGCATACATTTTTAAGTTTAAACGCTAAAGAAAGCTATCGACTAACACGGCTTTATATTTTATATCCTCAGCGATTCATAAATGTAGGGATGAAACGGATGTATCCGTATATCTGCTTATCGTATTTGAAAACTGGATATTAATCGAATACGGGTCGAATATGGATATGGGTTGTAAAAATTTTCCAGATACGGATATGGTAGTGGCTTGAATATCCGGATCTGAATATCCGAATACAATATGTAATAATATAATATAAGTCACAATCATGTATTATTATAGTAGTAGTATACATCATAAAATATAATATATTAATGATATTAATAAATATCCATTTGTTTGTAGATGAGCATGAATAAAAGTCTTTTTGCTTCCGGTCAAGAATGCAGGTCACATTGGTGCTTCCTTTTGTCATGATGAAACTTATTTTTCATTTATGAACTTTGATTAAAAAAATTCAATTCGTATTCGTTTGTATTCTTTATTCGATCCGTATTCGGATTCCATATTTATTGGATTCATATTTGGATTTCACTCTTTATTCTATTCATATTTGGATTAGCTCTTTATTCGATCTGTATTCGGGTCTGCTCTTATTCGATCCGTATTCGGATTCGATAAATATCCGATTCGGATTCGTATACGTATTTTTAAGGATCTGGTTTCCTTAATGCATATCCGAATCATATCCATATCTGTATTCATATTCGATAGAGATGACACGAATATGGATATGAAAATAAGCATATCCGATCCGTTTACATCTCTATACATGAACTTGGACCCCACATGGTCATGTGACTAAATAAAAAATTAATTGAGAGCCTAGTTTAAACGATTTGTATTAAGAATATAACAAGCTGCATTCACATCTTCTCCTAGCATAAAAACTATGGGGAATAGCATTAATCATGCCACTCAAGGTTTACTTTTTTCCCTTAATATTATTTGACCGAGGCCAATATGGTCTCACTAACACTTTTGAGGTACTTGTATTTCATGTTTAATCGGACATGAAATAGCATGCGATAAGTGTCGCTTTATGTACCGTCACTAATGATATAGCAACGTATATGATATTCGTCGCTAATCCGTGTTACAAAAATCAATTCGCAGTGAGTAATAATGTCTCTATATATTTAACAACGCGATTTAGTGATGGACGTCACTCTATGATCCAATTTTTTTTGTAGTGGATCACTACTTGCATTTCTTGTCAAATAGGTTAGATGTGCATCCTCCACCTACTAAGTCTTTAAGGGCTCGTTTGGTTGCCAGGTTGCATTGAGGTAACCTGACATATTCCCTGCTCTACATCTACATTTCTAGGTTGGAATAGGTTGTATAAACTTATAATTTTGTTCTTATCATATTTTTTAGCCACGTTCAAATAAAAAAGTTAACATAAAAATGTATTATAATCATTTTAAAAAGTTTATATTAGGCATAATCAATATTTTATCACATCACATTTATCAGTCCAATCCTCTCCAACCCTCCTAACCATCCAAACATCTACTACTTACTCTACGGGAGTTTAGTATTTCTGCTTTTTTGTAGGTTTTTTTGTTTGATTTATGATTGATGTGAATAATTATCATATTAAATTTAAAACACTGTTCAAAATTAAAATCAACACAACCAATCTAATACACTATGTAATATAAGTTTCTAATATGATGGAATAGTACGAGCAAAAGAACGAGAGTGAGAATTATTAAATTAATAGATTTAACAATACAATACTAATTGACATATTGAGGGGTGATCCCATAAGAGTTAAAATCTGTGAGAGCATGAGAGAACTGATTCTAGACCACTAGATTCTGTCATCTCTCTCCTCGTTGATTGCAGGAGGAGATAGAAGACCAAAATCTAGTGGTCCAGATTCACTGCTCTTATGCTCTCACATATTTTGACTCTCGTAGGATCACCCCTCTTGACATATTATTATTAGATAAGATATCTTTTACCAAATAATATTCCATCTCTCATGGAGAATATTTTATTAACTTTAAAGTTTAATTCGCAATCTTCTCTCACATTAGGAAGCCATACATGACATTCTTTTTTGGGTAAATTACAAAAAAGGGACTGATCTTTACGTTGAATCCCAAACTAGGGACTGATTTTTAGTTTGTAACAAACAAGGGACTAAAGTTTTACTTATCGTTCCAGTCCCCAACGCTTTAATGGATGGTTCGATGCATTATTTTACTGGACGAAATTACCCCTAACACCTTCGATTCAAGCCACAAACAAATAGACCAAACTAAGACGGATGCTCCGCCTCCCCTGTACGACGGCTGCTCTGACCTTCGCCGGCTCCAGACCACAACATGGCTTGTCGGCGTCTTCCGCCGCATGTGGCTGAAGGCGGTCAGCAACTGTCGGTCCATGCTCACCGACCTCCCTAGCCCCCAGCACTTGCCCTCCACCGGGAACCCCCCCCCCCCCCCCCCCAGCCAGCACCCCCGCCCCTCCACGAGTCGCGACACCCAACAGCTCTACGTCCACCTCAACACCCTCCACTTCCTCCTCGACCAACTCCAATCCCTCGACAAGTTCCTCTCCCACCACAACCACCACCGCCGCCATCTCGAATCCTCTTGCTTTGCCACCCCCACCGCCGCCCTTCACGTCGCTGAGGCTGCCGCCTTCCATCTCATCCTCCTCGACTCCGCTCCATCCTTCTTCGACTCCCTCTATTCCCCCTCCGTCCACCCCTCCCGCCACCGCCCTACCATCCGCCTCCTCCGCTACAACCTCGCATTCCTTGTATCCGTCGTGGTCTGGAGCCGGCGAAGTTTGAACAACCATCATATAAGGGAGGCAGAGGCGGAGCCGCCGTCATGATTTGGCATGTTTGTTTGAGGCTTGAATTGGGGGAAATTAAAAAGGTAAACCGTCAGAGGTAATTTCGTCCAGTGAAACCATGAATAGAACTGTCCATTAACGACGTTGGGGACTGGAACGATAAGTACAAATTTAGTCCCTTATTTGTTACAAACTAAAAATAAATCTCTAATTTGGGATTCAACGTAAAGATCACTCCCTTCAATGTAATTTACCCTTCTTTTTTCCCGATGCACCAAATATAAACCTCAACTCATTACGTTTAAATCCTCTCCTCTCACCATCATCAATATACCATTAGAGCTAATAACCTGACAAGATACGAAGTGTGATTAATCAAAATATGTATATTTGCTCTTCGTATCAACAAACCACTCGTTAGGTTCATTGATAAGTGCATTTGATGGTTGATTTGGACGTACTTTTAACTGCGCTCACCTTCATTATTCAAAACATGCATTGATTTAAGGAGTTGTTCGAAATGGAGTTTTGTGAATCCTACACGATAGGACAATCTTTTTTGAAATGTCCAACCTTTCCACATCACGTATAAAGCTTACTTTTTTGTTTCTTTTAGAATTTTATTTACCTTTATTTTTTTGTCATTTGTAACCATAGTATTCACCTTGCTTAGAACCTCTACATGTACTATCTCTCTCTCCGTGTGTGTGCGTGCATGTGTGTTTCAAATGCTAATCTTCAGTGACGACCATAAAGTATACAAGAACTCATTTTCATTTACATATTTCTGAAGGCTAGGATTTAGGCCTTAGCGCAACACAGAAGCATGCATATCACATCGAATACAGTCTAGGTCAACTACTCATACTAGTTGAGAGGGGCAACGGAAGTTAAAAATGTTAAATAGATGAAATCACATGATATGAGAACACTTCTCAAATCGTTTCATTAGATCACAAACTAGTAATTAGGAGTACCTCTTGAAGCGTGTTTGCGATCGTAAATGTCTAAACGAAGAGACCTCTTGTCTCAAGTCATATTCGACGAAGAATACACTTGCGGGCGTGTGGATGAGACTTGTAGCTCCCGCAATCCGAGTTGATCATCCGAACGAAGAATCTCCTGATTTCATCTCACAAAATACAGATCATTCTCCATAAGCAAGAAGTATCGAAGAAGGCAGAGATTCACGAGCAATCGATTCAACAACACAATGGTGACAAGACGACATCAGTGCACTCAACAACCCTCAAGTGGACGACAACTAGGATTTGAGAGAGAGAAAGAGAGCATATGGACGTGTATGAGAGAAGGATAGAGAGATTTATTGCAACAACTTATGTTGTGATTATTGTAGCAGAAAAGGCTAGGTCTACGATGAATCTCCATTTTATCATCTTTATTCTATCATTTTGGCCTTAAAAACCCTAGCTAATGGATGCAAATATCATTAATTTTTACATAATAGGATTCATTATTTATTGTATTATTTGTATCTAAAACATGATTTTTAATGCCAAAATTATAGAATAAAGAGAAGAAAAGAAAAGGAAATAAATTAAGGAATATAATTTATGACCCTAAATCCTGAGACCAAGTCAAGAATTGAGTTGGTCGACAAAGAATAAAGTAAGGGGAAATAAGGGTCAAAAATAGAATAAAAACCCAGTTCTTTTATTCATTATTTATGCATTTTTGACACCTATTTTATTATTTATTATTTGCTTATCAAATGAAGAAACTTTGCATATAAAAGTTGTAGATAATAGTGTAAATAAAAATACAAAAATGAGTTTTTACAAAAATAATACACAGTGTTCATTTTAAACACAAAATAAAAAGCGAAAAACCCAACTTCCCAGACCCATATCTTTCAAGTAAAAATTCAAAGATAGCAAAATCACTAATTATATATAACTTTTCACAAGCTATTTAGTGGTGGTGGTTTTATATTTTTTGGAGTTATTGTGTGAAAGTTAGGTTTTTGACCTCTATTGTACATTATTCCAATTAAAATATTCAATTTATTCATGCTATATTATTTTTATAATTTTACATTTTAAAAAAATTGTAATTATTATTTATAACACATATACATACTAAAACTAAAATAAAACAAAAAAGAAAGTGAAAAATAGGATCAATCTATATAAAGATATAGATAGAATACCTACAATTATACCTGTATGTAAATAAGAGTGGATCATATTATTTTATTCTTTATTCGTTATATTTTTATAATATTTTAAATATTATTCATGTTCAATTAAAAATTAACCTAAATAAAACTCATTGAAATACATTAAACTAAAAAATGTATATAAAAGATAGGTAATATACCTATAAATATACCTATAAGATACACATATCTATTTATTTAAGTGTACAAATAACAACATAAAAATAAAAAAATATATTTATACTCACAAAAATAAGGTATACATATATGAAATAAAATAATAAAATAATAAAATAAAATATAAAAAATTAAAATAAAATGTACCTAATATAAGCAAATATACCTATCAATACACTATAAAAAATTAACTACTAATCAATAAAGCCAAAAGAAATAAATAAAAATCATAGTAAAATACTACATAAAATATTAAACATTTTTTATTTTATATTTGGAAATTAATTAAATCATTTGCTATTTTAAAATAATTAATTTTGAATAAAATCTGCAGTTTTGTCGCATAGTGGCTGACATGGACCATTGGGGTCATGTCACAAGTTGACCGCCAGTCAACTCCCCCCTCTGTTCCAGATTTGACGCGATCTGTATTTTTCTCGAGTTTCCGCCATTTTTCGCGGATGATCTATCCTTTAATCGACGTCGCCGCCTTCACAAGAAATGATCATTGATCATTGTACATACACACCATGCTCTGTAATCGCGTGTATATACACCCAAATCCTCGTTTTTATCCGATCAATAAGGGTAACCAACTTGTTCTATAAATAAAAGCCTCCATCTCCCTTTGCTTCTTTGGTCACCTTCACAAGTCCAAGAGCCCTGGTTTAGTGTCTAGATGAGTTCCTTGTGATAGAAGGAGCTTCGTTGAGGCCAAGCCAAGCTCTAGGAGTATGGGTGCACCCACGACCGCCGAGCTCCGACGACCCTGCTCCCTGGTTCATCGCAGGTATCAGAGCTGCGTTTTTCTCATTTCTTTTGCTTGCAATTAGTCTTAGCTTTAATTTTCAGTTCATAGATTAAGTTGTAGTTAAGTAGATTAACACAATCCATCAATCACGTATTTCGCCGGAGTTGCGCACCGATGAGCTCCTCCGTACGCCATCATCACCTCTCCGTTGTTCCCTCCATTTCCACATCGTTCCCGATGCTCTTCTGATCGCCCCGCGTATCGCACTTCCCCCAGATCCATCGTGCATCTGGAGATCAGGTCCCCACACCACCGCTCGTCGGAGACACCTCCGCCTTCCCCACTCCACACCATTTCACCAAAAATAAGGCCCTCGGACTCCTTGTTTTCTTGCGTGCGCTTTCCTCGCAGGTTTGGAGGGCTAAAGGACCCTTAAGGGTCGAGTTTTGAAGAGAAGTAAGGTACCTGGGCACCCATTCCTTCCTCGACCTCACTGAGAGCTCCGACGACCCTCAGCCTCCTTCGAGTCCTCCAGTCGATCTACGGTGTCCCCAGAATTTCTTGGACCATCGGTAGCTCGTGGGATGATCGGACGTGCATGCTACACCAGATCCAAGCTCGGGAGGAACGAGGTTCTTCCATGTTCTTTCGAGTACCTTCAAAGCCGTCGGATCGAGCTCTCGCGCCAGATTGATTCCCCGTCGTCGCATTGAGCCATGCCTCCACCATTAGATCAGCTCAGCTGATCTAATCCAGGCCGTCCGAGTGCCAAGCGGTACGGGCCGTTAGGATCGCGACACGTGTTTAAATGAAGAAATCCCAGCCATCCATCAAGGCCTCTTTTGGGATAAATTGCATATTCTCGCCCCGCATTTTTGTATTTTATTACTCAGTCATGTAAATATAAGTTAATGTTATGAATAATTTGAACATTTTGCAAATAGGCCCTTGTATTTCTTTAAATGGCATTTGGGTCCAGTCCAGCTCAGCTCATGTGGACCCACGTGATCTGGGAAAATTGTAGGGACACCCCTGCAAGTTTTTGTATTTATTTTTAGTCCAATAAATTGTGGATAATGTTATATATTTTTGTAAAAATTACTGGAAGGCCCCGGTACTTTTGCATATTTGCACTTTGGTCCTTCCCAGGCTCAATCACTTGTATCCCCACGTGATGGACATTTTGCATGTATAACCCTGGTGTTTTTTGTATTTAGGAAAAAGTTCAATAAAATGGAATCAATGTTATATATTTTTGGCACTTTTGTACAAAGATCCCTGATAATTATTTTTTTTTGCAAAAATATCCCTGCTAGGACTTTGAATTTTATGTATTTTATCTATTTATTTAAAATGTCTAGCGTGCTCCTAAAGTCTATAAAAATAGGGTTAGATGCCTCATGCCATGTTCTTCCATGCCATTATTTTTATTTGGCCTTTTTTGCATTTAATCTATTTATTAAAAATTAAAAGGAGCCTATATATTCCCTGTTTAACTTGTAAAATACTAAAAAAATATCAAAATATCTTTAAAATTTCCAAAAATAAATATATATAGTATATTTTGATCTATTTTATTTACAGACCAAAAATCTATAAAAATGGAAAAACAAAATCACTAAAAATCTAAAAACCCTAAAATCATATTTAAAAATCTTAAAATTCTTAAAAAAATCGAAGAATGTCTTTTTATGTTTTATAATTGTATTTATATAAATATTTATATATTAAAATTAATTTGGTTTATTTTGGGACTCTTTTACTATTTCTAAAAACCCAAATCAATTTTGGGTATTTAATTAATCCCTTATTTGGGGATATTTTTGACTTTAAAAATGCAAAATAATTAGTAAAAATTTCAGAAAAATTACAAAAACATTACAACAATATTAACAACCCAAAAATAATTTATTATGGGTATTTTGTCTATATTTATTAATATTTATACATATGTTATTATATATTATGTGTATAAAGCCTTATATATGTTATATTAATTATATAAAAATAAAAGTAATTTAAATATAAAAAAATATAAAAAAGGGAAAAAAGAAACTATAAAAAATATATAAAAATTAAATATAAAAATATAAACTAAAAAAATAAAAATAAGAATAAAAATAAATTAAAATTTAAAACCCACAAAAAGATCTATATAAATGAGTGGCTGGTTGTGCATAAATAACCTTTGGCTACCTATATTGCTCTTTGTGGTTTGACCTCTACATACTTATTCATTATGCATCGTATGGTAGAGAAAATAAATTTTATCCTCCATTGTGCTATTCATTGCTTTTAGTAATGTTGGGGCTAATTGCTGACTAATCAGAGTTTTTGTTTGATGTCACTTTGACGACTGTCTGTCCTCTTTGTGGATTGACAAGACGTCTGCGAGAATCATGTTTATCAGATGGCACCGTTGTCGGGGAGCAATGAGCGTAGCCTAATTTTTCTATCATTCTTGTATAGTCATTTATTTGATTTATTGGTTCATTGTTGTAGATAACCATTAATTGATTTCCAACTCATTCTTTGATTATTGTTGTGAATATTTATTTGATTATTTTATTACCTGTGCTGATGATATCTCTTTGTGACTTTGATGCGAGGGTCTGCCACGCAAGGTTGACTTTCTAGGAAGCCGATGTAGCGGAGCTTGGAGGAGGCTGGTCTTCACTCTATGACCAGCTGGAGAGAGCACCAAGGAAGCAAGGAGAATACATTAGCTTAGATTTAATTTCAAATGCATTTGTGTAATTTATGGTGTGCGAGAGAGAGAGAGAGTGAGAGAGAGACAATTTTGGCATGTATATAATTTGGACTCTACTCTTCACAGCGAGGTCCAGTGCCCGGGTGTCTGTTCACCTAGGGGCCTCGTCGTAGTTTTCTGCGTTTTCTCACCTTCTTTTAGTTTGCTTTCTGCTGTTTTGAGTTTTCCTCCTTTTTATTTATTTTGTGTGCATGGAACCCTTAGACTTAGGTTGCTTGACTCGGCAACTAGGTCCAAACATTAATAAGAATGCATGTTCCTATAGTCTCTTACGTATAGATCTAGCCAAATTAATAATGTTAGACATTCAGATCTGAGACCGCATGCTGCTAGAGGTCGTATACATCGCGTGCAGGACCCGTTGTGGCGGGCACCGATGGGTATCAGAGACCGGACCCTGGTCTCATTTCTGAATAACTAACAAATGGTTCTTCACGATTAATAATAGCTACTGTTTAAGACGATTTGTCGATTGCACACCATCATGTAGATAGGTTTAAAAATTCTGTTTTGCATACCGCACGGAGAGAGCTGGGATGCACTGTAAGTCCTCTAACTCAGCATGCATCATTAGATTCAATGGTGAGATTTCCATCATTGAATCGACTTGCATGGCTTTTTCGCTATCTCCCTTTGATTTTGAGCACCTAAGATTAAATGAAAATCTACAAAAATATTAGGCACTTGTATGAAAACAAACTCAAAAAAAGTCAAAACAAAAAAAATTAAAACAAGGGGACTGCTAAATAAACTTTGACCTTAATTAAAATCCGTAATGGACTATCATTATCTTGGGTTCATAAAGCCCTCATTGTTTTCAGCTACATTAGGAGGGGACCAAAACCCTCCCATGAGCACAACATGACCTGCTAAGGATTAGAGCCAAAATCCTAGTATGTAATTGTCGTGTGTATCGCCTGGATTTCTGAAGTAATGACGCTTCTATCGTACGTGACCGAGTAGGACCTTGTTAACGATGGTGTTCCTGCCTTGTATGGAACGTCGACATGGTCTGAAATACTGAGCATAGGCCATGCTTTCACAGGGTGTCTGTCTCATCAGTTTGCGTCCGAGTAGGTTCTTGCACGCTCACGAGTGATTCCATTGCGAGCGAGAACCGAAGTAGCGGTTTCGCCTATCGGCTTCCTCTCTCTATTTCTTTGGCTGAGTAGGGATCCAGGAAGGGTTACAAGGACCTCAAAAAGTGCAGACTATAGGTTATAAAGGAGGGGAACAAGTACAAGATACTTTTCTGGTAGTACTCTCTCTCCTATAGGGTTAGTGTACTAAGGACTTGTTATAAGATATGCCTGAAATAACGACTCTAAAGCTGAAAGGATAATAAATAGCCGAACCTTCACGGCTTCACATGACGTGAGTTGGTGAACCTAATTTTGTATTGTATTTGTATGGATCTAGATTAAGGTTCAAAGATCAAGTCCCGCGCGCTTGCGCAAATTTTCTCATGTGTTTCTCCCTTTGACCCCCGGTAAGTTTGAGCCTTTCTATTGTTTTACATTCCAATTTATTTCTCGTTGATCACCGTATCCTTCTTCCTGCATCTACCCTCCTCTTGCTTCGCGATGTCAATCCATGGATGGTTTAGTCGGGACCCCACCGACGCCTACATCAATTCCATGGACTCGACCTCGCCAATAATTCGAGGCGATTCCCGAGAACTCGATCCGGACCTTGCGGGTCGATCTCCAGACTCCTCGTCTTCTACCCTTCCTCTTGACCACCCAATAAACCGGGACCACTCTTGTCCCACTTTCACCGTTGTGAATGAAAGTCGATTACAGTCCATATCCTTTTTCATTCACAACACTCTAGAATTGACTTTGATTCCAGATTCATCTTGGCAGATGGATCAGATTTCAAGTGATCTGATTGGGATTCTCTCATCTTGCAGATAGAAGCCAGACCAAGCCCTGGATCTCAATCCAGAATTCATCTCCTCAGATTCAGACCCTGAGATGGCTCCTCGAGGAAAGGGTAAGGGTCAGAAGCCCCCCCCAGCCAGAGCAAGGATAGATGCCTGATCAGAACCAGGTGAATGCACAGTTGTTAGCATCTATCCAAGCCATCTAGCAGTAACTGACAGAGAAAGCCCTAGCACAGACTGCATTTCAGGAAATGTTGAATGATGTTATGAACAGAATAAAATGAGGAGGAGGCAGATCAGGAGGTGGACCCCGTGATAACCCAGACGAGGAAGATCCTGAACAAGGAAGGCTGAAACCTATGCCGAAAGAGACATACAACCCTGGAGACAGCCAGATGACCGAGTAGATCCGCATCCCACCGGTGCACGCTCATTTTGAGCTAAAGCCTCAGTTCCTTGTTCTTGTCCCTTCTTTCTAGGGAAACACCAATGAAGAGCCTTACATTTATCTCCAGCAATTTTCACGTATCTGTCGTACGACCCACTACCCCAACATACCGTTGTACATAGTGAAGATGATGGCGTTCCCTTTCAGTTTATAAGAAAAGGCCATTTACTGGGTCAACCATCTGGGGATGGTCGTGACGTCTTGGGAGGAGCTGAAGTCTGCCTTTTTGCACAAATCTACCCTCTCGATCAGCTCAACCAGATGCGAGCAAGAATTAGCAACTTCTCGCAAGGAACCCACGAATCCATTTATGAAGCTTGGGAGAGAATCACAAATCTGCAGGAGAAATACTCCCATCATGAAATTCCGAGGACCAGCTTGGTCCAACACTTCTTCGGAGGCCTGAACGTAGAGAGCCAAAGGCTCGTTGATGCAGCCTATGGAGGCTCACACTTTAACAAGGATGAAGACGTCGTATGGCAGATTTTTGTAGAAATGGACAAAGGAGAGGCCACCCTCTCTTCATCCAAGGCATATCAGAAGCAACCCTAGATCCTCCAGAAGCAAGTGCACATGGCAGCGTCCCGTGAGGTGGAGAGAGATGAGAGCTCCAACCTTAGCATCATCGGGGGCCGTCTCTCGAGAGTTTATATCATTGAGAAACGATCGTAGGATCTCAAGAAACTCATTGTGATCGAGAAGAGGATGCAGAATCTTGATAAACTGGACCAGATCACCAAGCAGTTGGAACTGCTGGTGGGCACCATCAGCTCTGCCCAGTCGACGATACCATCGATAGAAGCTCCAGCTGAGAAGAAGGATGAGCCATCACCGCCACAATAGCCTCAGCCGAGCCGGTAGCCACCGACCGTTCAACACGTATACTATGTGCAGACACCCAATCAGGGGTAGCCGCAACAACAGATGGTTGTCTATCAACCAGATTTTCTTCATACATCGGATCCAGTCTTTCCTCCACCACCCTTAATTCAGGAAGTTAATGGTGTGTGGAGCAATGATGGACAGCTGGCCCATCCTACGGACATCTCCAGGGCCAGCCACAAGCCAACATGCCATTTCACAACCATTGGGGTGGTCGGTTTGGATAGTCCTCACAACCACCACCTCAGTATCATCAGCCTCCGCAATACAACAACTAATGGAGGCAGAGTCAACACTACCAACAGCCGCAGTACTGTCAGCAGCAGACCTATCACCAGTATGCGGCTGCCCCACCTCCACAGTATCAGCAGTACCCTCCTCCCTCCTATAATCAGTATCAACTCCCTCCACCACCTCATCACCACCAGCAGTCGCCGTCTCCATTACCAAACACGTAATAACATCATGGTCTGCACACTGAACCTTCAGAGACGAGTCCCGTGAACCCCACTCTTGACTGCCTGGCCCAGCTCGTCAAAGGCCTTGCAGATATGACGAAGAAGTTAGATGACCTGACTGCCACGAAAACCACCATCCCGGCGCAGGTCGAAGCCAACCCCAAGAGCTTCAAGAGGAAGGAGCAGGTACAATGTGATGTCCCGTCTATACCTTTAGAGTCAGATGGTCGTATTATAGTTTTATCTAATGATGTCACTCTCAAGACGATAGAGCTTTGCCTCCGCCTACCACCAACTAGGGGAAGAATAAAGCTTCAGGTGAGTCGTCATCTTCTGCATCAACTGTACTGGCTATAGGGACGGGTGAGGAAGAAGAAGAAGGAGGAGCCATTCCAACGCCACTCACCGCCATCACCAACACAAAAAACTCAGAAAAAACAAAAATAACAAAAAAGAAGACCGTCGCCAAAGCGAAGCCCTGCCAACCACGAGGAGCCACCAGCAGCAGCTGATCCTACGCCGGTCGACAGAGCGGAGGCACCACTTTTTGCTTGTCCACCTGCAGCAGAATCTTCATTTCCACATTGTACACCTTTTTGTAATCCGGATGTACATGATATTGTGGAAAAGGATTTTGTTGTAAATAAGAACTCTGTTTCTGATTTCAGCATTGTACATATTCCTTTTCCCAATGCAACAGAAAAATCCAAAAAAATTGCAAAAAGAAAAAGTGCATTGTCTGATCCTGGAGTTGTGGATATTATTAATAACTTGACCATTGAGATTCCTCTGATGAAGTCCATGGAGTACATGCCAGCTGTGAAGAAAGGTTTGAAAGAGGCTTGCATCAGCAAGCGTTGTCCATCATGAAATAACAGACGCCGACAGGTCGAGAAGCACATTTTCACCATGGCCGTTGTAGCAGCCATCAGCAACCTCTCACAGAAGAAATAGGACAAAGGAGCATCGCTTATCAGTTGTGAAATTTTTTATCAAGTCTTCGAGCATACACTACTTGACAGTGGTTCTTCCATCAACCTTCTGCCCTCATCATTATTGCAAGAATTTGGGCTAGGTCCTCTCAAGCAGATACGTATGATCCTTCAGTTCGTTGACCGATCCATCAAGCGACCTAGAGGTCTTTTGAAAGACATTGTAGTAAAGGTGCGGGAAATGCAGTTCCCCGCTGACTTTGTAGTCCTTGATATGGACTCTCTCGCACCTTTACTCCAGACTCCTATCATTCTTGGTCGGTCATTCCTGTGCACCTCAGAAGCCGTGGTAGACTATGGATCTGGCAAGATTACATTCAGCTCGAGCAATCAAAGAACTATAGACATGATCAGTGAACCCAAGATCGTGACTGATGAGGGACATGTAGCACCGCCAAAAGCAGACTGTGACTTCATTGCGGAAATCAGAGATTCCAAACTCTCTTTGAATGATCCTTGGACACAGGAAATCCTCTCTCTCGAGGAGGATCTGGAAAGCACAGTCGACGCAAGCTCCGATGATATTTGGGAGACAGAATCAAACTTGTTGATGCATCTTTTTGATTATCGTGACTCATTCCATCCCAAACATAATGAGCCTAGTGCAGAATTGTTCGGCACATTATCAGAATCTCAACAGAGCACTGAGGTCAGCAATTTTGTAAACATTCAAGCAACATACCCTCCAACCAGCACTGCTTCAGAGGTAACCAATAAATTGACCAGAGCAGAACCGGAACTCAAGCCACTTCCAACAGGCCTAAAGTATGCTTTCCTTACGGGTGCAGAAAATATATATCCAGTCATCATCAGCAGCAGGCTGACCCTAGATTAAGAATCCCAACTTCTCGAGGTTCTAGAGAAAAACCACAAGGCACTTGATTAGCCTGTATCAGATCTCCGCAGGATAAATCCTGCATTATGTTTACACCACATTTACCTAGAAAAAGATGCCAAGCTGTCCCATGAATTTCAAAGAAGATTGAATCCTAATCTGAGGGATGTCGTCATGAAAGAAATCATGAAATGATTTGATGCATGTTTCATTTATCTCATCTCCGATTCAAAATGGGTAAGCCCCTTGCATGCAGTTCCAAAGAAGTCGGGGATTACTGTGGTTACAAATGACAGAGGAAAGGAGATATCTACTTGGGTACCGACATCATGGCATGTGTGTGTCGACTACCATCGACTTAATGCAGCAACAAAGAAGGACCACTTCCCCCTGCCATTCATTGATCAAGTTTTGGAAAGATTAGCTGGGAAGGAGTTCTTCTACTTCCTGGATGGGTACTCCGGGTACAACCAAGTGGCAATCACCCCTGAAAACCATGAGAAGACCACCTTCACTTGCACATTCGACACATGTGCTTTCAGAAGAATGCCCTTTGGATTGTACAACACACCAACGACATTCCATAGATGCATGCTTGTAGTCTTCATCGAGATGGTAGGAAGTTTTCTCGAGGTTTTATGGACGACTTCTCCGTCTATGGTGACAGCTTTGATTCGTTTCTTAAGCACCTTGATAGAGTACTTCAGAAATGTTGTGAAGTTAATCTAGTGTTATCATGAGAAAAGAGCCACTTCATGGTCACTGAAGGGATTGTGCTGGGCCATGTCATTTCCAAACGTGGCATGGAAGTCGATCCGACAAAGGTGGATGTGATTGCCAATCTTAAGCCACCTCAGATAGTGAAGAATGTGAGGTCATTCATGGGGCATGTGGGATTCTACAGAAGGTTCATCCGTGATTTCAGCTGCATTGCCCGACCTCTTACAAAACTTCTATGCATGGAGACTGAGTTTAATGTCGATCAACATGTTCTCCTTTCATTCAATCAACTGAAGGAGATAATCACTCAAGCTCCTGTCCTACAGCCACCGGATTGGTCTCTCCCCTTTGAGATCATGATGGATGCATCAGACTTTGTAGTTGGGGCTGTTCTAAGACAAAGAAAGGCAAGGCACCCTATGCCATTCATTATGCCTGCAAAACATTAGATGAAGCTCAGAGAAACTATACAGTAATAAAGAAAGAGTTGTTGGTTGTGGTATTCACCCTAGATAAGTTTAGATCATATGTGCTTGGATCAAAAGTTACCATCTTCACCGACCACTCTGCTATCCGATATTTGCAGCAGGAGAAGAATGCCAAGCCTAGACTTCAGATGGACCCTTCTCCTCCAGGAGTTCGATTTGGAAATCAAGGACAAGCCTGGAGTTCAGAATGTGGTAGCAGATCACCTCTCTAGAATAGAGCAGCAAGAGCCTCCGCTGAGCAGTACACCCATCACAGACACCTTCCCTGATGAGTCAATTCTGGTCGTGGATTCACTTCCTTGGTATGCTGATATTGTTAACTACCTCATCTGGGGGTAGTACCGTAGGATTGGACAAAGATTTAAAAAGACAAATTCTTATCAACGATCCATTTCTACCAATGGGAGAATCCCCTCTTATTCAGGGAAGGAGCATATTTCATTTGGTGCAGGTGTATCCCTCAGGAGGAGCATCACAGTTTCCTCGAGCATTGTCACTCGCTCGAATCTGGTGGATACCACTCTGGAGATCAAACGGTAGCAAAAGTACTTCAGTGTGGTTTCTGGTGACCCACACTATTCAAGGATGCAACAACTTTCATCAAATGATGTAGTGACTGTTAGAGATTGAAAGGCACCCTCACAGCGAAAGACTCAATGCCCCTAAAGATCATTCAGATATCAGACGTCTTCGATGCTCGGGGCATCGATTTCATGGGACCTTTCCCCAACAGTCAGGGATATGAGCACATCCTTCTCGCCGTTGACTACGTGAGTCGCTGGGTCGAAGCTATCCCCGCTCGAGCTGTTGATAGCCGCATAGTATGTTGCTTTCTAAAAGAAAACATCATTTCGCGGTTCGGGATTCCAATATTCTCATATCAGATGGGGGAGCCACTTCATTAACAAAGAGGTTAGGAAATTAACGAAGGAGTACAACATTGAGCATCGAGTCGCATCTCCTTACCATCCCCAGACTAATGGCATGGCAGAATTGTCAAACAGAGAAATCAAGACGATCCTTCAGAAGCTTGTCAAGCCGGGCATAAAGAATTGGTCCCAACTCGTGGACTCCATCCTGTGGGAATACAGAACAGCTTATATGTCTCCTTTGGGCATGTCACCCTACCGACTTGTGTATGGAAAGCCATGTCATCTGCCCGTGGAACTAATTCACAAATCCTTATGGGCAATCAATATGTGTAATTTGGACTCACAGAAAAATGGTCAGTAAAGAAAAGATGATCTGAACAGGCTCCTGAAATTTCAGGATTATGCATACGATAACACATTGATGTACAAAGAGAAGGTGAAACACTGGTATGACCGGCACATCTGACGAAAGACCTTCAAAATCGGACAGAAAGTGTGGCTATTTGATGCAAAATTGAAGATCTTCTTGGGCAAATTGAAGAGCAAATGGATAGGGTTGTTTCAAGTACGAGAAGTGCGTGACAATGGCAGTATTGAAATATCAAAATTGTCTTCTGATGCACAACCGTTTGTCATCAATGGTCAGTTACTGAAGCCTTACCTTGAGCACGATACCTTCTTGGTCGTTGTCGACTCAATCCAGATACTGCACTCAGATGATACATCCACAGCACTGGCAGCATCAAAAGATTCAAATAATGTTCCTAAAAAACTTTTTATTTGATCTTTTCTCTTTTCTTCTTTTCTTCTTTTCATTTTCCGTTTTCATTCTCAAAAAGGAAAAAAATGTATGTGTATATATTTATAAGGTGTATCACCCATTTTAGTCAGTCTTCTATACTTAGGGCGCACGTCCCTAAGTATAGAGGGATGTACACCCTGATTACTTTCATTCTTTGACCCTATCCATTGTCTCCTCTTCTCATCTATACTTAGGGCTCTCTTACCCTAAGTATAGGGGGGAGACAGTATGAGTACGATTTGTTCATCCTCATCCTTGACCCTCCCTACCTTGTATACAGTCTGCTATATTTAGGATTATTTGATCCTAAGTATAGGAGGGACGATCAACTTCCCATTCATTTATTCATACCCTCGTTTCTTTATTTCTTAGACTCTTTTATACTCAGTCCGAGTTATGTCTTTTCTTTTTCTCCTTGATTCTATGAGGACATAGCTCGAGCTAAGTATAGAGGGGTCGTATATACTATGTATATACTTTAAAGCCTTAACACGTACTTTTGTATAATACTTCTGGCTAAAAATAATATCAAATTCATTACAATGTTATAACAAAAAGATGGTTATAGGTCCTCAAACATCCTTTGTACATACTGATTAATAAGTCAGGCAAACATATTTTTGCAAAATGTTTGAAAAATAATTTGAAAATCTATTTGAAAAATCTAATGAAAAAATTGTTTGGAAAAGTTTTTCTAAAATGTGTTCAATCTTTGTAAATGGTTTTGTTTGCAAAAATTTATTTTCTTTGTGTGAATAAAAATGTTTGAAAAATAATTTGCAAATGGTTAGAAAATTGGTTGCAAAAATATTATGAAAAATCTATATATACTATTTGCAAAACCTTCGCAAAATGATTTTCAAATACGTGTAAATATTTGTAAAGATCATTTATGAAATTTATGTTGGACTATAGTTTTCAAAACTGTTGAAAAATGATTTTCAAATAAATTTGAGGAGTGTACACACCATATTCAAAAGTATTTATAAATGTACAAAAGTGATCAATCATCCCTTGTAAATCCTTTAAGAACCAAAACTCTCGTATATATAAGATATATCCCCATGTAAAAGATATGTACCTATTTTCTAAAACTAATAAAAACATCTGCAAAACTAAACCAAAATTATTTTATAACTACACATCCTTTTTGTATATGCTGATTAATAAATCAGGTCAAAAATATTTTTGCAAAATGATTTGAAAAATGGGGTGACCTGTTTGGAAAACTTTTTGTGAAATATTTTCAACCTTTGTAAAAATGTCTTGATTTGCAAAAATCCTTTTCTTTGTGTGAAATAAAAGATTTGAAAACCTATTTGCAAATGATTTTGAAAATGATTGTAAAAATATTGTGAAAAAAAATATATAATGTGTGAAATATCTTTGCAAAATGGCTTTCAAATATTTGTAAAATATTTGCAAAAATTATTTTGTACTATAGTTTTCAAAATTGCTTTCAACAAATTTGAGGAATAAATGCATCATTAATAAGATTAATATATGTATATAAAATTCTTTACCAATTGTATATATCTATAAAATAACTTTTTTGTGAACCTATAAATTCTTAATTCTTGTAAATAAATAAAAAGAAGCATGCTCATGTAAATAGATTTATGTATTTTATACTTGGTGTGCCAAAATTCTTTTGCCAAATTTCTTTTGCCAAAATTCTTTGTGCAAAAATTCTTTTTATTTTCAAGATTCTTTGAAAAATTGCATCATTCTTTGCATCATTGTACGTAGCATTTGCAGAGCATTCATATTCTTTCAACTGAGCTTGATGATTGAACTAGTCCAATAAAGTCGAAGATTGGAGCTTGGTTGGACCTTACTGCACCTAACCGCACTGTAACATTATGGGAGCTAGGTTTAAGGTACTTCAGGTCCATTGAGACTTAATTCTTTGAGATTCGGGGCTGAGTTCAAGTCACCTCAACTGACTAACTAGAAGTTTTCGAGACGCACACATGACTCTTGTCGGCCGTGACCTAACTTGGACACTTGCACCTTTCACTTGGCTCAACTCAGTTCGAGTGGTGAGGGGTTGGATTTGCCGGTCTGAGACACATACGGGTGGAAACATTCATCCTCGTCTAGGGAGAGAAGTGCACCCCAACCTGGTCCAGTTGCCATGACGTCGAATGACAGGAGAGTGTGGGTTGCAATAAAGCTTCAAAAGAGGGATAGTCTTTTGGCTCAAGAGGAAAAACTCCTTATGTAAATGCTGCTGTAAATAGTATGTTGAAAAAAAAACTCCAAAAAAGTGGATAAGCCTGCAAATAAAAATAAAATGACAGCCGAGGTATGTATATATACTATAAAAATAACCAAGCTTGAGCATCAAAGTCATACCATGTGAGCTTGCTGCTGGATGACTTGACTACACCGGTCATGCATCTCGGGAGGTAGTTACACTGCCGTCCATTCTTTTCTTCACCTCCCCCTCTTGAGTTGGATGTCACTTGAACTTAGAAGGGAATAACCCCTCCTCGAGGACAAAGTGCTGGATTGGAGAATCATTGGGTTTTCATTCTGGAGAAGTCAGTTCCTTTGTCATTTCAGTTAGGGAGAGCTACTATCACTTACACCGTACAAGGCAGCTTCATAGTCATAAGGGTTTGTGTATGATGTAGGCTAGTTCTGACCTGGCTATGGAGGTGGTTTGAACCGAGTTCTGTGATTCTCGAAGGCTGTTGTGTTTTAAATTTGGTTCCCAACCAGATTCCACACACATTTTCACATCAAGGTCTAACATGAGATCCAAACTTTGATTTTGTCGAGACAGGTTAATTGTTGAAATCAATTCAATTTATCCTTTCTTTTTCTTTTCTTCTTTATTTGTTTCATACTTATTGCATAAGTGTTTGCTAGGGACTAGCAAAGGCAAGTATAGGGTGTGATGAATCTCCATTTCATCACCTTTATTCTATCATTTTGGCCTTAAAAACCCTAGCTAATGCAAGTAAATAACATTAATTTGTACATAATAGCATTCATTATTTATTGTATTATTTGTATCTAAAATATAGTTTTTAATGCTAAAATTATAGAATAAAGAGAAGAAAAGAAAAAGAAATAAAATATTGAAGATATTTTATGATCTTAAACCCCGAGACCAAGTCAAGAATTGAGGTGATCGACAAGGAACCAAGTAAGGGCCCAAAATAGAATAAAAACCCAGTTCTTTTGTTCATTATTTATGTATTTTGACACCTATTTTATTGTTTATTATTTGTTTATCAAATAAAGAAATTTTGTACATAAAAGTTGTAGATAATAATGTAAATAAAAATATAAAATTAAGTTTGTACAAAAATAATTCACAGTGTTCATTATAAACACAAAATAAAAATCCAAAAACCCACCTTCCCAAACCCATATCTTTCAAATAAAAGCTCAAAACATAGCAAAATCACTCTAATTATATATAACTTTTCACAAGATATTTAATGATGGTGGTTTTATATTTTTTGGAGTTACTGTGTGAAAGTTAGATTTTTGATCCTTATTGTACATTATACCGATTAAAATATTCAATTTATTCATGCTATATTATTTTAACAAATTTGATTTTTTATAATTTTGTAATTATTATTTATAGCACATGTACATACTAAAACTAAAATAAAACCTAAAAGAAAGTGAAAAATAAAACCAGTCTATATAAAGATATAAGTAGAATACCTGCAATTATACATGTATATAAATAAGAGTGGATCATATTCTTTTATTCTTTATTCATTATATTTTTATGATATTGTAAATATTATTCATATTATAATAAAAATACAAAATTTAAATAATACTAATTGAAATACATTAAAATAAAAAATGTATATAAAACATAGGTAATATACCTATAAATATACCATAAGATACACATATCTTTTTATTTAAATGTACAAATAACATTATAAAAATAAAATAAAAATATATTTATACTCACAAAAATATGTTATAAATATATAAAATAAAAGAATAAAATAAAATATATAAAATAAAAATGTACCTAATATAGGCAAATATACCTATCAATACACTATTAAAAATTAACTACTAATCAATAAAGCCAAAAAAATAAATAAAAAGCATAATAAAATACTACATATAATATTAAACATTTTTTATTTTATACTTGAAAATTAATAAAATTATTTACTATTTTAAAATAATTATTTTTGAATAAAATCCGTAGTTTCGTCGCATAGCGACTGACGTGGACCAATGGGGTCACGTCAAAAGTTGACCGCTGGTCAACTCCCCCCTCTCCTCCAGATTTGACGCAATCTGTATTTTTCCTGAGTTTCCGCCATTTTTCGCGGATGATCTATCCTTCGATCGACGTCGCTGCCTTGATAAGAAATGATCATTGATCAATTTACATACACGCCATGCTTTGTAATCACATGTATATACGCTCAACTCTTTGTTTTTAGCCGGTCGATAAGGGTAATCAACTTGTTCTATAAACAAAATCCTCCGTCTCCCTTTGCTTCTTTGGTCACCTTCACGAGTCCAAGAACCCTGGTTAAGTGTCTAGATGAGTTCCTTGTGACAGAAGGAGCTTCGTCGAGGCCAAGCCAAGCTCCAGGAGCACGGGTGCACCCACGGTCGTCGAGCTCCGACGACCCTACTCCCTGGTTCATCCCAGGTATCAGAGCTGCGCTTTTCTCATTTCTTTTGCTCGCAATTAGTCTTAGCTTTAATTTCCAGTTCGTAGATTAGGTTGTAGTTAAGTAGATTAGCGTAATCCATCAATCATATATTTCACTGGAGTTGAGCTCCGGCGAGCTCCTCCGCGCGCCAACATCGCCTCTCTGTTGTTCCCTCCATTTCCACACCTTTCCCAGTGCTCTTCTGATCACCCTGCGCATCTCACTTCCCCCAGATCCATTGTGGATCTGGAGATCATGTGCCCCACACCGCCACTCACCGGAGGCACCTCCGCACGCCCCACTCCTCACATTTCACCACAAATAAGGCTCCCAGACCCCTTATTTTCTTGCGTGCACTTTTCTTGCAGGTTTGGAGGGCCAAAGGACCCTCAAGGGCCGAGTTTTGAAGAGAAGTAAGGTACATGGGCACCCATTCCTTCCCCGACCTTGCTGGAGAGCTCCGGCAACCCTCAGGCTCCTTCGAGTCCTCCAGTCGATCCACGGTGTCTCCAGGAAGCTTCTTGGACCATCAACAGCTCGTGGGAGGATCGGACGTGCATGCTACACTGGATCCAAGCTCGGGAGGCACGGGGTTCTTCCCTGTTCTTCCGAGTACCTTCAGAGCCGTCGGATCGAGCTCCCGTGCCAGATTGATTCCCCGTCGTCAGATTGAGCCATGCCTCCACCGTCAGAACAACTCAGCTGATGTAATCCAGGCCGTCCGAGTGAGAAGCGGTACAGGCCGTTAGGATCACGACACGTGTTTTAATGAAGAAATCCTAGCTATCCATCAACGCCTCTTTTGGGGTAAATTGCATATACTCGCCCTGTATTTTTTGTATTTTTATTACTCAATCCTGTAAATATAAGTTAACGTTATAAATAATTTGGACATTTTACAAATAGGCCCTTTTATTTCTTTAAATGGCATTTGGGTCCGGTCCAGCTCAGATCACGTGTCGTCCCACGTGAGCTAGGCAAATTGCAAGGACACTCCTGCAATTTTTTGTATTTATTTTTAGTCCAATAAATTGTGGATAACATTATATATTTTTGTAAAAATTACTGGAAGGCCATGGGACTTTTGCATATTTGTACTTTGATCCTTCCCAGGCTCAATCACGTGTATCCCCATGTGATGGGTGTTTTGCATGTATAACCCTGGCATTTTTGTATTTAGGAAAAAGTTCAATAAAATGAAATCAACGTTATATTTTTTAGCACTTTTGCACAGAGCCCCTGACAATTATTTTATTTGAAAAAATGCCCCTGCTAGGAATTTGAATTTTGTGTATTTTATCTATTTATTTAAAATGTCTATTGTGCTCCCAAAAGTCCATAAAAATAGGGTTAGATGCTCCATACCATGTACTTCCATGCCATTATATTTATTTGGCCTTTTTTTGCATTTAATCTATTTATTAAAAATTATAAGGAGCCTATATATTCCCTGTTTAACTTGTAAAATACCAAAAAAATATCAAAATATCTTTAAAATTCCATATATATATAATATTTTAACCTTTTTAATTTACAGAACAAAAATCCCTAAAAATGGAAAAACAAAATCTCTAAAAATCTAAAACCCCCAAAATCCTTTATAAAAATTTTGAAAATTCTTAAAAAATCAAAAAATATCTTTTTATGCTTTATAATTTTATTTATATATATTTATATAGTAAAATTGATTTGGATAATTTTAGGACTCTTCTACTATTTTAAAAACCCAAATCAATTTCAGGTATTCAATTAATTCCATATTTGGGGATATTTTTTACTTTAAAAATGCATAAAAACTAGTAAAAATTCAAGAAAAATTACAAAAACATCAGACAAAAATATTAACCCAAAAATAATTTATTATGGGTATTTTGTCTATTTTTATTAATATTTATGCATATATTACTATATATTGTGTGTATAAAGCCTTACATATGTTATATTAATTATATAAAAGGAAAAGTAATTTTAAAATATAAAAAATATACAAAAAAGGAAAAAAGAAACTATAAAAAATATATAAAAATCAAATATAAAAATATAAACAAAAAATAAAAATAAAAAAAATAAAAAATTTTAAAACCCACAAAAAGATCTATATAAATGAGTGACTGGTTGTGCGTAAACAACCTTAAGCTACCTATATTGCTCTCTGTGGTTCGAACTCTACATACTTGTTCACTATGCATCTTATGGTAGAGAAAACAAATTTTAGCCTCCATTGTGCTATTCATTGCTTTTACTAATGTTGTGGGTTAATTGTTGACTAATCGGGGTTTTTGTTTGAGGTCACTTCGACGACTGTCTGTCCGCTTTGTGGATTGACAAGACCTCTGCGAGAACCCTGTTTATCAGGCTACCCTTCCTTTTATACTAAATTAGATGGTGGAGTTGCACTCCTAAATCAAATCAATGGTTGAAATTTTATTGCAACAATTTGCAACAACAATTAAATAACTTAAAAGGAATTAAATATGATGCAAATAATCTTAATTTTCTAACACAGAGGTATTGTTCACATGTGACTTATAAATATATTGAAAGGCGACCAAAATCATCATAATTTTACAGTAGGATCCTTTTCATATATTTATTCCAAACTCTATGAAGATTTATGTAATTTATTATACATATATAATTTGGGTCATATTCTTAGCTAAACCAAAAGACCCTGATTTTTTTAACTCTCTCTTGACTACTTTTGCAATCTTCTTCTGAATTGGCTTTTTGTATTTTTCTTTTTCTTTATTTTATAGATAAGATCATGTCATCTGTGTTTCTAAGGTTAGACGAAATGAATAGGATTGGCACCTATTTTCTATCAGTTTGTACAAGTACATCCTTGATTTTTTGGATTTTGTGATTTTTGTTTTATTTTCGTATGAGTTAGTATCAATTAGTAAATTTATTCATGCATACACAAAATATAAAAAGTAATAATTAGGTCATTTTCTAGTGTGTTCGCCGAGGTGCTCATTACCATAAACATGGAAGGTCAAGCTTCAACAACATAGTATTTACTTTCTCATATACATCATCTTGATCAAAGAACTACCTAACGCGAAGACATCATTTACACCTTTGATCATATTGAGCTTCGCATACATATATCTTCTCTTGGGAATACATGTGCATATACCATCTTTATTTGTATCATTTTGTGTTTTTTGGGCATGCTATTTTGGGTTTTGCACTTGCGACAATATGTATCACATTAATTTATACAAAATTAGTTTGTCATCTCTTCGATACCGAATTCATGCTCAAGGTAGAACTATTACAAGGAGCATGATAGATGGATAAGGATAACTACTCCAACAATATGGCAACATTGAAAAAATGGAACTAGATCGACTAATTATTTGAGGACTCGTTATTATATATTCTGATGTTAAATTTATAATGATGATATTATTCATTGCCAATATATAACACTGATTATCTATTTCCTTCTAAAAAAACTTGTATCAATCGTCCTTTTACTAGTGAATGTGTCACCATAGGTTTGATTCTTGAAATTCGCAATGAGTATAGACTTCTTTACTAAATATAAGTAATTGACGATTTTCCATTGACTTTTCTACTAAAATTTGCATCAGCAAAAAAAATTCAAAAAAAGTTAACATATAATTGTTATTAATGTGATTCCCTATCAACAATACAATAACGAATGCGACAAACATAGTCGATTTCAAAAAATCAAAGATAATTTGTAATAATAATAATATTCTCATATAATTTTAACATCGGAAGATTATAATAACTAATATTAAGCTACTCATTACGATAACTCAACTTTATTATAATGTAGCGATGATGCCATCTTATTAGTAGAGTGTCACCTAGTGTGTGAGAAGCACTTCTGATGGCATTGCCATTCAGACGAGGGATATGAAACAATAAGGGATAACGAGGAATAAGAAGTAAGTAGGATTTATCTTTCTTTCTTGCTTGGTTAGTTAGATTAACAAGAATGGGAGGCTTGATATTGAATGAAAAGATAACAGATGATGTGGCTTTATCAAAGGAAGACACATGGAAATCACTTGAATGTGAAAGAATTTAGAATGCCAATAGTCAGAATACCAAACTAATTTAGGCTATATTCTATGATTATTATCCTATCAGATATCTTATTTACTTCACTCATTTGATTTCAGATATCTTATTTACTTCACTCATTTGATTCCTCTGGCATTATAACATTTACCACGAAAATGTTGTCACAACCGATTCGTGAGTTGGCTTGATAAGGTAAGAAGTTGAGCTCTGATATCCTTGTGATCCATGCTCGAGCCACATAGGTAGGAGTTTGCGTGCGCAAATAAGAGTATGCAAATAAGAGTTGCACTTCTTACATATGAGAGTTTTCTATTGTCCTTTGTCTATGAGTATGCAAATAAGAGTTGTCTCTATAGTCAATCCAAGTCCAAGAGTTGTCTACATCCTTGTCTAGGTGTTGTCTACTCATAGATTTCTTAGTGAGTATATCCTTGTTTACAAGTACGCAAATAAGAGTTGCACTTATTTTTAAAAATATTTATTCTGATTTTACGATTAAAATAAAAAATATTATATATAGCAAATTAATACCGATATTAGTTGGCTCAATGACCACCCCACTCCTTAAAACATCAAACATGAGTTGACATGTTGACCGCCTTAAGTCGATAGACACCCTTACCAAGTAGGGGTTCTTTCCTAAAGAGTACTAAAAGACGATGTTCATGTAACTTTTTTTCTTATCTCGAGCATGTACTGTCCCATGAGAGATATTGTGGAGAGTTTTGGAGAACAGACAAGTACAGTCCTATACATTAACCTCATAAAGGATATGTATGATAAGGCTTTATCTTGTATAAGGATCCAGTCTGGGAAGACTGTCTATTTTGACATCAACACAGGTTTACATCAAGGTTCAACTTTGAGTTCATTTCTTTTTACTTTGATTATGGATGAGTTGAAAAATCACATTCAGGATGAGATACCTTGGTGTATGTTATTTGCTGATGATATTGTGTTCATTGATGAGACTAGAGATGGAGTAAATGAGAAGCTTGAGGTCTGGAGACATGCATTGGAGACTAAAGGATTTCGTATATGTAGGGCTAAGACTAGATATATGGAGTGCACATTTGATGGAAGCAATGGTGAAGGAATCGAGGTGAAGATTGGTGACGATAACATTCAGAAGAGAGATTCTTTTAGATGTCTTGGAAGTTGGATCTATTTTGCACATGATAGGGAAATAGATGGAGATATTACTAATAGAATAGTGCAGGCTGCGAAAGTGGAGAGGAGCCTATGTTGTTCTCTGTGATAAGAAAATTTCTTTAAAATCAAAGGAAAGTTTTACGAAGCAGCTGTGAGATATGCTATGCTCTATGGATCTGAATGTTGGCATGTCAATCATAGACATGTGCAGAGAATGTTGTAGCAGAAATGAAAATGCTAAGGTGGATGTGGGACACACACACATAAGTAAAGATCGAATTCGGAATGATGCAATCAGAAAGAAAGTTGGTGTAGCTCCGATTGAGGATAAGATGCGAGAAACCGCTTAAGATGGTTTGATCATTTGCAAAGGTCAGCTGATGTACCAGTTAGGAGACACGAGCTTTGGGATGTTGAGCCGGCTAAGAGAGGGTGAGGACGACCCAAGAAGTGTTGGATGGAGACTATACAAAGGGATCTCAGTTTTTTAGATATAATCCCGAGATTGACCCAAGATAGATCTGAATGGAGGCAAATAATCCATGTAACCGACCCTACTTAATTGTGGGAAAAGGCTTTGTTGTTGTTGTTGTGTCGAGCATCAACTAAACTCTTGGCTTTCCAAATAGTCAATAGTCCTTTGTTATATTAGATGAATGATCATGATTGTCCTTTTCTTTAAAAAAATTAAATTAACACATTTTTTGTCGTAAATCAAACAAGGGTGTGGAAATGTTCAATTGAGAATAAATATCCAATTAAATGGAATATTAAGGTTATCTTAGCATATAGTAGATCTACCCTCTTAACCGCACGACCAAAAATACTCTCGAGCGCAAAGCAAGCAACCATCATACACAATCATTTATTTGATGATAAGCAAGAAGTCGCATTTTTTTGCAAAAAGAAGTTTATTAAGAAAAGTGAAATCTATCAATCTACTTAATTTAAACATAAAGCATGAAATAACAGTTGCTACCCATGTTTGTAACTATATATGAAGCGTATTTCTAAATATGTGAGCATTTATCAAGAATTTGACGAGATTAGCAACCATGATCTAAATGGTAGCAAAAATGGGGTTTCTATCATTTGTGCCACTCTTAACATCTGCAATGTCAGTTACGCCCCTTTGTTTTTTTGTAATATCGATTATTCCCCTGTCTACTTGCAATTTTGTCACCTATGCCTTCAAGTTAGTTGTCATCCATCAATCTCCCAAATGGAGGTTAACTTTTGGACATAAGGTGCAATTAGAAACAAAACTTTAGGTAAAAATATCTTCACTTCACATCGGACCTTACACCTCCACCAGGAGGTGATGTTGGATGCCCGAACCTTGCCCTCCCTCCATCGCCCTAATCTCTGCCTAGCTCGAGCACAAGGGCCTCATGTGAGGAGGTCGATCCCAAAGAGGAAAATCCCAGAAGAATATGGGTGTAGAAGATCCGAGTCGAAGGATCAAGGGAGCTTGGGTGACATGTCATGGATGCCATCATCACCATGGACCCCTACTTTGACCGCATCCCCCTAAAATCAAACCACACGAAAACCTAGAAATTTATACCCACAAACATTGATGATATGATGTCATCTCTCAACTAGTTAAGAGGGAACTTCTTCTTAACGAGAGCAAAGTCGATCATGGCAAGGCGACATGCCTTACTCTTAGAGTAGTGGGTGTCAAACCTCCTTGGCTTGGAGCTCATGCTCCTCTTCACAACCTCAAATATCCCTTGCCAGCGTCCTCATACCTCAAGGAGCTAAGGAAGCACCCTCCTTTTCCTCCCCTCCTCAAGCCCCTGCTTCAAGCTCCATGGTATTTTGATTCACCAACGACCAAAGCGACAGAGAGAAGATAGAAGGAGAGCCGGCATCATCCGTGACGCAATGAGAAAGACGCGGGCCTAGCAACCAACAGTCGTGAGGGTTTTATGTGAGAAACATGTAACTATTTAATAATTAGACAAAAGTCACATAAAATTGATTGGATGTACAATGGGTGTATAACTCAACCATGGTCGGTGCCAAGCCCGGGTAAATGAGGAGGGTTGCGTTAGGTAGCCGACAGCCAACGTAAAACAGTCGGAGGCAACTTCCTAAATAATATTCTTTTAGATGTTGCCTCATGACAGTCGGATCTTTTCAACATGGATTTAAGCAAACATACATATTTAGTTGGGGCGTTCCCAACTTGCGACGCGTTGTGTCGCCCGAATGCAATGAAAATTGGCAAGGGCCGCTACATCGCAGCCTGGATGTATTTAAATTTTGCAAGGGTTCTCGCATGAGGAACGCATGCGGGTAATTAAGCTAGTTCTGCTGCATCACCGCCCGCATGCAATCCAAAATTTACAAGGGTTCTCGCACAATGGACACATGCAAGTAAAGAAGTTAGTCCAAAGAGATTGCAACGGAAGTTGCGGATTGGTAGTTGGAATATTGGCACTTTGATTGAAAATCGATGGAGATAGTGGATACGATGGAAAGAAGGAAGATTCATATATTGTCTTCAAGAGACTAAATGGGCTGGAGAGAAAGCAAGGGAGATCGAGAAGACAAGTTTTAAACTTTGGTATTCATGTAAAGATAAGGGTAGAAATGGTGTTGGAGTGGTTGTTCATAAGGATTTGAAGGATTGTGTGGTTGAGATGCAAAGAATCTGTGATCGGATTATTTTGCTAAAATTGTTGCTTGAAGAAGAAATTCTGAATATAATATCAGTTTATGCACCGCAAATTGGTTTAGATGAAAGGACTAAACAAGCTTTTTGGGAGGATCTTGATAAGATTTTACAAGGAATTCTCACAAAAAGAGATGATTAGCATAGGTGGAGATCTTAATGGATATGTGGAAAAGATGCTTCAGGGTATGCTAGTGTGCATGGAGGACATGGATTTGGGGATAGAAATGAAGAGGAAAAGTCATACTGGATTTTGTAAAGGCATATGATCTTTTCATAGCAAACACTCTCTTCAAGAAGAGGGAGGAGAATTTAATTACTTATAAGAGTGGGTCAACGAGAACACAGATAGGTTACTTTGCATTGAGGAGAAGATATCGGTTGTGTTTGTAAAGACTGCAAAGTAAATCTCAGGAGAGAGTTTGACAACCCAACATCGCTTATTAGTCTTGGATGTATAAATAAAAGGGCTGATAAAGAAAAGGAGGGTTCCTAAGATCACTAGAACTAGATGGTGGAATCTTCCACTGAAGCAATCGAGCTTCAGGGAGAAGGTTTTAGAAGATTTATCTTGGGATTGTAGTGGAAGTGCAAACGAGATGTGGGAGGCAGTAGCATCTTGTATCCGAAAGGTAACCAAAGAGATGCTAGGAGAGTCAAAGGGAGGAGCCCCAGGTCAAAAGGAGGCTTGGTGGTGGAATGAAGGGGTGCAAGAGAAGCTAAAAATTAAAAGAGCATGCTTTTAAAGCTATGTCTAAGGATAGAACAGAGGAAATTGTCACAAACTACAAAATAGCAAAGAAGGAAGCAAAGAAGGCTGTAAGCGAGGCTAAGTCGAAAGCTTATGAAGTTTTGTATAAAAATCTCGACTCTAAGGAGGGCCAGAAGGATATATTCAGGTTGGCCAAGCAAGAGAAAGAAAGACCAAAGACCTTTCTCAAGTGAGATGCATTAAGGATGAGGAAGGTCACGTGCTTGTTACTCATAAGGATATAGAGACTAGATGGTGGTAGTAATTCCATAAACTTTTCATTGGGGAAGGAAATAGAGAGATCATTTTGGGTGATCTGGCTAGCAGTGAAAGTTACTTGAATCGTGCAAGCTATAGACGGATACAACGAAAGGAAGTAGAGGAGGCTTTAAAGGTTATGAGACCTGGGAAAGGTGTAGGACCGGATGACATCCCAGTAGAGGTATGGAAAGTTTTAGGTGAGCGTGGTTTGACTTGGCTTACGAATCTATTCAATGTTATTTGGCGAAGCAAGAAAATGCCTGAAGATTGGAGGAGTATCGTGGTGCTTCTTTCTAAGAATAAAGGAGACATTCAAAATTGTTCAAACTATAAAGGTATCAAGCTGATGAGTCACACTATGAAAATTTGGGAGCGTGTGATCGAGAGAAGGTTGAGGCAAGTTTCCAACGTCAACGAAAACCAATTCGGATTCATGCCACGTCGCTCAACTATTGAAGCCATCCACTTGCTAAGGAGAACAATGGAGATTTATAGAGCTAAAAGACAGAACCTCCATATGATCTTTATTGATTTGGAGAAGGATTACGATTCTGTCCCACGAGAGATATTGTGGAGAGTTTTGGAGAAGAGACAAGTGCATGTCCTATACATTAACCTCATAAAGGACATGTATGATAGGGCTTTATCTTGTGTAAGGACCCCGTCTGGGAAGACTGGCTATTTTGACATCAACATTGCTTTACATCAAGGTTCAGCTTTGAGTCCATTTCTTTTTTTACTTTGATTATGGACGAGTTGACAAGTCACATTCAGGATGAGCTACCTTGGTGTATGTTATTTGCTGATGATATTATGTTGATTGACGAGACTAGAGATGGAGTAAATGAGAAGCTTGAGGTCTGGAGACAAGAGTTGGAGAGTAAAGGATTTCGTATAAGTATGGCTAAGACATAATATATGGAGTGCACCTTTGATGGAAGCAATGTTGAAGGAATTGAGGTGAAGATTGGTGATGATAACATTCGGAAGAGAGATTCTTTTAGATATCTGGGATCTATTTTGTAACATGATGGGGAAATTGATGGAGATGTTACTAATAGAATAAATGCAGCTTGGCTAAAGTGGAGAGGAGCCTCTGTTGTTCTCTGTGATAAGAAAATTCCTTTAAAAATTAAAGGAAAGTTTTACAAAGCAACGGTGAGACCTGCTATGCTCTATGGATCTGAATGTTGGCCTGTGAACCATAGACATGTGCAGAGAATGGCTGTAGCAGAAGTAAAAAATGCTAAGGTGGATGTGTGGACACACACGTAAAGATCGGATTCAGAATGATGCAATCAGAAAGAAAGTGGATGCTGCTCCGATCGAGGATAAGATGCGCGAAAATTGCTTAAGATGGTTTAGTCATTTGCAAAGAAGATCAGCTGATGCACCAGTTAGGAGATGCGAGTGTTGAGATGTTGAGCCGGCTGAGAGAGGGCGGGGACGGCCCAAGAAGTGTTGGAAATAGACCATAAGAATGGATCTTTGTTTTGTGGATATAAGCCCGGGATTGAGTCTAGGGATGAGCATTGGGCTGGGCCGGCCCGGCCCAGCCCGAAGCCCAGCCCAAAAAGCCCGACCCGGCCCAAGCCCAAATGAACATTGGGCCGGGCTTGGGCCTAATTTTTAGGCCCGAATTTTTTTGGGCCGGGCTCGGGCTTGGCTTGGCCCAGCCCGATCTGGCCCACGGGCCCGACCCGAAGAGGGCCCGAACCCTTCCCATATCCTACACGTATGGAAACTCTCACCTGTCATGCACACTCTGTTCATGTATCCTATCTTCATACAATGTTTATAAATCAAGAAAGTCATGTGTGAGACATGTGAGTTGATGATCATTGTATTTTATTTCAGAATTAATTTTTCTTAATTAGTCCATGTCTTAAATTCTGGTGGTTATTCTTGAGTTTTTAATGTTTATTTTTTTTTCTATTATAATATTTTCTATTATTGAACCTTACCCAAGACGAGCATTATGCCCATTTTTAACATGTAGTATCTGATGCACCTGTTGTTGTTAACTGTGTAAACTTGGTTCACCCATTCAGTTTCTGTAATGAGAGACGTTTATGGTATATAACATTGAGTGGACTTGTATAAAATGAGAAATCATCTCCGGTAGAATTGAGTTTTAGTTGTTTCACAACTATTATGGCATATGTTTTAAATAATTTTAGCTCGCCTAACTTGAATTGAGATTGACTTTAAACACAAACTCAAAGTTAATAATATATAATGATTTAAGATGGGCCGGCCCGGCCCAAGCCCGGCCCATAGGAATTGGGCCGGGCCTGGGCTTGGGCCGAACCAAAAAAAATTTTGCGGGCCTAGGCCCGACCCAAGGCCCAAAGTTTTTAAGTGGGCTTGAGCCTGGGCCCTTCAGGGCCCGACCCAGCCCGGCCCATGCTCATCCCTAGGATTGACCCAAGATAGATCTGAATGGAGGCGAAGAATCCATGTCGCCGACCCTACTTAATTGTGGGAAAAGGCTTTGTTGTTGTTGTTGTGTACAATGGGAGTATCATCGAAAACACAAGGGGGCTTGAGGGTTTGAGGTAGAGGAGCAAAGGGCTGGAGGGTTCTGGGCGAAGGAGAGGTCATGGATGAAGGGGTTGGGAGGATGAGGGGGGGGGGGAGAGGGGGGGAGGTTATTTTGACAGTTATACCCCTCTAAACCACGTCTTGATTTGAATAAGTCGTGATTTAATTGAACTCATTGACCAAAAAAAGAGAGACGCGTAACTGATATTGCAAAAGTTAAGAGAGACACAAATGTAAAAAAAATAAAAAAGAACAAATATCTCAACTCACTAATAACGCACTTTAATGTAAATTAATTCAGATATTTGTTGATAAAAATATACATTAAAACACAAAAGAAGGCTCAAGGCAAAGGAGAAGTTGTGGGCAAAGAATTTGGGAGGAAGGGCGGAGAAGTTTTGACAGTTGTACCCCTCTAAACCAGACCTTAATTTGAATAAATCATGATTTAATTGAACGCAATAACAAAAAAAAGAGAGGCACATAACTGATAAGAGGCACAAATGTAAAAAATCAAAAAGAACAAAATTTTCAACTCACCAATAATCACTTTAACGTAAACTAAATCGGATATTTGTTGATAGGAATATACATAAAACACAAAGGAAGGCTCCACATCAAAGCAAACCAATAAACCACGGATCGGAATCAATTAACAGTTGATGACAAAGGCGAGAAGGAAAAGCGAATAAATTTGGGAAACTGTTAACGAATAGATTTTACTTTATCATCAAAATATGTCTGATTTTTTATGGAATTAAAAAAAATCATTTCCAAAGAAACAACGGATCTGTGAAAAAAACCATATTTCCAACCCATGACTAAATATAGGGCACTATGATGTCACCGATTTTTATCTTATCAACGTCACACCTCTACGACTGATGGACATCCACACCCCTAATGTTTGACAAAATTGAATGGCACTAGGACGATAAAATCCTACAATGTATAATAAAAATTTTATCCGTTTTCCTTTTATTGATGTTCTATTGTTTATTTTTAGAAACAGAAAGGCAATGGCTGCGGAGAATTGCATTAATTGCTTCATAGATGTGACCCTTCATTTGCTTTGTGAAGATCTCGAATAATAAAAAGAAGCAATCAAAGAGAAAAGAAAAGCGGAGGACCCTTTTTTCTCTTTAGCGAGAGCTGAAAAGGGCCTTACGCAAACATACCTCTCACTCCATCTCTTCATATCAAAGAGGGAATCCAACTGAAATAAAAACACTAGAAACTGTTAAAAATAAAGGCAGCCAGAAGACGAAAATTATAAAAGCAATTGAATTGATGAACTGATATATATATTATGGAAAACTAGAACTGATAGCAGCAGCAGAAAATCGGAGGAAAACGAGGATTAAAGGGGGAATAGAAGATCGAAAACGGCATTTAAAGGGGAAGAAAAAAAGATGGAATAGAAATTGTTCAATGTGTACTTTTAGGGGAATAAGGTATCCGACTTAAACACTCCGGCATTAACTCCTCACATCTCTTATCCCCGGCAGAAACGGCCTCAACACCTTCAGAACTACTAATTTTATTGCTATCCACATCCATGCCCACATCCCCACCCGATAAATTCGAGGCTACGAGCTTAGGATCTTCCTCGTCGCCCTTGGCAACATCAGTTGCCTCGGTTTCCTCAGCATCTGCAGCTTTAGAATCATTGTTCTCAACTGACTCATCGTCGTCTTCCGCTGTTTTTGGAGAATCCTCGTCCATAGGGCAATCAGTATCTGGAGTTCCTCCTGGAAGAGCATGCTCCATGGGTTCGATTTCTGTATTGGGGTTTTCAGGAACATTGCCGGGTTCTTCAGTCTCAACAACTGCAGTCTCCGCCTTCTTGATCATAGATTCTCCAGCAGTCTTTTGATACAGAGACATGGCTTTCTGCAACATAAACCAGATTTGATGTTAGACAGTTGGAGAAAACTCACATTATTCCCACGACCACAAAAAAATGCTTGATTGTAAAGCACAAAAAGTAACGCCGCCTCTCAACAAATGTTTACGTTGGGCCAGTCTTTTGCTGTCAATGACCAAAAGGTCAGGTTAAAAATGCAGAAACACCATTAATGATGACAGTTTTCCAAAACTTAAGCCCTTTGTCCATAATGAAATTCATTGTCATAAGCATAATAGAATTGGGAATCAGTTCCTCGATATAAAGTTATGCATTCCTAGTGCCATTTCATGATTGAACTATCTAAAGGAGAGATCAGAAGGTAGAACCTAGGTGTCTTGTAGAAGAAACCGGGGCATGCTGTCCAGAGAATACTAAAAAAGAACCTCTATACAAACTGCAAAGATTTAGAATTGCAAAGGGGGCACTTTATTCAACTGAATCGACCATTTCAACCAAGTTATGGAGGTACCTTTCCACACCTCTTACACACCCCTCCCTTAACGAATTTTCAAAAGGAAGGTTGGCATACCTTGAAAACGGCATCGGTTACTGCAGAGAACATAGGCTTCATAGAGAACTTTAAGCTCCTGGTAATTAACTTCACACCGCGGGAATTCTGTAGCACAACAAAAGGAATGCATATGCACTCATTCCTGTACCAACATATACAACAATACACCAACAGCTGTTCCCATACCTTGTCTCGCACATGCTTATTGCCCATGTTGAAAGCTCCATGTTCTTCAGATTCAACTATGTTAGTGCATTGCTTATACAGATTTGGACATGTCAGATCATGAGAGATGTCAAGCCTAGAGAGATATGTAATACTAAAATTAGAACCATTGTCCTTCGACTTCAATGGCTCAGGCGACTCGGCTTTTATCTTTCTAGTAGAATCCGGAGTGCTCTTTCTTGGAGAGTCTATAGGTTGTTTGGATTCACTATTTTCAATGAGATTTTGTTCATTGACAGAAAGGACTTGTCCAGGTTGGGCATCATCGGCAGAAGGATGAGTTGAAGACTCTGTTTCCTTCCCCATATTTGAATTCCCACTTTGACTTTTCCAATGACTTCCATTCATCTCCCAACCCCGGTCACTGATCAAGTGCCTATTCTGATCCCATTCTGGCCTCCCATACATATGTGACTCGTTCCCAAACATACCATTGTTCCCTTCCCAACCTTGTATGTGGGGAGGGCCCGGCTCATCTGATGGGTTCCTCCATCCAAATGGGCGATTATGGCCAGAAAATCTATCAGGAGGTTCATGCATATGCAAAGGAACTCCAGCATGGTTAAAATCCATAAAGGGCCTAACACCAAAGATGGGTGGAGGGAATTGCTGGGGAACTGGCAAAAATCCGGCTGAAGGTCCATGCTGAAATGGTATGAAGCCATTCGCAACAGGTTGCTGCCAACTTGGGTGGACACCATTCCAACCACCACCCTGCCCTCTTCCGAGATTAAGATCTCCACCTCTTTTGTAATGGTTACTGAGTTTACGATCCCCACCCTGACCTCTACCATCATCTTCACCTGACCGCAGAACGGATGGGCTATCCATTCCATGCCTAACAGGAGGTGGAGGAGGGAGATGGCCAGGAGAGCTTCTAGCAATATGATCAGCTCTGCCATGTGACAATGAACTGGCTCGACCAGCTTCACTGTTAGGCAACTGCCCCTGTGAAAAATCTCGTGATTTTTCTTCTTTAATGAAATGGTATCTGCCCTCCCTAACATAACCGCTCCTCTGTCCTGCCTCATCAACATCAAGACTACGCCTCACACCCTTCCTGTTTGCATTTGAACGCTCACCAGATGTTGGAGACTTGTCCGATGAAGGAAAGGCAGGTGCAGGGCCATCTGACCTTGGCTTCCGCTCACGCTGCACAGTGGGAGTAACATCATCCATTACACAATCAACAGAATGGGCAAACTCCTTATATTTATTGTTACTCTCGACGGACTGTGATTCGACCATTCTCTCAGCTGCTCCTGAAACACTGACATGGTCACCTGAGGATGCAGAGCTGGTTTGGTGTTCATCTTTGGATAATGACCTGTGAATTGGCTCAGTTTGCTTCAAACTGAGATTTCATAAAAGGCAATCCTATAGTTAGAAGTAATCAATAAATAAAATATGAAGAAACATGGTTAAACAGACATAATTGTAAAAGTGCACTGTCCCACAGCATGATCCCGTTCTCACTTTCACATTTACAAGTCATGAAAACTCATGACTAAACAATACATCTGTAAATAGTGTTTTCACACACTGTTGTATAATGTTACAAAAAGGTGCAAGGCTCATGCTGATTAATATTATAAGCAATGGTTAGCCTTGAAAAATGAAAGCTAAAACACATCCTGACTGATTTCTGAGGCAGTTTTTCCCATAATATTTTTATACTTTGACTCAATGGGGGGGTCTTTGCAGATAAATTGATGTACAAAAGAAAAGTACCGAATTTCTTCCTTGGCAGCATGAACAGTTGAGACAGGAGAATTCTTATGATTGTGATTGGGGGTAAGTTTGTTGGAATGATTGGACTCTGGTCTGCCTCTATCATCATTAGATTCTGGCTTGTAGTTATCTGATATCCTCTTATCAACAGAAGATCGGGCTTCCTTTGCATTACGAGGCTTCACGTCCACATCTTCTATAATGTCATCAGGGGACCTTTTCGTTCCCCGGTTATCTGCACGCTTCATGCCATGATCTTTGAAAAATGGAGTGGCTTCATTATCATTATCCTGGATCTTGTTTTTATTACGGTTATCCATATGTTTATCTGAATCCTTGTAATACTTAGACTCAGACCTATCATTAGCATGATCCCTCAAGGATTGATCTGCTCGGGATTTATCACTTCGAGATCTCCTATCCCTGTCCAATTCATCATGCAATTTGTCTCTGGAACCACTATCTCTATACTTTTCATCATGATGACCACTGATCTTCAAAAGTTCTTCCATGGAGGTAACCCTTCTGTCATCACCCTTCCTACTGTCACTGTGCCACTTGTCCTTCTCATTCAAATCATCTCTTTTTAGTTCCTTCTTTAGATCTTTTTCTGTGCCACGATCATAACTATCATCTTGTCTAGGACGCTCTGTATGAAGGAAGCATGTCCAAATATCAACACAACTTCGAACATGACATTACAAGATTACAATGTATCAAAATATCGGGATGGTACACCAATTAAAAAGCTGTGTAAGGTAACATGCATCGGTATAGGTATACAATTTAAATGCCTTCAACTAAGGAAATAACTTTTAAAATCACTAAATCAGTTTTCTCTACATAAACGAAAATTCAAACAATAGACGACAACCTCAATCATAAGAGAACTCTTGCAAACATTTGTCATGGAGAGTCTCATAATTTGCGACATATAAGACACATGGAATATCCAATATTTTGTAGACATTTCTGAATCCCCTAACATAATCACGGAGAGTATGACATATTTCTTATATTGCAGCTGTATACAGTCAATTATCCTGAGCCCCAGTGATGCGGATTGAAATCGGCGTCGACAAAATAATATATTTTTTTGGTATGATGGATTTTTGGTAGAAGAACGAGATGGGTTGAGAATAGAAATTGGAGGGGTTGAGAGGAAGAAAAACTCGTCGGAACGAGGGGTTTGGAGAAGAGAACTCGCCGGGAATGCGAGAGGATGAAGGAGGAGAACCGCGGAGATCGCGTGGAGGGAGAGAGAGAGGGAGAGGGGATAGAGATAACAATCTCAATTTCTAATTCATAATTGACTGCCTCAAAACAATGGGCTACCCTCTCTTTATATAGGAGAGAGGGGTTTACAAAAATAGTAAACTAAATTTAATTGACAACCGACTTGCCTAATTGGACTCTAACAAATTTTAAATTTACCTCTAATTACTCTAATTAGACTCTAACCAATTAATTGACCAAAATTGCAATTAAAATCTACGAAATAACGTTGAGATCACAGGCGATCTCAATTATTTAATTAGACCATTACGACCACTAAAAACGTAATTAAAATTGACTACTAATTAATTAGATAAATGTGGCCCTATAATTTGGGGTCACGCTGCATCAACTCTACACCGCTTTAAAAATTCAGCTCCTGACGAATTGCGTGATGTAGGTAGTTCGTTGGAGAAATCATCCTTGAATTGCGGCTTCAATTTCCCCCAATGCGGTCATTTTCCGCGTTACGTTTGTAGTTTTTTCCAATTGGGGGGTATCTCTGCAATTTTCGTACCCCTTCAAATTTCCTTACCTTCTTATCCCTTTGGACTGTTCTGTAAATAGGAGCTTCATGGAATTTTTTTTCGCAGTTTTTCCAATTCAATATCCAATCCCACATTCTGTGGGACTCACGAGGCGCCATCTTCGGAGTGCCCGTTAGGGCACGCTCGGATTTCTCGTGAATATATCGCCGCCTGATGCGGCGGGGGCTGGCCAGGGCTTTGCGCAGCTCGGAGGGACGGCGGGGTTCAATCGGGCCTCCGCGCAGGAGGCGCGGTGCTGTGGGGCGGCGGGGGTATTGGGACCGGGGCTGGTCGGAGGAGCGGTTGCTGGTGGGAGGCGCAGGCGGGCCGATCGGGGAAGGGCTAGGGAGGGTAGGCGACGCACGTGAGTAGGGAAAGGCGGCTGGAGGCGGGGAGGGGAATGGAGGAGCGTTGGGTGCGCAAGGGGGTCGAGACTGGGAAGGCGACGGCAGGCGAGTTGGGGGCGGAAGGAAGATGCGCACGGTGAGGGTGGCGAAGTGGGGTGGGGTCTCAGACGGTGGTGGTTCGGCAGGGGGTGGGCTGGGAGGCGGGGAATGGCTTCGGAGGGTGCTGGAGTTGCTGGCGAGACGGTGAAGGTCGCGAGTTCGGGGGCGAGGTGGCGGGTGGTGATGAGGGAGGGGTTCGCGGAGGTGAGGGCGAGGTGCGGCGGCGCAGGAGAAGGGTTAGGGCGGCAGCGGGGTGCTGTTGAGGAGAGAGGCGGGAGGCGATGAAGTCGGCGAGGTTGGGGCACGGGAGGGGAGGGAAGGAGGATGGCGTGGGGAAGATAGGAGGACTGCGGGGAGGAGAGGAGGTCTGCAAGGGTTCGCGCGGGAGGCGCGGGCTCTGAAGGGGGCGAGATCGGGCGGCGGGGCTGCACTGGGCGTCGCCGAGGGGCCGGGAGAAGGTGGCGCGGGGGCTGATCGTCCTGGACAGCAACATCTACTGCACAAATTTCGAGGTTTCCGTATTCCTCGTCCGCGGGATCTTCGTCGAAGATGGGTCCTTGGTCCCCCTTTGCTTCTTGCACAATAGTTGTATCAAATAGATCTTCATTTGGAATAAAAATACCTTCGTTTTCTGCCCCGAAATCGGGTTGGACAGTGGCTACCACGATCTGATTTTCGTTGTCGACGGATGAATCTTCATCTAAGGTTGTGTCCAACCATGCTTGGACCTTCAAGGATGCCGCAAGACGTTTTTTGTACTTCCGTTGACGCGAACACGCATGCGTCCCATAAGATACGCGGTTGAGATCGAGCTTGAGACGCCAATATGCCACGGGATCGTTGAATCGTATGAACGACTCAATATCCATGCTCTGATACCAAATGATGCGGATTGAAATCGGCGTCGACAAAATAATATATTTTTTTGGTATGGTGGATTTTTGGTAGAAGAACGAGATGGGTTGAGAATAGAAATTGGAGGGGTTGAGAGGAAGAAAAACTCGTCGGAACGAGGGGTTTGGAGAAGAGAACTCGCCGGGAATGCGAGAGGTTGAAGGAGGAGAACCGCGGAGATCGCGTGGAGGGAGAGAGAGAGGGAGAGGGGATAGAGATAACAATCTCAATTTCTAATTCATAATTGACTGCCTCAAAACAATGGGCTACCCTCTCTTTATATAGGAGAGAGGGGTTTACAAAAATAGTAAAATAAATTTAATTGACAACCGACTTGCCTAATTGGACTCTAACAAATTTTAAATTTACCTCTAATTACTCTAATTAGACTCTAACCAATTAATTGACCAAAATTGCAATTAAAATCTACGAAATAACGTTGAGATCACAGGCGATCTCAATTATTTAATTAGACCATTACGACCACTAAAAACGTAATTAAAATTGACTGCTAATTAATTAGATAAATGTGGCCCTATAATTTGGGGTCACGTTGCATCACCCAGCAAGATCCCAATCCACACATCGAAATCACAATTGGATCCTGCAACAATCGTAACTTCAGCTCAAATTTCTGTCAGTTTTCCAGCTTTGACAACACTTCAGTAAACGATTTAGACAGTAAATATAATTAATAAACACCAAAGTTCCCACCACAAAAACCAACATTTCAATCATCACTGAGATTGGATTGGTAGGTATTTATTTTTAAGGACAAATTATCTTCAGCATGTTTGACCTAATTAGTAAAAACAATTATCTATTATTTGGACAATGGTTAACGCAAAAAAAGAACAGTTTACCTCACAGAGGAAAACAAATGTTGCGGACTAGCAAAGAGTAGTCGAAGATATGCTCAATTAATTGAATAATCAGTAGCCATTTCGAACAATGGGCAAACGAATATTTTGCACTTACACCACCCCAGAATACAACAGAAGAGTCGAGGATTTACATAAAAAGGATGTGTTACACCTCGAACACAATTGGAAGGGAAAGCAGAAAATTCGCATTGAAAGTATCTAAAGTTTGATTGGTAGCCCTTCCATGGAGCCAAGTCAGAAGTATTTTAGGAGAATGTGCAATGGGTTGAAAACTGAAGGTGTTGAGGTCCCGCAAAGACAAAGGTGGGGACTCTTAATTTGAGAATACTGCCAGACATTTGTGCACTCGGATGCCCATTGCAATAGACTGGTACCCTGTGGACTGTTTCTACATTTTATTGGTATGCCCTTTTAACATAATGCATGGGAGAGAGCAAGAATCGGTTAGGCGGACCATACTTTACATGACAATATCCAAAGAAATGCTGGAGGAAAGCTTTCTAAACAGTTTTGAAGCATAGGACTCCTTTGGCTATTTCTTGGGCATCGTGGATATGCAAAAAGGCAGCTATCACGGAAGGAGAGAAATAACCCACGGAAAATATGGTAATGGAAGCTTTACACGTGATGGGATGTTGCCACTTGTTGGATTTGATGCTCATTTCTTTTCTACCAGTTTGAGATGTGATCATTTAACACATGTCAATGGCCCCTGATCATCAACCCTTTTTCCTTTAAAAACTATTCCACAGGAGAAGTTTACAACTTAACCAAAAAAATATAATTATGCCAGACAGGATAAAGTCCAAATAAACACACCCTAATTTAACATTTGAGTGAAATTGAATGCATGGATTACTTCAGCTAATTTTTTTGCTGCTATGGAGGTAGCATTCTACTGATGTTAAGTCATGGACTGGTTTCTCCAGCCCTTTTTCTATGTGTTGGTGTTCTATATGATCGAAATCATACTCATACAAAGAAATCATACTCGACTTGTTAAACCCAGCTTGCAGGGGCCCAGGCTGCCCCTTCAATATCTCAAGTCTAATTTGGGCCATACAAATATTTAGCAAGAAGTCAACAAATCCATGGTAAAATCAACCACAAAGACCTTTATGAACTCAGAATAGTTAAAGTGAAGAGAATGAAAAAACGGCTTCCTGGTATGCATGCTCTTATTATGAAAAGTCCAGGGTGGGTTGGACCACAATGGATCTAATATTAGCACCCCTATCTTGCATTTTCTTTACAAGAGATTGTTTCCATGACTCAAACCTATACCCTATTGATCACACAACTTTTGCGATTTGCCAAGCCTCCCACCATGTAAGAGCATGTTGCAATTGTCTGTGGAACACTCGAAACCAAGCATTATTAGGCTTCGATATGTGAACTGTGAAAGGAAAAAGATATTAAAGGCATTTCTGCTCAACACTATATTCTAATCAATTGTACGTGCATCCCAATTTTTCTCTCTCACACACAAACCTTTGCTCATGCCCGATAATAAGATAGAGAAAGAATCAGAAAAAAAATCAAGCAACATTATCATGGCGATTTGACACAACACATCCGTCCAGTTCTCATGAGATGAATAAATGTTTAGAGTATTAACGCAAAAAAGTTATTTATGTAGACTCAATCGCATTCCTTCAAAAATATGCAACTAAGCACATGTCTTTTATTGTCATTTTTAGCGTAAAATCAATATTTGCCTTTGCTATGCATCTAAAATGTATACAACTTTGAGAACAAAGAGCAAAAAGGCATGTTTTTTTTCCAATACAACTGTTCAAGCAACTAAAAGAAATTATTAAGCCATGCTAACATGAATCATTCAGTAAATATTCACATGATCCTTTTTCTTTTCTCATCCTTTCTGAAAGCCCACATGCATCAACTTTTACACAATTTTCAGGGACCCATAATAAATTTCACGGTTTCCCAAATTTCTGAAATTGAAAACTTATAAGCAACAGGTATAAGTATCATGATAAAGAACCCGCATCTTAGAGAAAATATGCATCTTAATCATACAACAACAAAGCCTTTTCCCACATTAAGTAGGGTCGGCTACATGGATTCTTTGTCTCTATTCAAATCTATCGTGGGTCATTCTCGGGCTTAGATCCAAAAAACTAAGATCTCTTCATATAGTCTTGTTCCAACACTTCTTGGGCCTTCCTCATCCTCTCTTAGCCGGCTCAAAAAAAATCCCAAAACTCACATCTCCTAACCTGTGCATCAGCTGACCTCCTTTGCAAATGGCCAAACCACCTTAAGCGGTTTTCTCGCATCTTATCCTCGATCAAAGCTACACCAACATTCATTCTGATTGTATCATTCCGAATCCGATCTTTGCGTGTATGCGTGTGTATGTGTCCACACATCCATCTTAGCATTTCCATTTCTGCTACTGCCATTCTCTGCATATGTCTATGGTTCACAGGCCAACATTCTATCCATAGAGCACAAAATGTCTTACGGCTACTTTGTAGAACTTTCCTCTGATTTTCAAAGGAATTTTCTTATCACGGAGAACAACAAAGGTTCATCTCCACTTTAGCCAACATGCATTTATCCTATTAGTAACATCTCCATCAATTTCCCCATCATGTTGATCAACAGAGGCTCCTCTTCACTTGTGCATCTTAATCATAAACATCAAAAAAAGTTCCCTCATATATCATAGATTCAAGATACATTTTTCTTCAACACACTGAAGTCTATTTAAAAGATGTCATTTAGGTAAAAAATACATAGTGCGTCAACTAGCAAGATATTATAGTTACTGAATCTGCAAACATTGATCAACCAAAGGAACCAAATTACGTGTTGTGATAACCAGATTCCAATTAAAGAACTACGGCAATGTCCATATTCATAGCTCTTCCCGACAAACACAAAAACTTCATGCATACATGAAGTTCTTATGTTGTGTGCATCATCTCAACTACCTAATACAACTTAATGAGTTGTATTGTTATGAAAAAACAAGAACAACCAGGTCCAAAAGCAGTCAAATTCAGTTTCATCCGCAAGAAAACCCGTACTAATTCAGATTACCAGGTATATTGTCCAGTAAACTAATAAAAATCATATAACTATATCAGGAGACTCCAAGCATTAAACCGTCCATGACATGTCTTGCATTAGATTTTATAAATACCGAGTTCCATTTGACAAGTCAACTCAATATCACGTTCTCAGTTGAGAATTAGAATGCAGTTCAGACATGCTCCATTTTGTCATCATGAATAAAATATCAATAAAAAGCAAAATATAAAGGCAGAGATTGTTGCTTACCAGCAGTCTCCAAGACCCCCTTCACCACATACTCTTCTTCATAATTGCCCATAGTAGAAGAATAACTGGGTTTCTCACGCCTACCATCCAAGCTTCTATCACGTGTGGAATGCCGGTCTCTCTCGCTTTCAGCACGACGCTCCCTATCCCTCTTCTTGTCGTACTCCTTACTTCTCTCTGCTGCATAATCCCTCTCCCTCTCAATTCCATACTCCTTATCCTTCTCCGTCGCACGCTCCCTCTCCCTCCCAGACCCATGCACGCTCTCCCTATCCGTTGCACGGTCCCTATCCTCTCTGCTGGATCGGTGTTCCCTCTCGACATCCTTTCCGTCACCATATTGACCAGCTCGCCGATTCAAATTCTTGTCTGATCGGCGCTTCAACTCGTCTCTCCCACTACCGTCCTCCTTCCGCTCACTTCCCAAATTCTCATGCCGCCTGCTTGACCGGCTTCTCGTCTCCCCACCCAAAGATTTCGACTTCCCACTCCTCCCCTCCTCGACCACCAAGAATTCCTCCCCTTTCAGCTCCTCCTCCGCCCCCGCGCGTCCATCCCCGTTCCACCGGTCCCCTCCCTCAGCCGGGTCCAAAAGCCTCTCCTTCCGCTTCTTCCCGTGCTCCGCAGGCGCGAAATCCGCGTTGCCCGCCGCCGGCGATGCCTTCCGCCTTTCCTCCTTCAGATCCCTCGCCTCTCTCTCCTCTTCCGACTCCGATCGCTCCCGCTCGCCCCGCGAGCTGTGCTTGTGCCCCCGGTGCGACCTGTGCCGGTTGTTCCGCGGCATGTCCCCGGCAGAAGCCCTAATTGGATGCGCCGCGGAAACCCTAACCCTAACCTCGAGGGCGGCCAATGGCGCCGCAACGGCGGCAGCTTGCGGCGTGCGATGACGGCGGAGGGGGCGGCAACGACGGATCCCGGCAAATCGCGGCGGCGGTTTAGAGAGAGAAAGGGGGTGGATGTTAGAGAAAAAGGCGGAGAGATGAGGTGCGAGGAGAGAGGGAGCCAAATCGATTCGAGGGAAAAAGAGGGGGGAGGTTAATGTCACTCGGACGCCCCCGGGGAGGGATGGGGTTAGCGAAAGACGCCTATGTCCTCAGGATTTGTGAGATAATTACAGAGCGCGGGAGGCGGGTGTGGGGTTCTTGTGGGGTTCGGAGGATAAGGGTAGTTTGGGAAGAACGAGGCAGGGGAGGGACCTGGTGATTGGTTGTCGGCGACTCGGCGGGTGAGTTATGGGCGGTCAGCGGGTGGAAAGTGGGGTGAAAAAGGTTTGATTGGGGCATTTTTTCCGGGGGTGAGATGGGAAACTTGCGGGGAAGGGCTTATAGTTTAGAAACTGCTGGTTCGTGGGTTATCCGGGAAGCATAACCCGTTTTTATGTTTTGGTGTTTGGTTGGTGTGTTAAGGGTTAGGAGAGTTTGTATAATATGATTGTATTGAAATTCGAAAAAGTTGGTACTTATTATGATATGATTGTATTGAAATTTGAAAAAGTGGGTAGTTGTTGTGATGTGATTGTATTGAAGTTTGAATAATGAGTAAAAGTTGAGCATTTTACGAATTTTAGATGATATAATGGTATAATAATTTCTTTTGTGGAGAGAGAGAGAGTGGGACCCACTAGTGGGTTAGATATATGGGTTTTCTAAAAAGCCTACCTATCCTACATGGCATTTCATGTGGGACCGCCATGCCATACAGTGGGATTTTAAGCAGGCAACAATCATTGTAATCTCTCTCAATGCATATCTTGAATATGTGATATTTGCTATTATGGGCATATTTGATAAATGGATTTGGTTGGATTGGAACAACCTTCTGTAAATAGTAGTTGTTTGGATGGTTAAAAGATTTAGAACTTTTAATGATAAATGTGATGTGATGCGACATTGCTTATGTTTTATATTAATTTTTAAATATTTATAATATATTTTTATGGTAATTATTTTTTTAAAAGTGATTTAAAAATATAATAATAAAGAAATTGTACGATCAATATAACTAATTCTAACCCATAAATGCAGGGATAGAGCAGAGGATATGCCACGTTATCCCGAGATAACCTGACAACCACGCGAGCCCTGTGATTACGATGCTTGGAGCATGTTTTGATGTTGTCATGCATTTTATTGTCCGTGCATTCATGTTGAACAATTTGCTTCTATTTGGTACTATGTTACATCGTTTACTTTTTTCATTTGATTATCATGTCATAGTTTTTATGGATTATGTCACAGACAAAGGGTGCTAGAATTTTGAAGTAAAGAATGATCTAGGTATATTTTCTCGTACAAGTAGTAAGTATCTATAGTTTTTAAAGCATACTATTCATAATTTTAATATTACATATAGATTCATGGGAGACGGGCAACAAACTGCGTCGCCAATCTCTTTTGGATGACAATTTCAGTTCTTTGAAACACAACATTTTACAGACTTGGGAATCACAACATTGTTATGCATAATTTTTTGGCCTCTCTTTAGAAGCTATTTCGCTTCAGTTGCCAAGAACCCAAAGGTACCAAAATCAAAAAGGATGAATATATGTTGATTGTCAATACGATGGAAAGAAGGAAGATTCATATACTATGTCTTCAAGAGACTAAATGGGTTGGAGAGAAAGCAAGGGAGATCGAGAAGACAGGCTTTAAACTTTAGTATTCAGGTAAAGATAAGGGTAGAAACAGTGTTGGAGTGGTTGTTCATAAGGATTTGAAGGATTGTGTGGTTGAGGTGCAAAGATTCGGGGATCAGATTATTTTGCTAAAATTGGTGCTTGAAGAAAAAATTCTTAATATAATCTCAGTTTATGCACCGTAAATTGGTTTAGATGAAAGGACTAAACAAGCTTTTTGGGAGGATCTAGATAAGACTTTACAAGGAATCCCACAAAGAGAGATGATTTGCACAGGTAGAGATCTTAATGGACATGTGGGAAAACATGCTTCAGGGTATGCTAGTGTTCATGGAGGACATGATTTTGGGGATAGAAATGAAGAGGGAAAAGTCATCCTGGATTTTGTAACGGCATATGATCTTTTCATAGCAAACACTCTCTTCAAGAAGAGGGAGGAGCATTTAATTACTTATAAGAGTGGGCCAACGAGAACACAGATAGATTACTTTGCATTGAGGAGAAGAGACCGGTTGTGTTGTAAAGACTGCAAAGTAATCTCAGGAGAGAGTTTGACAACCCAACATCGCTTGTTAGTCTTGGATGTAGAAATAAAAAGGCTGGTAAAGAAAATGAGGATTTCTAAGATCACTAAAACTAGATGGTGGAATCTTCCACTGAAGCAATCGAGCTTCAGGGAGAAGGTTTTAGAAGATTTATCTTGAGATTGTAATGGAAGTGTAAACGAGATGTGGGAGGCAGTAGCATCTTGTATCCGAAAGGTAGCCAAAGAGATGCTAGGTGAGTCAAAGGGAGGAGCCCCAGGTCAAAAGGAGACTTGGTGGTGGAGTGAAGGGGTGCAAGAGAAGCTAAAAATTAAAAGAGCATGCTTTAAAGCTATATCTAAGGATAAAACAGAGGAAACTGTCACAAACTACAAAATAGCAAAGAAGGAAGCAAAGAAGGTTGTATGTGAAGCTAAGTTGAAAGCTTATGAGGTTTTGTATAAAAATCTTGACCCTAAGGAGGGCCAGAAGGATATATTCAGGTTGGCCAAAGCAAGAGAAAGAAAAACCAAAGACCTTTCTCAAGTGAGATGCATTAAGGACGAGGAAGGTCACATGCTTGTTACTCAGAAGGATATATAGACTAGATGGGAGCAGTACTTCCATAAACTTTTCATTGGGGAAGGAAATAGAGAGATCACTTTGGGTGATCTATCTAGTAGTGAAAGTTACTTGAAGTAAATCATGCAAGCTATAGACGGATACAAAGAGAGGAAGTAGAGAAGGCTTTGAAGATTATGAGACCCGGGAAAGGTGTAGGACCGGATGACATCCCTGTAGAAGTATGGAAAGTTTTAGATGAGCACGGTTTGACTTGGCTTACGAATCTATTCAATGTTATTTAGCGAAGCAAGAAAATGCCTGAAGATTGGAGGAGGAGTATCGTGGTGCCTCTTTATAAAAAATAAAGGAGACATTCAAAATTGTTCAAATTATAGAGGTATCAAGCTGATGAGTCACACTATGAAAAATTGGGAACATGTGATCAAGAGAAGGTTGAGGCAAGTTTCCAAAGTCAAAGAAAACCAATTCGGATGCCAGGTCGCTCAACTATTGAAGCCATCCACTTGCTGAGGAGATCAATGGAGATTTATAGAGCTAAAAGGAAGAACCTCCATATGATCTTTATTGATTTGGAGAAGGCTTATGCCTCTATCCCTCGAGAGATATTGTGGAGAGTTTTGGAGAAGAGACAAGTGCATGTCCTATACATTAACCTCATAAAGGACATGTATGATATGGCTTTATCTTGTGTAAGGACGTCGTCTGGGAAGACTGGCTATTTTGACATCAACATTGGTTTACATCAAGGTTCAGCTTTGAGTCCATATCTTTTTTACTTTGATTATGGACGAGTTGACAAGTCACATTCAGGATGAGTTACCTTGGTGTATGTTATTTGCTGATGATATTGGGTTGATTGATGAGACTAGAGATGGAGTAAATGAGAAGCTCGAGGTCTGGAGACATGAGTTAGAGAGTAAAGGATTTCGTATAAGTAGGTCCAAGACAGAATACATGGAGTGCACCTTTGATGGAAGCAATGGTGAAGGAATTGAGGTAAAGATTGGTGATGATAACATTCAGAAGAGAGATTCTTTTAGATATCTGGGATCTATTTTGCAACATGATGGAGAAATTGATGGAGATGTTACTAATAGAATAAATGCAGGCTGGCTAAAGTGGAGAGGAGCCTCTGTTGTTCTATGTGATAAGAAAATTCTTTTAAAAATTAAAGGAAAGTTTTACAAAGCAACCGTGAGACCTGCTATGTTCTATGGATCTGAATGTTGACATGTGAACCATAGACATGTGAAGAGAATGGTTGTAGCAGAAATGAAAATGCTAAGGTGGATGTGTGGACACACATATGAAGATCGGATTCGGAATGATGCAATCAGAAAGAAAGTTGGTGTTGCTCCAATCGAGGATAAGATGTGAGAAAACCGCTTAAGATGGTTTGATCATTTGCAAAGAAGATCAGCTAATGCACTAGTTAGGAGATGCGAGTGTTGGGATGTTGAGTTGGCTAAGAGAGGGCGGGGACGACCCAAGAAGTGTTGGAAAGAGACCATACGAAGAGATCTTTATTTTGTGGATATAAGCCCAGGATTGACCCAAGATAGATCAGAATGGAGGCGAAGAATCCATGTAGCCGACCCTACTTAATTGTGGGAAAAGGCTTTGTTGTTGTTGTTGTCAATACAAGTCTTCTCATACTTAACAATTTTAGCCGAGGCAGCTTTCTGGGTAACATACTGTTATATTTTTTAAGGAAACATATGTTAAATATGGATGATCATGTTATCTTGGAGAAAGATCAAAGTCCTACCACTACTATACACAACTTGTAATTTTAAAAGAGTCTTATTGCATTTTTTGATGAAATGCGACGATGTTCTCTTTGTTTTGATCATCCTCTAAATTTTTATTAGAATGCGTGATAGTTTAAAATGATTATATTTCTATGTTTTTTTGTGTAATCTAATGCAATGAAGGACAAGAAAAACCTCTTATTTATGTATTTTCGTTTCATTTTGTAATGTGTGTATCTTTTTGTGTAACATTTGGAGTTGGAGTTTGTCAAGAATGTTCATTCATGGCATGAAATCAACATTAACCCTTGTATATGAACTCTTCCTACCATAATATTAGTTAAATACTTCAACATAATTTATTTATTGTAATAATGGCTGAACTTGGTTTAGAGCTATTGTGAAAAACTCACACTATGACGACGATTAGAATATTATTGGTGGTCATTTGGCATGATGACATAGTTCGTGCCTAATCTAGAATGTATCGAATGAGATTTATGTTTGAAGGTTGACTTCTAAAGTCAATTGTTCAAATCTACTTATATTTTTAACTTATTGAATATGAAGTTTTTATGATAATTATGTTTATTCACTACTACAAATAACACTCATTGACGACGGGCACAACCTCGGTGGTCTCTACTAAACTACAAGCAATTTTAACTAACTGTCGGCGATTTCGCATATAACCGTCGATGGTAGTGTACACTAACCTCGACGGTTAACAAAACCCACCGTGGATTCATACTGTATCTACAACGATGAAGAAGACTGTTGTTTAGGGATGTCAATTTGGGAATACCCATTGGGTATCCGACCCGAATCCGCCCATTTAGGTACCCAAAACCCATCCCATTTAATTTTAAACGGGTTTGGGTTTAAAAACCATTACCCATGCGGGTTAGGGTTTGGGTTTGGGATTTCTCGATGGGTATCCGAACCCGAATCTGCCTCGAACCCGTTAGCTAAATATATAAATACATGATTATATACGTATGTCTATTTATCTATTTCAACAAAATTAAAATACAAATATTTTTAAAAAGTGTACAATATAAGCACTCAATTTTATCCATCGTTAATAACCAATACCATTACTTGATTTTCGATTTATTGTGCCTCTTTCCTAATCCCACGGTTCCCACCTTTCAAATTAATCATCATAGATTCGCTGACTCACACATGAATATTCTTATTTGTTAGCTTTTATATATAAACCGGATTGCCACATTAGGCCATTAATCACGTTAGAATTTAAAGAATACATTAATTTCATGCTACATATGGATGATAATAATGCCAAATCCAATCACGTGTTCAACTAAACAAAGGAGAATTCTGTTAAGGTGTCTTTGCTTTATAAATTTGAAGAGAGCAAGTCTCGTTGTCTCAACAGAAAACTTTGCATTCCAAAAAAATTCCAAATGAGCATTTGGAATTTTGGATCTGGCATCGACGACAACACGACCAATCATCAGTAGGATTGCCATTAGGATGTTATCATGATGCATTTACAGGCATTCACATCATCTCGTACATATATGTAATACGCAATGCGGCATCCAAACTATGCATCGTAGGCAGTGTTGTGCATTTGCGATTCCAATCTTCAACATCTACAGATTTTTGAAAGGTACTAATAAACCTTGACTTCATATTCTTGATTTTTTTGTTAACTGAAGATTATGTAGATGACTTAGAACTTAATGTGACGGTGTGATGGTGTAAAGTTTCAGATATTATATTTTTTCTTGCTTTAAATATGTATGTCGCGTCCCATACTCTATCTCTTTTTTAGAAAAAATCATGAATGTTAATATTTTAAATCTAAAAAAATAAAAATAACAATTTCTACTTTTCTCCCTTCTCCTATATTAATATTCATAGTCAATCCTACAGATGGAGTTTTACTACTTGGGAGATTAGAATATCATATAGTTGATGAATCTATATGACTTGATTGAACTACCTACCATTTCTTAATTGAAGATTAGTTATATCATGGATATATGGATACTCGTTGGATACATGGATACCCGATAGATATATGGGTATCCGCTTAGAAGTACCCGTTTAATAAATGGGTGGGTTTGAGTAGTGATTTTATAAATGGATATGGGTTTGGGAATACCAAAACCCGCCCCGAATCCGACCCGACGGTTAGTACACTATCTCGGCGCTTGGCACCGCGAGATAAAAGGCATGTATATCCCATTGTTACTTAGTGACAATACCAACGCCGGTGGTTCCAAAAACTGTTGAGAAAAGCCCAACAACCCCTCTGCAGTTAGAGAAACCACCATTGTTACTCGTCACCCGTCGATGCCTCATAATTTGTCTTCGTCGACTAACAAACCGTTGAGGAAAATATTTTTGCCGACTGTTGCTCAAATATATCATCGGATCTATATTTATAGTTTATAAATATGTCGCTCATATATATGACGGCGGTTCTGAAACCGTTGCGAGTATATCTAAACCATTGTGGTTATACTTTCGTCGCCGGTTTTACATAAATCGTCATCGATTAATACGATCACGGATAATTTTAATTAAAAAAAGATATATTAAAATATTTGTCGATGGCTTTGTAACCACCATGAGTAAGATAAGTTGTTGCCGATGAAAGAACCGATGCCATAAAACATCCCAACTGTTTGAGAACCACGTGAAAAACCTTTCAAAAAATAATAGAAGAGAGTCAGTTTTTCACTTTGGGTCACTGATCCTCTCTCTCTCTCTCTGCCTCCCCAACCCTCCTCCCTTCTCTCTCGTCGCCGGAGCTCCTCCCTCCTTTCTCTCGTTGCCAGAGCACCTCAATCCATGTTCTAAGCCATCGGAGCTCGAAGCCTAAGCTCTCCCCTTCTACTGGCGTCGGTGTTAGGTATTCCTCTCTTTGATGTTATTCTTGTATGATTAACTTGTATTTGAATGTTCTTTTGTTTGATGTTGTGATGCCTTGTGGAGTAATTTCTTTATGAAATTTTTATTCAGAATTAGGTATTCTTCTCTTTGATGTTACTCGTAAGTAGGGATGAGCATGGGCCGGGCTGGGCCGGGCCCTGAAGGGCCCAGGCCCTGAAGGGCCCAGGCCCAAGCCCATTTAAAAACTTCGGACCTTGGGCCGGGCCTAGGTCCGCAAAATTTTCTTTGGTTCAGCCCAAGCCCAGGCCCGGCCCGATTCCTATGGGCCGGGCTTGGGCCGAGCCGGCCCATCTCCACCCATTATCGATTATTACTTTGAGTTTTTGTTTAAAGTAAATCTCAATTCAAGTTAGACGAGCCAAAATTGTTTAGAAAATATGCCATAATAATGGTAAAACAACTAAAACTCAATTCTACCGGAGATGATTTCTCATTTTATATAAGTGCACTCAATGTTAGATACCATAAACGTCTCTCATTACAGAAATTGAAAGAGTAAACCAAACTTCCACAGTTAACAACAACAACCTACAGGTGCACCAGGCACTGCATGTTAAAAAAATAGGCATAATGCCCATATTGGATAAAGGTTCAATAATAGAAAATATCTGATAGAAAAAAATAAACACTAACAAATTCAAGAATAACCATCAGAATATAAACCATAGACTAATTAAGAAAAATTAATTCCGAATTGAATTACTATGATCATCAACTCATATGTCCCATACATGACTTTCTTGATTTATAAATATTGTATGAAAACAAGATACAAGAACAGACATACTTGTATGGCTTCGCGTTGGAGGCTTTATGTGGTTGTGCATGGGGTCTATGTGGGTGTAGGTGGGCCGAGTGGGTGGGTGTCTGATGGGGGGGGGGGGGGGTGGCTATAGGTGGTTGCATGCGGGAGTGCCATTTGGTGGCTGTGGGTGGGTTGATGTGGGTGTGTCTGTTGGGGATGTGGGTGGTGGGGGTTGTAGGTGGGTGGTTGTATGTGGGTTTGTGGGTGGTTGTTGTTGTGGTTGGTGATTTGGATGGTCGTGGGTGGATGTTGTTTGTGGATGTGTCTGTGGGTAGTTTGGGCGGCTGGGGGTGGTGGGGGTGTGGGTGGGTAGAGGCTACGTGGTGGTTGAGGGTGGCTATTGATGTCGGTGTGTTTATGGGTGGGTGGCTGTGTTGGGGCTGTGGGTAGGGATGAGCATTGGGTCAAGTCGAGTCTAGTATTACAGTCCAAGCCCGACCATGGCTGCGAGCTCCGCAGGTCGGGCCTAGGTCTGATTTTTTAAAAGCTTTTCATCTCAAGCCCTAAACTGGCCCATAAGGGGATGGGTGGGGTCGGCCCACGCTGGTCTTTTCTTCACATCAAAATTAGAGTGATGGCCCTCCTATTGCGAGTGCGAGCCGATCTATCTCGATAAAAAGAGTGGGAGCTATGAAATTATGGCTACTTGGATATCAATCGGGTGTATCCGGAAATAATAGCAAGCACAAATAAGTGAAAAATGGGATGTATGAGAATGTTGAAATGACAATTGCATAAAAAAGACATAAAAATGCAAAAAAAGATATTTAAGATGCTGCCAAACGAGATCACGGGGATGAGGTTCCATATTTGAGTGATGCATGGGCACCATTTCGGATTTATGATGGTGATGAAGTCAAAAATCGAGGTGTCTAAACTGTGCCTCACAAGGCGAGAACTCAGTCGCTATGACGACTCCTCAACAATTGCGTTCAATTAACAATCAACCTACACAAAGCATAAATTAAGCAAGCAAGTGTGAATCAAAATTTATTATACCCTACTAAAGATGTATACTGACAAGCAAGTAGGGGTCGAACACATGAAACAAGGGTGTAGAGCAAGATAAATATAACGATCAATCTCAAGAATTTGTCTTTTTAACCACTTAGCTAAAATATGATTTTTGTGGGTTTTAAATTTTATATTTTTTTATCCTTTTGTTTTTATATTATATATGTTTTGGATTAATATTTTTATATTTTTCTTTTCTCTTTTTTTAGATTTTTAATTTCTCTTCTTTTGGAAAAGAGAATGTAGCTATATAGGTAGATGTATGTATAATATAGGTAATATGTAAATAGAATACATAATAAATAGTCAAAAATCAGGAAATCAAGTGTTTTTATGTTTCTAATATTTTTGGATTTTTAGCAAATTTTTAATTGTTCTTAATTGAATTAAAAAATGGCAAAACAATGAAGAAATGCATAAACATAAGTATTTTTGAGTTTAAAAACATTAACCACCTCAAAAAGTTTCAAAACTATTTTTAACTCAAAATATACTAAAAAATACAAGCTACAGAGCAAAGAAACTATTTGTGGATTTTTTATGAATTTTTGAGAATTTTTATAAAGTTTTTAGTATTTTATGATTTTTAGGATTTTTCTTTTATATTTTTGTTTGATATTTGGAAGATTAAAAAATAAATCAAAATAAGTAGGAAATAATTTTTATAGGATTTTTAGAAAAGTTTTTATATTTTTTGATTTTTCTAAGGAAGATAGTGAAAAATATCTCACAAAAGGATTTTTGATAAATATAAAATCAACTCAAAATAACCCACACAAAATATATGTGATAAATTTAGTTATAAGGTATTTAAATTAATTTTCTAGTATTTTTTAGATGACAAGATCCATTTTTAATCTCAAAAATGAAATAAAAAGAAAATACATGCTCGCAGGGGTATAAATATAATTAAAGCAAATTTTTATATGGTCCTCGAACCTCAAACCTATAATTTCTCCTCGTAAATAAAATACTCTCCGCTTGGCAGCAACATAAATGCAAATAACATAAAAGTACATGGCCTTTCTACAATCTCATGTGAGGGGCATAGATGCAAAATGCCCACCTCACATGAGATTGTAGGTGAGGTGAGCTAGCACAGACTATATTGTAAATACATAAAGTTCGAGGTTTTTTTGCAAAAATTACAAAATAAAATAATGGCCAAGGAAAGTTTGTGCACTAAATAATAAATACAAAAAGTGTGTTGGCTGAATGTGCAAAATACCCAAAACATGGTGCACGCAGATGGCTCTGATCGAGCCACTTATCCACGTGGCGGCCACTGGATGGTGGATGACGGTTCGCGTCAGATGGCGTGGATTAGATCTCAGGCATGGGATCAACAGTTGAAGGCGTGCAAGATCTGACGATCATTGTATCATCTAGAGTGGGGCCTTGATCCGACGTTGCTGGACCATGTTGTATTAACTGGGATGAACAAAGTGTTGGAGCTTCTTCGATCCGCTGAATCTTCGAGGTTCCTCGCTCCCATAGGCTCGGAGGTGGCACAAAATGATCCTGGGATGAATCCACACCTCCCATCTCGGACAAAATGGTCCCAGGTCCATTAGGGTGGCTCTACAAGTTGGTGGACTTGGGAGCTTCATTTCAGGTTAGATGGGCCATCCAAAGAGGAGTTTTCTTATCATTTCCTGCAGGAACTTGTTAGCGGGCAAATGGCGGTTGCTCCGATGATCAGAGCAGAGTGAATGGAGCGGAGATGAAGCGTGGCAAAGGTCTCTAGCAAAGGGTAACGAGATGATGGAGATAGGTGAGGCGGAGCGGGTCGTGAGTGATCAGAACAAGATGGTAGAGCTGAAGCTCTGTCGATCGTAGATGTTGGAGAACACTTTAAAATACACGAAATGATGCGAAACTCAACACTATACTTTGATAATGCTAACCTAAGGATTAAAAAGAATGAAAGAAATAGAGTTTACCAGTGCAGAGCGCCTAAAGCGGAGCTTACGGCGAAGCACGACGGCGAGCAATGGATCTGACCTCGATTCAACGCCAATCTTCATGCCAAGAGTCTGGACCAACTCCTGTTGTCACCAGGAACCAGATTCAAAGCTCAGATCTAGGGTTAGGAGGCGGAAGAGGGATTAAAATCCCAAGGTTGGACGGATGCGGGTTTAAGTAGGGGTGATGAACTGGCTCCAAAGAACGAGGAAGATGGGGCGAATCAGTGGAGCAATCCTCGAGGATTCATGCAGGCGTGTAAAAGGCATGCTCGAGGAGAAAAAGGTGTCAAGGGATCGAGGCGAATGGGTGAAAGGACCGGTCTCCAAAAACGGGAGAAACCGAGGTCAAACATAGGCGTGACAGAGGTGTCAGGGCGAGTTAGAGAGTTGACTAGGGTCAATTATCCAAGCCACCTAGTTGGTCCACGTGGACCAACCAGGAAAAAATCAACCCTGAAATTATTTAGAAATTGATTAATAAATAATAAATAATTTAATTAAAATAAAGTTATAAAATAAAGATGTTTGTTATTTTTTATAGAATTTTAATATGATTTTTATTTATTTTTTGAGCTTATTATTTACAAGTTAGTTTTTAGGGTTTTATTTATAGGTATATTTACCTATGTTTTGTATCTTTTATTTTTATTTTGTGTTTTAGATTTTATTATTTAATTTATTATTTTATATATTTATAAATTATTTTTATATACATAAATATATTTTATGGTATTTTTATGATATAATATTTATACTTTATTAATTATAGGTGTATATTATATAGGTATATGTATTTGTAAATTCATCTATGTATTTAGTATACATATTTTATTTTAATGTTTTATTTATGATTTTTTTCTAGTTTCAATATGTATATATGTTATGAATATTATTTATAAAACAATAAAAATATATAACTATAAAAATAATAAAGAATATATAAAATGAATATTGTATTCGGGTAAAATATACAATAGGGGTCCAAACCTAACTTTCACACCTTAACTCAAACAAATATGAAACCACCTTCATTAAATAGCTTATTAGAAGTTATATACAATTAAAGGTAATTTTGATACATTTGAGTTTTTATTTGAGAGATATGGGTCTGGGAAGCTGGGATTTTAGCTTTTTATTTAGAGTATAAAAGTACACTGTATATTATTTTTGTATGAAATCAATTTTGTATTTTTCTGTATAGTATTATCTACAACTTTCATGTACAAAGTTTCTTTATTTGAGGTATAAAAAGTAGAAAATAAAATAGGTCACCAAATGAATAAATGATCAATAAATAAATGAGATTTTTTAATGAATTATTGGCCCTTATCTCCCCCTACTTTATTCCTTATCGATCTAGTCATCAAGATGCTTAGACCTCAGAGTTTAGGGTCATAAAATACCTCTTGTATTTTATTCTTTTTTCTTTTCTTTTCTTTATTCTATAATTTTGGCATTAAAAATAATATTTTATATAGTATTTATACAACAAATAATGAATGTTAATTTATATAAATTAGGGCTATTTACATGCATTAGCTAAGGTTTTTAAGGCCAACATGATAGAATAAAGGTGATGAAATGGAGATTCATCACCCACCTATATTTGCCTTTGCTAGTCCCTAGCAAACACTTATGCAATAAGTGCAGAAAATAAAAAGAAAGAAAAGAAAAAGAAAGAAAACTAATTAAATTTAATTCTCAAACTTGTCTTCGTAAAATCAAAATTTAGATCTTAAGTCAGACCTTTGGAATTTTAATGTGGTCGGAACCTTATTGAGAATTAGATTTGAAACATGACAACCTTCGAGAATCCCAAAGCTCTGCTCAAGTCTCCTCAATAGCCATCAGGATATTTCAACTCATACGCATACCCTTATGACTACGAGTCTCACTTGTACAATGTATGTTATAGAGGCTCCCCTCAACTGAAATGACAAAAAGACCGACTTCTCCAGCATGACAACCCAATGATTCCCCAATCCAACAACTCTTTCCTCGATGAGCGGGGTATTCCCTTCTATGTTCAAGTGACAACCAGCTCAATAGGAAGGGGTGAAGAGAAGAATGGACGGTAGCCAGTGTAGCTACCTATCCGGGATGCATGACCAGTGTAGTCAGGCCATCCTGCTGCAGGCTCACATGATAACTTTTGAAGCTCAAGCTTGCTTATTGACTATACATATATGTACACATCGGCATGCATTTTATTTTCAATCAGTCATGTCCACTTTTTTTGGAGCTTTTCCTCTTGAGCCAGTAGATTGTCCCTCTTTTGAAGCATTATTGCAACCCACACTCTCCTATCTTTAGACATCTCTGCTACTGGACAGTTTGGGGTGCGTTTCCCTCCCTAGAAGAGGATAAACATTTCCACTTATGTTCATCTCATACCGGCAAATCGAATCCCCTCCCTACTCCAACTGCATTGAGCCAAGTAAAAGGTGCAGATGTCCAAGTTAGGTCATTATCAACAAGAGTCGTGCGTGCGCTTCGAAATACTCTACTTAGGCAATCAAGAATCTATTGAACCAAGTCCCATGATTCTCAAAGAACTAAATTAACCAGACCTGAAGTAGATCATTTCCAGTTCCAATAAGGTTCATGAGATTAGGTAGATTTAACGTCCAACCAAGCTCCAATCTTCGGATTTTACTTAGACTGGTTTAGTTAGTAAACTCAAGCTGAAAAATGCGAGTGCTATTCAAATGCTATGAACAATGCAGAAAAATATTTTTGTGATGTAATTTTTCAAAGTTTTGACCTTTTTATGGATTTTTGAAAAAAGTTTTGCAAATTTTTATGCATAACTTTTGAAAAATATTTTGCAAACATTTTTGAGATTTTTCAAAACAAATGATTTTTGGAATAAAATTAGGTACAAATATTTACATGGGAATGCATCTTATATTTACAAGAGTGGATTACAAGTTATGTTAATAGATACATATATATAGTTGATAAATAATTTTTTTTGTGATGTATATATATTCCTCAAACATATTTGAAGTTAATTTTACAAATAATTTTGAAAACTATAGTCCAAAATAATATTTATAAATAATTTTTACAAATATTTACAAATATTTGAAAATCATTTTGCAAAAGGGTTTTTAAAATAGTATATATAGATTTTTCAACATAATTTTGCAATCATTTTCCAAACCATTTGCAAATCGGTTTTCAAAACTTTTTTATTTCACACAAAGAAAAGAAATTTTTACAAATAATTTTTTTTTACAAAGGTTGAAAATATTCAACAAAATATTTTCCAAATATTTTTCAAAATAGTTTTCAGATAGATTTTTAAACCATTTTTCAAACATTTTGCCAAAAAAATATTTTCACATGATATATTAATCAGTGTATACAAAAAGAGTTTGAGGAATAATATACAACTTTATTCACTAAGTTATTTTAATAAATTTTATAGTGTATATAGTATTTTATACATAATTTTAGCCATACTTATTGAAAATACGAAAGTATGAATTATGGCTTAAGTATATACGTAGTATATACGACCTCCCTTATACTTAGCTTGAGCTATGTCCTCGTAGATTAGAGAGAAAAATGATAAGACATAACTCGTACCGAGTATAGAAAATTGTAACGAATCAATAATAGACAGATGAAGGAATGAAAAGAATAAGAAGTTGATCGTTCTCCTTATACTTAGGATGAAATAATCCTAAGTATAGCAAATTGTATACAAGGCATGGAAGGTCAAGGGTGGGAATGTATGAAATCATTGGCTTGACCTGTCCCCCCATACTTAGGGTGAAATATCCCTAAGTATAAGCAGAGTGTCAAAAGTTGAGGGGACAGGTGAGGGATCAGAAAATGAACAACTCAGGGTAGGCACCCCCCATACTTAGGACAAAGTACGTCCTAAGTATAACAATGATGAAGGGGATGCCACCTTTTTGGAAGGAAAAGAAACTAAAGAATGAAAAGAAGAAAAGAAGAAAGATCATTAAAAAATGTTTTGATGTGCTTTGTCTTTTACTGCATCTATGGAAGTATTCGGCTCATCATCATAAATCACTTAGATTGAGTCAAGGACAAACAAAAATGCGTCATGTTCAAGATACGGTTTCGGAAGCTGTCCATTGACCACAAATGGTTGTCAATCACCTGACAAAGAATATATCATCACGCTTTCATTGTCACGTACATGCCTCGTTATAAACGGTCGTGTCCATTTGCTCTTCAACTTTCCTGGAAAAGATCTTCAATTTCGCATCGAACAACCACGCCTTCTGACTCGGCTCGAAGGACTTACGGAGGATATGCTTGTCGTGCCACTTTTTGACCTTCTCCTTGTACATCAGGCTGTTGTCATATGCATAATCTATGAATTCCAATAATCTGTTCTGATCCACTTTTCGATTTTTCTCGGCTTTCTCAGAGTCCAAGTTGCAGATGTTGATGGCCCATAAAGATTTATGACTAAGTTCAACAGGAAAATGGCATGGCTTTCCATAGACAAGGCGGTAGGGAGACATTCCTAATGGTGACTTTTACATGATTATGTACGCTCAAAGAACTGAATCAAGTAGTTGAAACCAGTTCTTGCGATCCGGATGCAAAAGCTTTTGCAGAATTATCTTTATCTCCCTGTTGAACATTCAGCCAAGCCATTGGACTACATGTGGTAAGGTGAAGTGACATGATGTTCAATACAAAATTCTTGCGTTAATGTCTTTAAATCTCTGTTGATAAAGTGGCTTCCCCCATCTGATATGAGAATCTTGGGGATCCTCAACCGTGCAATGAGTGATCCTTTAAGAATCGACAGACAATCCGACTATCGACAGTTCGGGCAGAGATAGCCTCCACCCAACGACTCACATAGTCGACATCAAGCAAAATATATTCATAGCCTTGACTGTTCAGAAATGGACCCATAAAATTAATGCTCCATGCATCAAATACATCTGAAATCTGGATAAACTTCATGGGCATTGTGTCTCGTAGTGTAATATTTGCTCCCATCTTCTGTCAATCAGTGCAATGGTTCATGTGTTCTTCTGCATCTTTGAACAAGGTTGGCCACCAGAGGCCGTTTTGGAGTACCTTTGCTATCATTCTTTTGCCTGAATGGTGTCCTCCTGATTCTTTATCATGACAAAGTGCAATGACACTAGGAACTTCCTCCTGAGAATACACCTTCTCCAGATGCAATCTGCCCCCTCACAAAATACATATGAATCCTCTCACTGGTAGAAATGGATATTAGACAAAAATTTGTCCACTTTCAGCTTCAGCCAGTCTCGTGGAGTTCTCTTGGACACAAGATAATTCATAATATCAACATACTAGGGAAGTGAGATGACTGACAGAATTGCCTTGTTTGGAAAGGTTTCTGTAAGTGGTTGCAAGTTCATCTCAGGAGATTCAGGTTCAAGAAGTCAGGACAAATGATTAGCCACCACATTCTTGACCCCAGGTTTATCTCAGATTTCAAGGTCAAACTCCTGGAAGAAAAGGATCCATCGAATAATATATGGTTTGGCATCCTTCTTCTGCTGTAAATATCAGATGGACGAGTGATCTGTGTAGATGATAACCTTGGACCCGAGGAGATGGGATATGAATTTCTCCGACAAAAACTACCACTAGCAGCTCCTTCTCAGTCACTGTGAAATTCCTTTGGGCCTCATCGAGCGTTCAACTAGCGTAGTGAATAGCAAATGGGATATTGTATTTCCTTTGTCCAAGCACAACACAAATGGCATAATCTGACGCATCTATCATTATCTCGAATGGTGGAGTCCAAATTGGTGGCTGCAAGACAGGGGCCAGAATGATAAGTTCTTTCAACTGTTTAAAGGTAAGGAACACACAATCATCGACAATGAAATCATTCTCCTTGTCTAGCATCTCTATCAACGGTCGGGCCAACTTACTAAAATCTTTGATAAACCATCGATATAAACTCTTCTGGAAGGTAGAAAGTTCTCCTTCTGTTTAACATGGGAAGCCTTTTAGGCCTTTCAGCTGCGCTTCATTTAGTCCAAAATGTCTTTCCTGGACAGAGCTGCTTTCCTTTCTTACTGTATTGGTTAGGGAAGACTACGCCGCGAAATAATCGTACTTGTTTGAGAGTTGTTGGTGGCTCTAGCTTAGAAATCACCTCCACCTTGGCTCGGTCAATTTCCATGCCATGTTTAGATACAACATGACCCAACACAATTCCTTCAGTCACCATGAAGTTGCTCTTTTCCTACGAGAGCACTAGATTTACTTCATAGCACCTCTGAAGAATTCGATCTAGGTAATCAAGACATTGATCAAAGGAGTCCCCGTAGATCGAAAAATCGTCCATCAAAACCTCCGAAAAATTACCTACCATGTCAACGAACACTGCAAATATACACCTCTGAAATGTGGCTGGGGCATTGCATAGCCCGAACGACATCCGCTTGAAGGCATATGTTTGACATGGACAAGTGAACATTATCTTCTCTTGATCTTCAGGAGCTATAGCAACTTGATTGTACCCGAAGTACCCATCCAAGAAGCAAAATATTCCTTCGCGGACAGTCTCTCAAGAATCTGGTCGATGAAGGACAATGGAAAATGGTCCTTCTTTGTAGCGAGATTGAGTCTTCTGTAATCTACGCACACTCATCAAGAAGTGGGTACTCTGGTCGCGATCTCCTCTCCTTTATCATTCCTCACGATGGTGATCCTGACTTTTTTGACACTACATACAGAGGGCTCACCCATTTGCTATCGGAGATGGGATATATATGAGTTCCACATCACACCATTTCTGAATATCTTTCATGACAACCTCCCGAAGGTTCGTATTCAGCCTTCTCTGAAATTCCCAGGAGGGTTTGTTGTCTTCCTCAAGGAAAATGTGATGCGAGCAAAGGGAAGGTGGAGATATGAAGTTTTCCAACCTATCACCTTACCGTTACGTTCAAAACCCTCCATTAGACGAGATTCTTGGTCTACGGTCAGATGCACATTGATGATGTCCGGGTACATGTTGGGTTCACCCGCGAAGAAGGTGTACTTCATATTGGAGGGCAATGGTTTTTGCTTAGGTAGAGTGGGAGCTAATTCAGTGGTGACTTCTGTGATTATTGCGTGTGGTGGTTCTTTCGTCTGTTCTGTATCCACCCTTAGCGGTTCAGATTCTTCATTCAAAAATTCACAGAAGTTTTTAATAATATACTCCTCATTGCAGAATTCCTCATTGGTATGTTCTTGGTCTTGAAGGCACATGTTCTCCACTAGAATCTCATCAAGTAATTTAGCAAAAATCCCATCGTGATTGACAAGGGGAAATTCGACTGCACTCTCCATTTCTTCCTAAGGGAAGAGGAATTCATGGATCTAATTATCATCCATAAATAGGTTGGTATCTTGAATTCCAGCTAGAAAGTCACAGTCTTCAGAATGGTCGATCACCTGCACACCCGCTGCATATGTTCCCTCTGCAGGCTTTGCATCGAACATGGTCTCTATCTTGACTTTGCTGTCGCTGGAGCTGAATGTGATCTCTCCAGTGCAGTAATTCACCACAACATTGGCTGTTCACAGAAACAACCGACCAAGGATGATGAGGGTGAGGAGTAGAGGCATGGAGACGTCCATGTCTAGCACAACAAAATCGACGGGGAATTGCATCCCTTGAACAATGACAATTACGTCCTCCAACATACCCCTAGGCCGCTTGACGGATTTGTCTACGAATTGCATAATCATCTTTGTAGGCTTGAGTATTCCTAACCCGACTTCAGTGAGCAGTGGAGATGGCATTAAATTGATAGAAGACCTGCTGTCGAGCAAAGTGCGTTCAAATTCTTGGTTAAACATCTGACAGCGAATGAGTGGTGCTCCCTTGTCTGGCTTTTTGTCTGGGAGATTGCTGATGGCATTGATTGTGGCCATTACAAGAATATGCTTTTCGGACTTGCCACCTTGATTTCTTGCATTGTGAGGATGAGGCATGCGCCTCGTTGTACATGCATCTTTTAATCCTTTCTTCACAACATGCATGTATGACAGTCTTGGCAGTCATTAGTTCATCGATCTTTTGGGTCATCTCACCCATGTTCTTCACCAATTGCTTCAAGCACACAAGGGCTGGGTTAACCGGCATGGCCTCAGAAGAGTCGCCCCATTGGGGTCTCTGACTCTGACAGTGCAGGGGAGGCTATGAAAAGTGAGAAAATAGGAGTTGCTAATAATGGCCTGACAAATCAGGCTCATTATCACTGAGGCGAGTACTCGAATTCTCTCGATGTTTCAGCAATTAAACCACACATATAATTAAGCAATTAAGAGCAAGAGTTAAAATTTATTATACCCTACTGAGAATGTATTATGGCAAGCAAGTAGGGATCGAACACATGAAGCAATGGAGTAGAGCAGGCAAGACAAGGAATCAAAGCATAATTTATTACTCAACTACTTAGCCAAAATAAAATTTTTGTGGTTTTTATATTTTTATATTTTATTTTTGTTTTATTTTTAGTTTTTTTAATTTTCTATGTTTATATTTTCTTTTTATATTTTTTATATATTTTTATATTTTCTTTCTCTTTTAAAATAGATAATATAACTATATATAGAGTATATATACAATATAATCTAATATAGATATAAATAAAAATAAAAATACTCAAAATAAAGAAAATAACATGTTTTGGGTTTTAACTAATTTTTTACTATTTTGTATTTTTTAGGAATTTTTGTTAGTTTCTATATTTTTGAAATCAAAATTACCCTAAAACATGGATAAAATAAATAGCCGAAATTAAAAGGGAAGTTAAAAATAGAAAATGAATTCCAAAATTTTCTAAATCAATTTTTGTATAATAAAGTAATATATAGAAAATTTATAAATAGAAAATGAAATTTTTGGAAGTGTTAATGATTTTTTTAGATTTTTATAAAGGGTTTTGGGGATTTTTAGTTTTTAAACAATTTCTTTTGTAATTTTTATGGATTTTTAGTTTGGAGTTATAAAATAACTAAATAAAGGCAATATTTTTTTTACAACTTTCAGAAAACTTTTTATATTTTTTATGGATTTTATAAGCTAGACATGGAATAAAAGGGCTATTTTTTATTTTTATAAAATACTAAAAGTCCTAAAATTGCAAAGTAAAATATTTATGTGGAAGTGTGTGCAATCAGGAGCATACACGTTGGATATTTTAGAGCACAGTGGTAATTTAAAATAAATAGAGAAAATAAAAAGAAACTACATTACTAATAGAGGTATTTTTGTAAATAAAAATAAGTGCAGGGGCCAATAAGAAATTTTCACAAAAAAATATATATAGCATGCATCTCAATTCCTTGGACTCAAAACAAATACCTAGACCCGTAGGGGGTCCTCTACAAAATGTTTGCACCTCACGCACACAAGCACGTGAGTTGACGTGGCCGAGAACCTAAACGTAATTACCAAAAGTTAGGGGGGTTGAATGCAAATATTACAAAATTAATTAAATGGCAGATGAAAGTTTTAGTATTAATAATTAAATACAAAAAATGCTCGGGTAAAAGGTGCAAAATACTCAAGCACATACACATATCGAATGGCGCGGGCTCCTTCACTCATACACATGTCGGTACAGGAGGAGGAGGCGATGACGGTTCGACATCTGGCAACCACGATTAGATCATCCACGAGAGATCAACAATGGAGGCATGAGTTGATATGATGGCTGTTGTGTGTCTGCAAGGACAAGGGCACATCTAACGGTGGCGAAGGGAGAAGGACGAATAGGGAAGAACATATGCAGATGCGACCTTCTCTGGCCGAGATCCTTCTCCACCAGCATTCTTCAAGGCATCAAAACACCTCGAAAGGTTCCTACGAGGATCCTCTAATGGTTGGATGCGTTGGTAGGGCAGAGGCACACCGGAGCACCACCACGAGGTCGAGGAAGAGATGGTTGTCCATGTACCTCCGACCGATCGCAAAATCGCTCCAGATGTCTTCTTTGCTCCAAATACCTGTAGGGGCGGTTAAAAAGGTCGAGGGAAAAATGCCTCGACCCTATGGTTGTCGGAATGAGATGGAGTTGGGTCGATGCAAGGGTCTCCGACGAAGGACGGATAAGGAGACCCAGATCGTTAGATCTGTGCAAGATCTACATGACTGGAGGTGCATGGGGCATAGGAATGATGAAGAGGAAGAAGATGATCGCGAAAGGTTAGGCGGAGCGGGTCTGAAGCGAGAGGAATGCTGCGGCGGAACAACGAGCTCCAACTAGGGAGCAAGATGGAGGATATGCTGATCAATCAATACTTAACCCAAAACAAGATGCTATATATACTACAACTATGTTAAAGAGTCGAAAAGTATTGAAAGAATAGAAGCTCACCAGTCGTGTGCACCAAGAGGTGAAGTGCGACAAAGCACATCGGCGGAGCAGCGAACTGGCCTGAATTTGACGCCAATCTTCATGCACAAGAGCGGAGGATGCTCTTGCTATCACCGGGAATCCTTCACGGAGCTCAAAGATGGGTGTAGAAAGTGGAATAAGGATCAAGAAGGCAAGGTTGGTGGAGGCGATGCTTTATAGGCAAGGGTTTTTGACTCGATAGATCTCCCGCACCGATGCATTTTAGCGCGAACGAGCGAGTGCACGTGACACAACATGGAACGAGGCACGGATTGCTCAGAGGAATCTCACCCAAAAAATGAAAGCTTCAAGCAAGACAAAAAGTAGAAATCGAGGAAAAATGCTGGTGGCACAGGAACCAATGGTAGACTAGGGAGTTGACCTCGGTCAACCCGCCCTCTCTCTTGATTGGTCCACATCAACAGAAAACAACAAACTATATTAAAAATCAAAAGATAATTCTAAAATAATTAATAAATGATTTTATTAATTTTAAGTTATAAAATAAAAATGTTTATTATATTTAAAGTATTTTAGAATGATTTTTATTTATTTTTTAGAGGTATATAATTACAAGTTATTTTTAGGGTTAAAATATAGGTATATTCATCTATGTTGTTGTGTCTTTTTTTATTTTGTATATTTAATTTTATTAGTTTGTTTTATTATTTTATAAATTTATAACTTATTTTTAGATAATTAAGTCTATTTTTATTATGTTTTTTGATATAGTATATACACTTAATTAAATAGATGTATTAATTGTATATGTATAATTATATGTATTTCATCTATGCATTTTATATACATATTTTATTTTAATGTTTTCTTTATGGTTTTATTTTAGTTTTAATATATACATATATTATAAATAATATTTACAAAATTATAAAAATATAAAATTACAAAAATAATAAAGATTGAAAAATGAATATTTTAATCGAGTATATTATACAATAGGGGTCCAAAACCTAACTTTCACACCTTAACTGCCAAAAAAATGTAACCACCTCCTTAAATAGCTTATTAAAAGTTATATACAATTAAAGTGATTTTGATATATTTTGAGTTTTTATTTGAGAGATATGTGTCTGGGAATTTGAGATTTTGGATTCTTATTTAGAGCATAACTTGTACTCTGTATATTATTATTGTATGAAATAAATTTTGTATTTTTCTATATTTTATTATCTACAACCTTCATGTTCAAAGTTTATTTATTTGAGGTATAAAAAGTGGAAATAAAATAAGACACAAAAATGAATAATAAATGAATTAATAACAGGGATTTTTATTGTATAATTGTCCCTTATCTCCCCCTACTTTATTCCTTGTCGACCTAGTCATCAAAATGCCCAGGTTTCAGGGTTTAGGGTCATAAAATATATTTGATGTTTTATTCTTTTTCTTTTCTTTTCTTTATTCTATAATTTTGGCATTAAAAATAGTATTTTATACAATATTTATACAATAAAGAATGGATGTTAATTTATACAAATTAGAGGTATTTTCATGCATTTACTAGGGGTTTTAAGGCCAAAAAGAAAGAATAAAGGTGATGAAATGGAGATTCATCACCCCATATACTTGCATTTGCTAGTCCCTAGCAAATACGTATGCAATAAGTGTTGAAAAAGAAAAAACAAAGGAAAGAAAAGGAAAGAAATTGGATTGAATTTAATTCTCAAACCTTTCTTCACAAATTCAAAGTTTGGAGCTTAAGTCAGACCTTTGAAATTTTAATGCGGGTGGAACCTTATTGGGAATCAGATTTGAAATACAACATCCTTCGAGAATCCCAAAACTCTGCTCAAGTCTCCTCAATAGCCAGATCAGAATACTTCAACTCATATGCAAACCCTTACGACTATGAATCTGACTCGTACAGTGTATGTGATAGTGGCTCTCCCTGACTGAAATGACAAAGAGACTGACTTCTCTGGCATGACAACCCAGTGATTCCCCAATCCAACAACTCCTTCCTTGAGGAGATGGGTATTTCCTTCTAAGTTCAAGTGACAACCAGCACAAGCGGAGGGGGTAAAGAGAAGAATGGATGGTATCTAGTGTAGCTACCTATCCAAGGATGCAAGACCAGTGTAGTCGAGTCATCCAGCTGCAGGCTCACATGATTGACTTTGATGCTCATGCTTGCTTATTGACTATACAAATATATATACTCCGGCAGTCATTTTATTTTCAATCAGGACTGTCCGCCTTTTTTTGGAGAGTTTTTTCTTTTTTTTTTAAAATACTATATACAACAACATTTACATAAGGAGTTTTCCCTCTTGAGCGAGTAGACTATCCCTCTTTTGAAGCATTATTGCAACCCACACTCTCCTGTCTTTAGACATCTCTACTACTGGACGGGTTGGGGTGCACTTCCCTCCCTAGACGAGGACAAATGTTTCCACTTGTATGTGTCTCAAACCGACAAATCCAATCCCCTCACCACTCAAACTGAGTTGAGCCAAGTGAAAGGTGCATGTGTCCAAGTTAGGTCATTATCGACAAGAGCCATGTGTGTGCTCCGAAATACTCTACTTTGGCAGTCAAGAATCCATTGTACCAAGTCTCACAATCCTCAAAGAATTAAGTCAACTAGATGTGAAGTACCTCAATTCCAGCTCCTATAAGGTTCATGTGATCAGGTAGATTTAAGGTCCAACCAAGCTCCAATCTTCAGATTTTACTTAGACTTGTTCAATTATCAAACTCAATCCGAAAAATGTGAATGCTATGCAAATGCTATGCACAATGCAGAAAAATACTTTTGTGATGCAATTTTCATGCAAATGTTTTTGGATTTTTTAAAACAAAGATTTTGGATGAAAAATAGTTACAAATATTTACAAGTGGATGCATCTTGTATTTACAAGAGTTAGATTTTTAAGAATTTACAAGGGGTAAATGATCATTTTTATAGAAATAATTAATAAAGAATTTTGGTGTGATGTAGATATTCCTCAAACTTATTTGAAAATGATTTTTTTTTTCAAACAATTTTGGAAAACTATAGTCCAAATTTTTTTACAATTAATTTTTACAAACTTTTGATAACATTTGAAAATCATTTTGTAAATGGTTTTCAAACAATACATATAGATTTTTCAAAATATTTTTGCAACTATTTTTCAAACTATTTGCAAATCATTTTTCAAACATTTTTATTTCACACAAAGAAAAGAAATTTTACAAACAAATATTTTACAAAGGCTGAAAATATTTAATAAAATATTTTCCAAATAGTTTTCAAAAGATTTTTCAAAAATATTTTCAAACTAATTTTTAAACATTTTACAAAAATTTTTTTACATGATTTATTAATCAGTAAATACAAAAATAATTTAAAGAATAATATGCATCTTTTTATTAATTGATTTTAATGAATTTGACAGTATTTTTAGCCATATTTATTATTGAAAAATTCTAAAGTACGAGTTATGGCTAAAGTATATACGGATTATATACGACCCCCTAAACTTAGCTTGAGCTGTGTCTGCATAGATTAGAGAAAAAAAGAGAAGACAACTCATACTGAATATAGGAAAGCCCAAAGAATAAACGAATGAAAAAGTGAATGAACAAATGAGAAGTCGACCGTCCCCTCTATACTTAAAATCAAATAATCCTAAGTATAGCAGACTATACACGTAGTAGGGAGGGTCCAGGGTGGGAATGAACAGATCGTACTCAGTCTGTCTCCCCCTATATTTATGTTAAGATATCCCTTAATATAGACAAGAAGAAGAGACAGTGGAGAGGATCAACGAATGAAAGAACTCGGGGTGCACATCCCCCTATACTTAGGACAAAGTATGTCCTAAGTATATCAATGATGAAGAGGATGACACCTTTTCAGTAGAATAAGATACGAAAGAAGGACAAGAAGAAAAGAAGAAAAGTCATCAAAAATATTTTGATTCGCTTTGTCTTCGACTGCAGCTAACAAAGTATTTAATTCATCATAATAAATTACTTGGACGGAGTCAGCGATAGACATGAATGTATCATGTTCAAGATAAGGCTTCAGAAGCTATCCATTAACCACAAATGGTTGTGCGTCAACTGACAAACCAAATATCATTACACTTTTGTTGTCACATACATGCCTCACTGCAAACAGCCCAATCCATTTGCTCTTCAGTTTTCCTGAAAAGATCTTTAATTTTGCATCGAACAACTACACCTTCTGACTCGGCTTGAAAGATTTGCAGCGCATATGCTTGTCGTGCCACTTCTTGACCTTCTCCTTGTATATCAGGTTGTTGTCATATGCATAATCTCTAAATTCCAATAATCTATTCAGATCCACTTTTCTGTTTTTCCTGCTTTCTCATAGTCCAAGTTGCAGACGTTGATGGCCCATAAAGATTTATGTATCAACTCAATGGGCAGATGACATGGCTTGCCATACACAAGGATGTAGGGAGACATTCCTAGTGGTGACTTGTACGCGGTTTTGTAACCCTAAAGAACTGAATCAAGCAGCTGAGATCAGTTCTTGTGATCTGGAAGCACAAGCTTCTGTAGAATTGTCTTTATCTCTCTGTTTGAACATTCAGCTAAGCCATTGGATTGTGGGTGGTACAATGAATTGATATGGTGTTCTATGCAGAATTCCTGAGTTAGCTTCTTCACCTCTCTGTTTATGAATTGACTATCCCCATCTGATATTAGAATTTTGGGAATCTCGAACCGTGCAATGATGTGATCTCTTAAGAACCGATAGACAGTCTGAATGTCGGTGGTTCAGACGTGAATAGCCTCCATCCAACAACTCACATAGTCGACAGAAAGTAGAATATATTCGTAGCCCTGGATGTTCAGAAATAGGGCCATAAAGTCGATGCCCATGCGTCAAAGATGTCTGATATTTGAAAAAATTTCAGAGGCATCGTATCTCTCATTCCTATGGTACCACCCATCTTCTGGCAGTCAGTGTAACACTTGACATAATCTTATGCATCCTTGAATAATGTAGGCCACCCGAGGCCATTCTGAAGAACCTTTGCTGCCGTTCATCTACCTAAATGGTGTCCTCCAGATTCTTGATCATGACAAAGTGCAAGGACACTCGGAACTTCCTCCTGAGGAATACACCTCCTCCAGATGCAATCTACCCCCTAACGGAATAGATATGGATCCTCCCACGGGTAATAATGGATTTTAGAAAAAAATTACCGATTTTAAGCTTTGGCCAATCGTGTGGAGTTCTCTTGGTCACAAGATTGTTCACAATATCAACATACCATGGAGGCAAAGTGACTGATAAAGTTGCATCATCAGGAAAGGTCTCAGTGATAGGTTGCAAATTTGGCTCAGGAGATTCAGGCTCGGGAAGTCTAGATAGGTGGTCAGCCACCACATTGTTAACTCCAGGTTTATCTGGAATTTCAAGTCAAACTCCTGGAGGAGAAGGATCCACCGGATGAGACATGGTTTGGCATCCTTTTTCTACTGTAAGTACCGGATGGCCGAATGATATGTGTAGATGATGACCTTGGACCCGAGGAGATGGATCTGAACTTTTCCAAGGCAAAGACTACCGCTAGCATCTCCTTCTCAATGACTGTGTAATTTCTTTGAGCTTTATCAAGTGTTCGGCTAGCGTAGTAAATAGAAAATGGAACATTATCTTTCCTCTATATGAGCACAACACCGATGGCATAATCTGACGCATCAATCATTATCTCAAAAAGTTGTGTCCAAATCGGTAGCTGCAAGATAGATGCCTGAGTGATAAGTTCTTTCAACTGATTAAAGGCAAGGAGCAAACTGTCTTCAATAATGAAATCATTCTCCTTGCCTAGCAACTCGGTCAACGGTCTGACCAACTTCCTGAAATCTTTGATAAATCGTCGATAAAAGCCGACATGGTCCAAGAATGACCTGACCTGCTTGATGGTTATAGGTGGCTCAAGCTTGGAAATCACCTTCACCTTGGTTGGATCAACTTCCATGCCACGTTTAGATACAACGTGACCCAACACAATTCCCTCAGTCACCATGAAGTTGCTCTTCTCCCACGAGAGTACCAGATTTACTTCGCAACATCTCTGTAAGACTCGGTCTAAATAATCAAGGCATTGATCAAAGGAGTCCCCGTATACAAAATCGTCCATAAAGACCTCAAGAAAATTGCCCAGCATATCAGCGAAAACTGCAAGCATACACCTCTGAAATGTGGCTGGGGCATTACATAGCCCAAACGACATCCGTCTGAAGGCATACGTTCCAAAGGGATATGTGAACGTGGTCTTCTCTTGGTCTTCAGGAGCTATAGAAACTTGATTATATCCAGAGTATCCATCCAAGAAGCAGAGGTATTCCTTTGAGGCCAGTCTCTCAAGAATCTGGTCGATGAAGGAAAATGGAAAGTGGTCCTTCTTGGTGACGAGATTGAGTCTTCTATAATCCGTGCACAATCGCCAAGAAGTGGGTACTCTGGTCACGATCTCCTCTCCTTTATCATTCTTCATGATAGTGATCCCTGATTTCTTTGGTATTACATGCAGAGGGCTCACCCATTTGCTGTCGGAAATGGGATATATGAATCCCTCATCGCACCATTTCTGAATCTTTGTCGTGAAAACCTCCCGCAAGTTCGAATTTAGTCTTCTATGAAATTCGAGGGAGGGTTTGTTGTCCTCTTCAAGGAAGATGCGATGCGAGCAAAGGGAAGGGTTGATCCCATGGAGATCCAAAGTTTTCCAACCAATTGCCTTGCAGTTTCATTCAAGAACCTCCATCAGATGAGATTCCTGGTCTTCGGTTAGATGAGCATTGATAATGACCAGGTACATATTAGGTTCACCCTCAAGGAAGGCATACTTTATATTGGAGGGTAGTTGTTTCAGCTCAGGCGGAGTAAGAGCTACTTCAACTGTGACTTCGATTATTCGTTCTTCCTCTTCATTCAACAATTCACAGAAGTTTTCAATAATATCTTCTTCATTGCAGAAATCTTCAATAATCCGCTCTTGGTCTTGAAGACATATCATCTCCACAGAAGCCTCATCAAGTGAATCAGCCAAAATCCCATCATGATCGATAAGGGGAAATTAGACCACATTCTCCATTCCTTCCTCGAGGCAGAGGAATTCATAGATTTCATTATCATCCATATTGAGGTTGGTGTCTTGAATTTCTATTAAAAAATCACAGTCTTCACAATAATTGATCACCCCCGCACATGCTGCAAATGTTCTCTCGTTAGGCTTCGCATCGGACACTGTCTCTATCTTGATTTTGCTGTTGTTGGAGCTGAATGTGATCTCTCCCGTGCCATAATTCACTACTGCATTGGTCGTTCATAGGAACGTCAAGTATGATCGGGGTGAGGAGCAATGGTGTGGGGACGTCCATATCTAGTACCATAAAATCAGTAGGGAACTGCATCCCCTGAACCGTGACGATCACGTTCTCCAACATGCCCCTAGGCTGCTTGACGGATTTGTCTGTGAATTACAGAATCATTTTTGTCAGTTTTAGCGATCCTAACCTGAATTTTATGAGCAGTGAAGCAAGCATTAGATTGACAGAAGATTTGTTGTCGAGCAAGGTACGTTCAAACTCTTGGTTGAGCATCTGACAGCGAATGAGCGGTGCTCCCTTATCTGGCTTCTTGTCTTTGAGATTGCTGTTGGCATTGACTGTGACCATTGTAAGAATATGCTTTCCAGACTTACCACCTTTGCCTATGGAATTATGAGGATGAGGCCTACGCCTAGTTGTACGTGCAACTTTCTATTTGTTCTTCACGACCAGCATGTACTCAGGAGATTTCATCATGGGCATATTCAAGATCAAATTTTGGATAATTTCTACAATGGTAGGATCATACAAAGTATTTTTCAAAATTTTCATTTTTTTGTGTTTTTTCATTGCTTTTGGATAGGGAATATTTAATATTTACAGAATCTGAAACAATATCATTCAAATTGTGTCAATATCATTGTTTACTGTAGATGGCAAAAAGATATGGAATCATCTACAATTTGTGGACCAAAAAAATACAGGCTCGACATCGAGTGCATGGTTTGGATCCACTGCATGTGTTTGACTTCTCTGCTCTGGTACTACATCTGTGGCACATGTAAGCTTTTCCAATGTTGGTTAGTCTCCACCGAGGTTGTTGTTGTCTTTTTATCTTTTTGTATTTTCTTCATTTTTTATGAATTTTCTGCAGATGGTGTTCCTCCAAAAATGCAGCTTGGCTCTTGTGTTGGTTGGACCGACGATTCTCCATCAGATGCAATATACATTCCCTTTGCCGTGGCTGATGGTTACAGTGCTCTACCACTATTAAGAGTAACATCGTTAGATATAAACAAATCATTTCTACCTGAATCAGGCAGATCACTGCAAACTACCAGCTCCTTACGTCGGAAATTATTTGGATTAGCCTCAACCTGGGCTGGTATGATAGGTTTGGCAACCGTTAGATCGTCTATCTTCTGGGTCATCTCAACCATATTCTTGACGAGCTGCTTTAGGCATGCGAGGGCCAGGTTCACTGATGCAACCTCAGAAGAGTCACCCACTTGGGGTCTCTGGTGTTGATAGTGAGGGGGAGGCTATTGTTGGTAACCCTGTGAAAATTGATGAGGAGGTGGACGAGAGGAATGTTGTGAATAATGTTGAGAGGGATAAAAATTTTGGTATGATGCAGCCGATTGCTGTGGAGGGAAACCCTGATGACGGTATCCAGACTGCTGCTGATACCCTTGCCCCCATGTGTTCCCGTATTGCGGAGGCTGTTGTTTCTGGGGTGGGTAGGGTTGGAAGTCTCTCCCTCCCTGCTGTTGGCGGCGGTGTGGTCGGTCGGCTGTTCTGACCCTGAGGGTGTCCCTGAGGACGGATCATCTATTATTCGTGTTCCCACACACCATTAATCTCTTGAATCTACGACGAGGGTGGAGGAAACTGCTCCGGATAGGCTAGCTGCAGCTCTGATTGATAAATAATCATCTGGTTCTAGGACTGCGGGGGTTGCTCCAGGATCTGCATGTAGTACACGTGTTGTACTGGTTGATGCTGTGAGAGATTCAACTGAGGAGTTTGTATCTGTGGTGGCTCCTTCCGCTCAGTGGGGTTCTCTACAGTGGCAGACACAGAGTTGCAAGTGTTGACATTCAGAGCACGGACTAGCTGCTCCAGTTGTTGAGAGATCACATCGAGCTTCTCTAAGCCCTGGGTTCTCTTCTCAATAACTGATAGTTTTTCGAGGTCATGCGACCTCTTCTCATGATGTCTACCTTAGACAAGTGGCTCCCAATAATGCTGAAGTTGGAGCTCTCATCTTTGTCTTCGATATGGGTAGCCATGTTGACATGCTTGCTGATGGTGGCATGCATTTTCATGTAGGCATGTGATGAGGACTGAGTGGCCTCTCCTTCGTCCATCTCCTCGAAAATGTTCTAGACAACATCCTCATCCTTGTTGAAATGCGAGCCACCACAAGCGACGTCGATGAGTCTCTGGCTTTCCAATGTCAACCCACCAAAAAAATGTTGCACAAGACTGGTCTTGAGAATCTCGGTGTGGGGACACTTTTCTCGTAACTCCTTGAATCTCTCCCATGCTTCATGTAATGTCTCATGGGGTTGTTGATAAAAGCTTGATATGTGAGAACGCATCCGATTAAGTCGACCGAGAGGGTAAAATTTATGGAGAAATGCTGATTTCAACTCCTCCCTCGTCGTCGCTACTTTTACTAGATGATCGACCCAATACAGGGCTTGGTCTTGGAGGATGAAAGGAAAAGCAGTCATCTTGACCACCTCCAATGGGATACCAGGGTAGTGGGCGGCGGCACAGATGCGGCCGAATTTCTTAAGGTGGATATATGGTTCTTCTGTAGTGTTCCCATGGAATGTAGGGAGCAGGGATAGAAAATGTGGCTTCAGCTTGAAGTGGGCACGGATCTGTGGAATCTGGATCCACTCTATGATGCAGCCCGCTCCAAGATTATATGTTTGCTTTAGAGATGGCTTCGGCGACGGTGGTCCTGCATCCCATCTCTCGTCATGGGGTCCTTCCACCGAAAATGCATCTCCTGCACCTCCCTCATGTTCTTGATTCGATTCATCCTCCCTTCTGCCATCTTTCTCGTCGGCCCTCCTCCTTAAATCATTCAGCATGTCTTGAAAGGCGATCTGGGCCTGGGTCTGACTGGTCAACTGTTGTTGGATGGCCTGTATAGAAGTGAGCAGCTGACTGTTGACCTCATTCTGTGTAGTATACTGCCCTTTCCCTTGATCTACATGTTCTGCTAGTTGGGTTTGTGGTCCCTTTCCTCTTCCTGTAGGAGTCATCTCTGAATTGGTTTGAAAGTATGGTTCGTGATCGAGTTGAGAATCTGCATGATGTAGTAAACCTTAATCAGTCTCTTTCTGAACACCACCCGCTGAGATGAATATGGAATTAAGGTCAATCCCAGAGTGTTGTGAATGGAGCATAGGATATTGACTGAAATCGATCTCCATCCACAAGGGGTTAATTCTAGGACACGAGTAATCCTAGTTTATTTGGAGAGAAAGAGATGGCTCGGGTTGCGAGTCTATCTCGAACAACGAATTTATTGGAGAAAGGAAAGTATTGAAGGAAGAGAGAATTGGGGAGTACGAGGACCAGTTTGCAAGATCCGAACTAACTTCTTGGAGATCACCCCACCATATTAAAGATGCTTGTGACACGAAATCGATGTGAGCATCGGCAGTGTCCTAACTAAACCATCCGTGTGACGACATATCAGGAGGGTCAAAATAGGTGATGGATGAAGAGTACCAAGGAAATCAAGGAATAAAAGGACTGTAAAATAGTAAGTCTCACAATGAGCAAGGGTTAATTGGGAAGGAGAGCGAAATTGCGCAAGTGTGCGATATTTTTGATCTTGACCTTAATAAGACTAATCAATCAAACCTCAAAATAATGGATTCACCAACTCGACCCGTGAAGCCGCGAAGGTTCGGAGATTATCTTTATCGGTTTTAAATTTGATTTCAAGCAATTTATCTTTTAACAAGTCCTTAGAGCGCTACACTTGTATGAGAGAGAGTATTGTCAGATTAGTATCCCGTACTTGTCCTCCTCCTTTGTAACATGTAGTCTGTACTTTTTTAGGTCATTGTAACCCTTCTTGGATCCCTACTTAGCCAAAGAAATAGTGGGAGGAAGCCGATAGGCGAAACCACTTTTTCGGATCTCGCTCACAACGGAATCACTCATGAGCATGCAATAACCTACTCGGATGCAAGACGATGAGACAGACATCTGTGAAGGCATGGCCTAAGCTCAATACTTCGGACAAGGTCGATGCTCTACACAATAGAGAATATCATTATTGACCAAGCCCTACTCGTCTACGTATGATAGAAGCACCAATGCTTCGGAAATCCAGGTGATACACAAGGCAACCACAGGCTGGGTTTTGGGCTCTAATCCTTATAAAGCCACTCTCTTACTACTAAGGAGATCTTCCAATGTAACCAGAAAACAAATGAGGGTTTTGCTCACCCAAGGTATGAGTCTAATTAATCAATTTTATTTAGGTTAAATACTTTTAGCGGTCCCTTTTTTTAATTTTTTTGTGTTATGACTTGCTTTGAGTAGATTCAATACATGCGCCTAACATTTTTGTATTTTCTTTGATTCCTATGTGATCCAAAAATAGAGGGAGATAGCAGAAAAGCAATGCAAAGTGTCACTAAGATGGAAATCTCACCTTAGTGTCAAATATGATGAATGCTCAGTTAGAAAACTTACAATGCTTCCCAGCTCTCTCTATGCGGGATGCAAACAAGAATTTATAAACCTATACTATATGTTGATATGCACATAGAAATCATCCTAAGCAGACAATTGCTACACATAAAGAACCAAGTGCTGAATACTCATAATGAAACCTAAGTCCGGTCTTTAATGCCGATCGGTGCTCGCCACAGTGGGTCCTGCAAGCGTTGTATACGACCTCTCTCAGCACGTGGTTTCAAAGCTGAGTTTTTAGCAATTGGTTATTCTAAGTCCAAATGCGAGAACTATATGTGCATGAAAATTAGTTAGGTGTTTGGCCTTAGATTACATGATCAAGCAAGCCTAAAGACTAAGGGCTCATTCCACAAAACAAATGAAAATAAGGTGAAAAACATAAAACTATGGGAAACAGAGAAAAGAAAGAATAGAAAACTCAAAAAATGCGGTGAGCCCCCAAGTGAACAAACACTTGGAAATTGGGCCCGAGTGTCCAAAGTCCAGGGTACCTGTATTATTACAAATTAATATTAAGATAAGACTCTCTCACAAGGAAAATAAAATCCTAAGATGTTGTCCTCTCTCTCTCTCTCAAGAGCCTCCTGCTCTCTCCTGCCGGCTAGGTAAGAATACCCGACTCCTCATCCCAAGGTTGCATAGAATCACCTAAGCGATCCTCCTCGATCCGGGGTCCCTCGTAAGAAGACAAGATAATAGACGTCTAGCAATTCAAAATAGATAATAAAAAATAGAGAGATAAATGCGAAAATGGCTAGGCACGTAAAGAGACAAAATATACTCTACAAGTCAATGCTCCTGGCAACGGCGCCATTCGAAAAGCGAGAAAATAGGAGCCGCTAATAATGGCCTGACAAGTCAGGCTCACTATCAGTGAGGCGACTACTTGAATTCTCTCGTTATTTCAACAATTAACCCATACAGATAATTAAGCAATTAAGAGCAAGAGTTAAAATTTATTATACCATACTAATAATGTAAGCAAGTAGGGGTCGAACACATGAAGCAATGGAGTAGAGCAGGCAAGACAATGTATTAAAACACAATTTATCACTCAACTATTTAACCAAAATAATTTTTGTTAGTTTTTTTGTTTTGTTTTTTTAAATTTTTTTATTTTCCTATTTTTTTATTTATATATATATGTTTAATATTTTCTTTCTCTTTTAAAATAGATAATATAGCTATATAAAGAGTATATATATACTATAAGCTAATATAGGTATAAATACAAATCGAAATACTTAAAATAATGAAAATAAAATGTTTTTTGGTTTAAATAATTTTTTACTATTTTATATTTTTTAAGAATTTTTGCTAATTTATATATATTTTTAAAGTCAAATTACCCTAAAACAAGAATAAAATAAATAGTCGAAATTGAAACGGAAGTTAAAAATAGAAAATGGATTCCAAACTTTTCCAAATAAACTTTAATATAATAATAATACATAGAAAATTTAGAAACATAAAATGATATTTTTGGAATTTTTAATAATTTTTTAGATTTTTATGAAGGTTTTTGGGGATTTTTAGTTTTAAGAATTTTCTTTTGTAATTTTTATTTATTTATGGTTTGGAGTTATAAAATAACTAAAAAAGGCAAAATATATTTTTTTGTAATCTTCCAAAAACTTTTTTTTTATTTTTTATCGATATTATAAGCTAGATAAGGAAAAAAAATGCTATTTTTATTTTTATAAAATATAAAAAGTCCTAAAATTGCAAAGTAAAATATGTGCATGGAAGTGTGTGCAATCATGAATATTTTTGTGGATTTTTAGAGCATTGTATCTATTTAAAATAAATAGAGAAAAAAAGAAACTACATTACTAGCATGTTTCGTAAATAAAGATAAGTGTAGGGGCCAATAAACAATTTTCATAAAAAATATTATGTGCATCTCAATTCCTTGGACTCAAAACAAATACCTAGAACCATAGGTGGTCCTCTACAAAATGCCCACACCTGAGTTGACATAGCCGAGGACCTAAACATAATTACGAAAAGTTCAGGGGGTTGAACGCAAATATTCAATATTAATTAAATGACGGATGAAATTTTTAGTATTAATAATTAAATACAAAAAATACTCGGGTAAAAGGTGCAAAATACCCAAGCACAGGTGCAGATCGAACGGCGTGGGCTCCTTTACTCATACACGTGTGGGCACAGGAGGAGGCGATGACAGTTCGACATCTGGTGGCCACGATTAGATCATATGCGAGAGATCAACGGTGGAGGCATGAGTTGATCTGATGACTATTTTGCGTCTGCAAGAACATGGGCACATCCAACGGTGGCGAAGGGAGAAGGACGAATAGGGAAGAACATCCACAGATGTAAGCTTCTCTAGGCGAGATCCTACTCCTCCAGCATTCATTAAGGCATCAAAACACCCCAAAAGGTTCCTGCGAGGATCCTCTAACAGCTGGTCGCATTGGTAGGAGCGGAGGCAGACCGGAGCACCACCACGAGGTCGAGGAAGAGATGGTTGTCCAGGTACCTCCGGCCGACCACAAAATCGCTCCATATTTCTTCTTCGCTCCAAATATCTGTAGGATAGGTTAAGAAGGTCGAGGGAGAAATGCCTCAACCCTTCAGTTGTCGGAATGCGGCAGAGTTGGGTCGATGTGAGGGTCTCCGGTGAAGGGCGAAGAAGAAGACCTAGATCATTAGATCTGTGCAAGATCTACGTGACTGGAGGTGCGTGGGGGCATAGGACTGATGAAGGGGAAGAGGATGACAACGAAATGTTAGGCGGAGCAGGTCTAAAGTGAGAGGAATGCTGCGGCGGAGCAGTGAGCTCCGACGAGGGAGCAAGATGGAGGATATGCGGATCAATCAAGACTTAACCCAAAAAAAGATTCTATATATACTACAACTATGTTAAAGAATTGAAAAGTAAGGAAAGACTAGAAGCTCACCAGTCGTGTGCACCAGCAGGTGAACTGTGGCAAAGAACGACGGCGGAGTAGCGGACCGACCTCAATTCGACGCCAATCTTCACACACAAGAGCGGAGGATGCTCCTGCTGTCACCAGGAATCCTTCACGAAGCTCAAAGATGGGTGTAGAAGGCAGAAGAGGGATCAAAAAGACAAGGTTGGTGGAGGCGATGCTTTATAGGCTAGGGTTTTTGACTCGATAGATCTCCTACACCGATGCATTTCAGCGCAAACGAGCGAGTCCGCGTGAAACAACATGGAACGAGGCACAGATTTCTTAGAGAAATCTCACCCAAAAAATGAAAGCTTCGAGCGGGACAAAAAGGAGAAATCAAGGACAAACGCTGATGGCACAAGAATCAAGGGGAGACTGGAGAGTTGACCTCGATCAACCTGCCCTCTCTCTTAATTTGTCAACATCAACAGCAAATGACAAACCAGATTAAAAATCGAAAGATAATTTGAAAATAATTAATAAATGATTTTATTAATAAAATAAAATTTTTTATTATTTTTTAAAGTATTTTAGTATGATTATTATTTATTTATTAGCGGTATATAATTATAAGTTATTTTTTAGGGTTAAAATATAGGTATATTCATCTATGTTTTTGTGTCTTTTATTTTTATTTTGTTTATTTAATTTTAGTAGTTTATTTTATTATTTTATAAATTTATAACTTATTTTTAGATACTTAAATATATTTTTATTATATTTTTCTGATATAGTATATATAGTTAATTAAATAGATGTATTAATTATATAGGTATAATTATTGGTATTTCATCTATGTATATATATACACATTTTATTTAAATGTTTCTTTATGGTTTTATTTTAATTTTAATATGTACATATATTATAAATAATATTTAACAAATTAGAAAATTACAAAATTACAAAAATAATAAAGAATGAATAAAATGAATATTTTAATTGGGTATACTATATAATAGGGTCCAAAACCTAACTTTCACACCTTAACTCCCAAAAAAATGAAACCACCTCCATTAAATATCTTATTAAAAGTTATGTACAATTAAAGGTGATTTTGATATATTTTGAGTTTTTATTTGAGATATATGGTTCTGGGAATTTGGGATTTTGGATTCTTATTTAGAGCAATACTTGTACTCTGTATATTAATTTTGTGTGAAATAAATTTTGTATTTTTTTATATTTTATTATCTACAACCTTCATGTTCAAGGTTTATTTGTTTGAGGTATAAAAAGTGGAAAATAAAATAGGTCCCAAAAATGAATAATAAATGAATTAATAACATGGTTTTTTATTGTATAATTGGCCCTTTTCTCCCCCTACTTTATTCCTTGTCAACCTAGTCATCGATATGCCTAAGTCTCGGGGTTTAGGATCATAAAATATCTTTGATATTTTATTCTTTTTCTTTTCTTTTCTTTATTCTATAATTTTGGCATTAAAAATAATATTTTATATAATATTTACAAAATAAAGAATGGATGTTAATTTATGCAAATTAGAGGTATTTACATGCATTTACTAGGGGTTTTAAGGCCATGCTAGAATAAAGGTGATGAAATGGAGATTCATCAGGCTGTTGCTGGTAGCCCTGGAAAAATGGCGACGGGGAGGTCGAGAAGAGTACCGTGAATACTGCTGAGAGGGGTAAACATTTTTGATATTGCGCAGCGGCTGTTGCGGAGGGATGCCTTGATTATGATAGCTGGGCTGCTCCGCTATTGATAACCTTGCCTCTAGGTGTTCCCTTATTGTGGAGGTTGTTTCTGGGGTGGGTAGGGTTGGAAGTTCCTTCCTCCCTCTACTGATGATGATGTGGCCGGTTGGCCGAGTTCTGACCCTAGGAGTGTCCCTGAGGATGGGTCAGCTATTGTTCATGCTCCCATACACCATTTATCTCTTGAATATGCGGAGGGGCTGAGGAAATTGCTCGGAATAGGCTGGTAACATCTTGGGTTGATAAACGACCATATGGGTCTGGGACTACGGGGCCTGCTTTGGGACATGCACGTAGTATACGTGCTGGACAGGCTGGGGATGCGGGAGACTCAACTGAGGGGGGCTATGTCGGTGTTGGCTCATTCTGCTCAACGGGAGTCTTGTTAGTGACAGACACAGAGTTGCAGGTATTGGCATTCAAGGCTCGAACGAGTTGCTCTAGCTGCTGGGAAATCGGATCGAGCTTTTCTAAAGCCTGGGTTCTCTTCTCAATGACTGAAAGTTTCTCAAGGTTCTGACCTTTTCTCTTTGATGTATACCATAGACAAGTGGCTCCCAATGATGCCAAGGTTAGATCTCTCATCCTTGTCTTCGGCATGAGTAGCCATGTTAACAGGCTTGTGGCTGGTGGCGGGCATCTTCATATATGCACGTGACGAGGATTGAGCGACCTCTCCTTCGACCATCTCCTCAAAAATGTCCCAGACGACATCCTCGTCATTGTTAAAATGCGAGCCACCACAAGCAACATCGATGAGCTTATGGCTTTTAAGTGTCAACCCACCAAAGAAATGTTGCACAAGACTGGTCTTTGGAATGTCATGGTGGGGACACTTTTCCTGCAAAAATTTCTCTCCATGCTTCATGGATCGTCTCGTGGGGCTGCTGAATAAAACTGGAGATACGGGTGCGCATTTGGTTCTGGCAACCGAGAGGGTAAAACTTGTGAAGAAATTTTGATTTCAACTCCTCCCATGTCGTCACTATTTTCCCAACTAATTAACCAATACAGGGCCTTGTCTAGGAGGCTGAAAGGAAAGGCAATCATCCCCAATGGGATGTTGGGGTAATGAGATGTGGCGTAGATGCGGTCGAATTTTTGTAGGTGGATGTTGGGTTCCTCTGCAGTTTTCCCATGGAAAGTAGGGAGCAGAGATAGAAACTACGGCTTCAACTTGAAGTGGGCATGGATTTGTGGAATTTGGATCCATTCTGTGATACGACCCGCTCTAGAATTGTAAGTTTGTTTTAATGTAGGATTCAGTTGTGGTATCCTCCCCTCCCTTCTCTCATAACGAGGTCCACCTACTGACAAGTCATCTTCTGCATCTCCTTCATGATACTCATCATCTCTGTTCATCTCATCCTCTCTTCTGGTATCTCTCTTGTCGGTTTTCCTCCTCAAGTCATTCAATATATATTGGAAGGCGGTCTGGGTCAGGGCTTGATTAGTTATCTACTATTGGATTTCCTGCATGGATGCCAGCATCTTACTGTTGACTTCATTTTGCGTTGTGTATTGCCCTTCCCCCTGATTTGTTTCTTCATCTGGCCAGGGTTGCGGTCCTTTCCACTTCCACCATCCATTTTAGATTCTTCTTGTACTTATGGCTCGAGATAGGGTTCTTGGTCTGCACATGGAAGAATATCTCGATCAGTCTGAATTGCAACATCAGATGTAGAGAAGTGTTCTGTGTTCAGTTCAACACAGAACTTTGTTAAGGATGAGAATGTATATGGAGTGGAATTAATGGCCATCCAAACAGGCAGAGTTTGGGAAAAGAATGATCCTGAATTATTGAAGAAGATAGGGAGTCTGGAGATCGGTTCATGGAGTTCAAACCGAGTTCTCCGAAATCACCTTGAATTATTGGAGAAGAGCAGCATATGGAGTCGATGTGGGTGTCGAGGAAGTCTCAACTAAGACATCCATACATCGCAATCTCAAAGATCAAGAGGAAGATCGATATGGATGAAGGATACGGAGGTCAACAAGAAATAAAGGAGTGTAAACAGTAGGATGGCTCAAGGCAAGGAAGGGTCAGAGAGGAAGAAAGAAAAATGGCGCAAATGCACAATATGTTTGATCTTGACCTTAATAGGGCTAATCAATCAAACACAAAGCAATGGATTCACCAACTCGGCCCATGAAGCTGTGAAGGTTCGACAATTATCTTGGCAAATTTTATATTTGATTTTCAAGCAATTATCATTGAACAAGTCCTTAGAGTGCTACTCCTATAGGAGAGAGAGTACTGCCAGAAAAGTATCCCGTACTTGTCCTCCTCCTTTGTAACCTGTACTCTGTACAGTTTAAGATCTTTGTAACCCTTCTCGGATCCCTACTCGACCAAAAAAATAGAGGGAGGAAGTCGATGGATGAAATCACTACTTCAGACCTCGCTCTCAATGAAATCACCCATGAGCATGCAAGGACCTACTAGGATGCAAGACGATGAGACAGACACCCTCATGAAGGCGTGGCCTAAGCTCAATACTCCGTACAAGGTCGATGCTCTACACAATAGAGAACATCATTGTTGACCAAGCCCTATTCGTCTACGTACGATATAAGCATCAATACTTCAGAAATCCAGGTCATACACAATGTAGCCACATATTGGGTTTTGGGCTCTATTCCTTACGATAGTGCTCTCTCACTAGGAAGGAGACCTTCCTGTGCTACCTGAAAACAAATGAGGACTTTTCTCACCCAATGCAATGAGTCCAATTAATCAAATTTATTTAGGTCAAGTATTTTTAACAGTCCCTTTTTAAAATTTTTTGTGTTATCACTTGCTTTGAATAGATTCAATATAAACGCCTAGCATTTTTGTATTTTCTTTAAATTCCTAGGTGTTCCAAAAACAGAGGGAGATAGCTGAAAAGCAATGCAAAGTGTCACTAAGATGGAAATCTCACTTAGTGTCAAACATGATGAATGTTCAGTTAGAAGACTTACAGCGCTTCCCAGGTCTCTCCATGCGGCTGCAAAATAGGAATTTTTAAACCTATGCTATATGTCGATATGCACACAAAAATCATCCTAAGCATGCAATTGCTACATGTGAAGAACTAAATGTTAAATACTCAAAATGAAACCTAAGTCCGCTCTTCGATGTTGATCGGTGCCAGCCACAACGGGCCCTGCAAGCGTTGTGTATGACCTCTCTCACTACGTGGTTTCAAAACTAAGTATTTAACAATTAATTATACCAAGTCCAAATGCGAAGACAATATGTGCATGCAAAATAGTTAGGTGTTTGGCCTTATGTTACACGATCAAGCAAGCCTAAGAACTAAGGGATCATTCCATTAAACAAATAAAAATAAGGCTGAAAGCATAAAACTCGATAAACAAAGCAAACTCAAGGCGATGAAATCCTGTCAAAATCCGATGAGCTCCCAAGTGAACAAACACTTGAAAATTGGGCTCGAATGTCCAAAGTCCAATGTACATGTATTATTACAAATTAATATTTCAAATAAACAACTCTCTCTCACAAAAGTCTTATGCTAACTGTCCTCTCTCTAGAGCCTCCTGCTCTCTCCTACCGGCTAGGTCAGAATAGTTGACTCCTCGTCCCAAGGCTGTGTAGGATTGCCTAGGTTGTCCTCAGTCCGCAGTATGTCAGCCAATTCAAAAATTGATAATCAAATGAAAGGAAATAGATTCAAAAATGGCTAAGCAAGTAAAAATACATACTATTCTACAAACCGATGCTCCCCGACAATGACACCATTTGATGAAGGCAAAAATCGAGGTGTCTAAAATGAGCCTCACAAGGCGAGGACTCGGTCGTTGTGATGACTCCTCAACAATTGCATTCAATCAGCAATCAACCCACACAAATAATAAATTAAGCAATCAAGTGTGAATCAAAATTTATTATATCCTACTAAAGATGTATTGTGGCAAGTAATTAGGGGTCGAACACATGAAACAAGTGTGTAGAGCAAGATAAGATATAACGATCAATCTCAGGAATTTGTCTTTTTAATCACTTAGCCAAAATACGATTTTTGTGGGTTTTCATTTTTTTATATTTTCTTATATTTTTATTTTTTTATTTATATTTTTATATTTTTCTTTTCTCTCCTTTGTAGATTTTTAATTTCTCTTTTTTTGGAAAGGAGAATGTACCTATATAGGTTGATGTATGTGTAATATAGGTAATATGTAAATAGAATATATAATAAATAGGCAAAAATCAAGAAATCAAGTGTTTTTGTGTTTTTAATATTTTTGTACTATTTTTGTGATTTTCAGGGAATTTTTGCAAATTTTTAATGTTTTTAATTGCATTAAAAATTCAAAACAGTGAAGACATGCACAAACAGAATTATTTTTGAGCTTAAAAATATTAAACAACCTCAAAAAATTCGAAAACTATTTTAAACTCAAAATATACTCAAAAATACAAGTTACAGAGTAAAGAAAACTATTTTGAGAATATTTTTAAAGCTTTTAGTATTTTTTGATTTTTAGGGGTTTCTTTTATATTTTTTTTGATTTTAGGATGGATGATAACATAAATCAAAATCAGCAAGAAATATATTTTATAGGATTTTTAGAAAGGTTTTTATTTTTTTGGATTTTTCTAAGGAAGACAGTGAAAAATAGCCCACAAAAGGATTTTTGATAAATATAAAATCAACTCAAAATACCACACATAAAATATATATGATAGATATTAGATATAGTTATAGGGTATTTCAATTAAGTTTCTAGGATTTTTTAGATAATAAGAGCCATTTTTCATCTCTGAAATAAAATAAAAAGAAAATACATGTTGGTAGGGGTATAAATGTAATTAAAGCATAGTTTTATATGATCCTCGAACCCCTAAAATATCCCTAAGGGCTAAACCTACAATATTTCCTCACAAATAAAATATTCGTCGCCTAGTAGGGGCATAAATGCAAATAATATATAAGTACATGGCCTTTCTGCAATTTTTCCAAAATTTTATTACAGGGATAAGAAGTTCTGGATCTAAAAGATATACCAAAAGTTCCAGGGGCACTGGCACAAAATGTTTAGCTCATGTCGGACCGCACGTGAGGTGAACTCACAAGGACTATATTGTAAATACAGTAAGTTCGAGGTTTTTTGTGCATAAATTGCAAAACAAAATAATGACTGAGGAATGTTTATGAGCTAAATAATAAATAAAAAAAGTGTGTTTTTTTGAAGGTGCAAAATATCCAAAATACGACGCAAGTGGAGGGTTCTGATCGAACAACTTATCCACGTGACGGCCATTGGACGATGGATGGCGGTTCGCGTCGGATGGCATGGATTAGATCTCAGGTGTGAGATCGATGACTGAAGGCATGCAAGATCTGATGGTCCTCGTGTAATCTGGAGCAGGGCCTTGATTCGACGGTACCGGACCATGCTGGATGAAATGGGATGAACATCATGCTGGACTTCTTTGATCCGATGAATCTTCAAGGTTCCTTGCTCCCAAAGGCTCAGAGATGGCACAAAATGATCCTGGGACGGATCCGCACCTCCCAGCTCGGTCAAAATGGTCCCATGACCATTAGGGAGGCTCTGCGAGGTGATGGACCTGGGAGATGCATTTCTGTTAGCAGGCAAAAAGCAGTTGTTGTGATGATTGGAGCGGAGATGAAGCATGGAGGAGGTCTCCGATGAAGGGCGGTAGAAGGAGGCATGATTCCCATATCTGTGTGAGATTTGGGGGAGTGAGGGTGCGTGGGGCGAAGAGCAGGCAAATGAGATGGAGGCAATAGGCAAGGCGGAGCGGGTCGTGAGTGATCAAAACAAGGTGGCGGAGCTAAAGCTCCACCGATTGTAGATGTTGGAGAACATGAAAAAACATGCAAAATGATATGAAACTCAACACTACACTTTGCTACTTCTAACGTAAGGATTACAAAGAATGAAAGAAATAAGAGCTTACCGGTGTGGAGCGGCTCAAGCAGAGCTATGGCAAAGCACGACGACGAGTAACAGGTCTGACCTCGATTCAACGGTAATCTTCATGCTAAGAGGTTGGACCAACTTCTGTTGTCACGAGGGACCAAATTCAAAGCTCAGATCTAGGGTTAGGAGGCAGAAGAGTGATCAAAATCCCAAGGTTGGACGGATGCGAGTTTAAGTAGGGGTGATGAACGAGCTCCAAAGAATGAGGAAGATGGGGCGAATCAGTGGAGCAATCCTCGAGGATTCATGCGGTCATGTAAGAGGCATGCTCAAGGAGAAAAAGGTGTCAAGGGATTGAGGCAAATGGGTGAAAGGATCGGCCTCCAAAAAATTAGAAATCGAGGTCAAACATAGGCGTGACAGAGGTGCCAGGGCAAGTTAGAGAGTTAACTAGGGTCAACTATCCAAGCCACCAGGTTGGTCCACGTAGACCAACCAGGAAAAATCAACCTTTGAATTATTTAGAAATTAATTAATAAATAATAAACGATTTAATTAAAATAAAGTTGTAAAATGAAAGATGTTTGTTATTTTCTATAGAATTTAATATGATTTTTATTCATTTTTTGAGCTTATTATTTACAAGTTCGTTTTTAGGGTTTTATTTATAGGTATATTTACCTATTTTTATATCATTTATTTTTATTTTATATCTTAGATTTTATTATGTAATTTTATTATTTTATATAATTATAACTTATTTTTATATACATAAATATATTTTATGGTATTTTTCTGATATATTATTTACACTTAATTAAATATAGGCATATATTATATAGGTATATGTATTATATATTCATCTATGTATTTAGTATATATATTTTATTTTAATGTTTTCTTTATGGTTTTATTCTACTTTCAATATGTACATATGTTATGAATATTATTTACAAAACAATAAAAATATAAAATTATAAAAATAATAAAGAATAAATAAATTGAATATTGGGGGTCCCAAACCTAACTTTCATACCTTAACTCAAAAAAATATGAAACCACTTTATTAAATAGCTTATTAAAAGTCATATACAATTAAAGGTGATTTTGATACATTTTGAGTTTTTATTTTAGAGATATGGGTCTAGGAATTTGGGATTTTGCCTTTTTATTTAGAGTATAAAAAGTACACTTTATATTATTTTTGTATGAAATCAATTTTGTATTTTTCTATATGTTATTATATACAACTTTCATGTACAAAGTTTCTTTATTTGAGGTATAAAAAGTAGGAAACAAAATAGGTCCCAAAAATGAATAAATGATGAATAAATAAATGAGAATTTTTAATGAACTATTGACCCTTATCTCCCCATACTTTATTCCTTGTCGACCTAGTCATTAAGATGTGTAGGTCTCAAGGTTTAGGATCATAAATACCTTTGGCATTTTATTCTTTTTCTTTTCTATTCTTTATTCTATAATTTTGACATTAAAAATAGTATTTTATACAACATTTATATAACGAAGAATGAATATTAATTTGTACAAATTAGGGTTGTTTACATGCATTAGTTTGGGGTTTTAAGGCCAAAATGATAGAATAAATGTGATGAAATGGAGATTCATTAGGTGGGCACATCTAACGAATGTTGCTTCCATTTAACATGTCCTCGAGAGGAGAGTAGGGGAGGAAGTAGGGGGGAGTCACGCAGGAAGGAGTCGATCAGGTGTAGTCAGGGCGGGTGGAGTGCGACAACAGAGGGAAGAAGCAACAGGGGAGGGTGCCGCCGTCATCGAGACTCTGGAGGGAGGCTGGGAGAGAGGGAGGGATGCTAAGAGGTTACAGGTCCTCGAGCCATGATGGTGTGGAGGAAGGAGGGGGTAGAGGGCGATAGGCCGACAGCGCTAGGACACAACAACATCTAATGGGGGGAGGGCATGCATATGTTGTGTTGCATGTTTGGTTGACTCAGTGGAATGGAGATTGGAGGGGGACTGACCAACTGGTACCCTACTAAACCACATCATTTGGGCATGTACAACTTGCTTATAGAGCATATATCCATGCTTATATTTGGGCCTATGTCCAGACTGACCCACATGCTTCTGGCTCGGACCCATCATAGCTTGAGTCCGTCCTGAGTTTGGAACTGAGTAGAAAGTAAGGCCCGTGCATGCACGCATGTCTATTTCGCATGCTCGGGCATGGTCCATGCTTCAGTGGGCTCGGACCAGCCATACTCAATTCTCTTCCCTAACCGTGGATCGGTGGTTGTTATTGGTGGTTGTGCATAGCTACAGGTGGTGGGTGTTGTGGGTGGTTGTGATGGTTGTTTGTGGCTGTTACTATGGGTTGGTGGTTGTATGTGGTTCTTGCTATGGTTGGGTGGCTATGTGGGGGGTGTGGGTGAGCGGTTGTGGGTGAATGTTGTGGTGTCTAGGTGTGTAAATGGATCGAACCTGAGTGAACCTACATTTTTTAAGTTTGGTTCGTTAATTTAATTGATCCTAAACTTATGTTTAGGTTCGTTTCATTTATTTTCGAACTAAATCTGAATCGAACCTCTTTTTAATCATATCGAACCTCAGCGAATAACGAACTTGAGAATTCTCTACTAAGAGTTAGTTGAAAAGAAAAGAAAAGAAATGGAAATATATACATGTCTATAATTTATTCTAACAATCATTCAATTTTTTTCTTTATCTAACTCTTCTTCATCTTTTGAAAAAATATATTAATAAGGATTCGTCTCTTTGAAAAAAGTATAATTATAATATATTTTTATATCTGTTCAGATGAGTATAAGGAATAATGTGGAGATATGCAATAAGTAAGGTTTGTACTTATTATGTTGATTTGAGGATAAAGAAGGGAAAAGTACTTAACACATAGATGATGGATGTTGTAACCATGATGTGACTATTTCTTTTGAGATAGTTAATACCAAGATAAAACCTACTTATCGCATAAATATTCAGTTATCTCCAGACAAAGTTCACTTATCCTGAGACAAAATTCATTTATCTGAAAATAATGTCCACTTATACGTATAAGGATTTGAAAATATGTATGTATATGTTGTGTGTGTGTGTGTTTATCGAGCTTTTAACGAACCAAACATGAGCGAACCACGATTTTTGGATTTGGTTCATTTATTTAATTGAGCCTAAACTTATGTTCAGGTTCAGTTCATTTATTTCTGAATCGAATCTGAATCGAACTTTTAGCGGGCGGAATCTGAGAGAATATCGAACTTGAGAATTTTCTGACACCCCTATGGGTGACTAGGGGGTGGTTGTGGGTGGTGGATGTGTGGGGGCTATGGGTCGCTATGGGTAGTTGTTGTGTCGGGGTTGTGGCCGGATGTGGGTAGAGCTTGTGGGTAGTGGTGTATGCGGGTGGCGGCGATGGGTGGAGGTTATGGATGTGGTGTGTGATGTGTTACGATTCAATGACTATGCTTGTTGTATCTTTTAATTGATTATAACTTTTGTGTAACTTATTTGTGAATTCTTTAGAGGCACACTCTACGCATTTACTATGATAGTAATGAAAATGCAAAGAATGTCCTCTAAAGTATTTATCCCTAAAGAATTTAAGTATACCAATGTACAGCGGAAATTAGGATATGCTTGTGTATCTTTTACTTCTTTGTATGTGAATTTTATAAATGCATACCCTAAATTTCTTTTATTTCTTTTTTTTACATTTTACTTGGCTATAAGGATTGCAAATGTGATTGCACGCCTATGTTTATTGCATCTTTCAATAAGTTTATATATAATTTCTTTCATGACACACTTTGCACTGATAATTGTATTATTGATAGTGCAGAGAATGTTCAGGGAAGTATTTATCCTTAAAAAATTAGTCATACTCACTGGGGCAATGAAGTTAATTAATTATTATTTCCTAAAACTTAGATGAGGATATTTAGCAACCTTTTTATGTTTGGATGAAAAAAATTATTTAATTTATTTTGATCCTCAACCACCACCCTCAACTACCCACAACCACCACAACCATTTTAAGGCGACAATATTACCAAATTAATTTCCCTTAACCTAAAATAGTGAGGCTATCTAGCAGCCTTTTAGGTTTTTATGTTATGTTTCAATTGTTTAATTTTGAACCCCGCCCACCACTCACTTGAACTAGATGCAATGATATTTATATATCATCTTAGTAATTATTGACTTGTAAGCCTTGTATCTTGCAATGGTGTGGTAATTTGGTTGCCTATGAGGAATAATCTTGCAACTTTTAGGATAGAGGACAACCTTTGTGAATGGTGTTCGGGAGGCACTTGCTTTCCATCTCGAGCACACAATGATCCCCTTCTCGAACATCATTCACAGCCAACTAGAGATGAAGCATGTGAATTTACTTCCTTTTCTTTTTGACCTCCTGTTCACTATTGTTCTGTTTATGCTACTCAAGTACGTACTCAATTTTACAATGGTAATAGATAATTCTCATAGGTAGCCTTTTCGGATATGAGGAGTACTAAGTGGAACTTTTGATATTCAGAGCCTTAATGATGTTTGATTTTTTTTAAATTCTTTTTTTTTTAAAAAATCAATGCATCTTTTTCCACATCTCTTTTTTATATTGTTCAGTTTGTGACTAACGTCACATAAAATCTCATATTTCATGTTAAACTTACAGCCCTCTTTATACCAATTTAATTTATGATATATCAGTTAATATGAAATTTTGTATAGTAACTTATAGTTACATTTGTTAGTGCTACTAAATATTGTATTATCATTAGCAAGTTACACGCTAATATACTTTAATTGTGTAAATTTTTTGTGCACATAACACTTGACCCGCTCATAAGGGATGAGAATTTCTTGTCTAGTGTTCTTGTACTGAATGTTTATTAGAATATTCCTCACATTTGAATTGTCTGTATAATAACATTTCAACATATTTTCTTTTAAATTAGGAGAGTTATATTGGATAGATCTTGGGTTGCAAAGCAACATACTGATTATTTTGCTTACAACGTGGGGATGTTAGAGTGGCTAAAATGAGCATATCATGGCGACATGAAAAACTTCTAAATGGTTCGGATTATAGTCGTATTTTATGACTTTGTCTAAAATGCTTGAGTAACACATTTTATGATATTAGCATCTTATTTGAACATGCAATTTGTAATGGTTGGTGGCCACATTACACTATTTAGATTTCTTATGGTAAGGAAATTGGGGAGTCATCAAATTCTTATGTTGATGACAATAACTTCAATATTAAGGAGAATACAGATCATGGGGACATCGATATTTGATATTATTGATTTAATGAAAGATACTGGTCAATTTTATAATTTTATTAAAGATGCCGAAGAGTCAATTGTCTCTGCTAGCAAGATCAGTCATTTGAAATTCTTGCTGGAGTTTTTTAAGATTAAGGCACATCATAGAGTTACATCAAGACACATTAGTGATTTAGTAGATTTATTTTATGAGGTATTGATGAATCTCCCTTTCATCACCTTTATTCTATCATTTTGACCTTAAAAACCCTAGTAAATGCGTGTAAATACCCTTAATTCATGCATTTTAACATTCATGCATTAGTGTACAAAATGTGTATAAAATATTGTTTTTAATACTAAAATTATAGAATAAAGAAAAGAAAATAAAAAGAATAAAATATTGAAAATATTTTATGACCCGAAACTCCGAGACCTAGATATCTTGATGTCGAAGTCGACAAGGAATAAAGTAGGGGCAGATAAGGGCCATTTATTCAATAAAAATCCCTTTTATTCATTCATTTATTTATTCATTTTGGGACCTATTTTTATTTCCATTTTTATACCTCAAATAAAGATACTTTGTACATGAAATTGTGGATAATAAAATATAGAAAAATACAAAATTGAGTTTACACAAAATAATATACAATGAACAAAATACAGTCTAAATAAGATTCCAAAATCCCAACTTCCCAAACCCATATCTCTCAAATAAAACTCAAAATATATCAAAATAACATCTAATTGTATATAACTTTTAATAAGTTATTTAATGAAGTGGTTTCATATTTTTTGGAGTTAAGGTGTGAAAGTTAGGTTTTGGACCCCTATTGTAGATATACCGATTAAAATATTCATTTTATTTATTATTCATTATTTTTATATTTTCATATTTTATAATTTTGTAAATATTATTTATAATATATGTGCATATTAAAATAAGGATAAAACACTAAATAAAACATTGAAATAAAATATGTATATAAAATACATAGGTAAAATACCTATATTTATACCTATATAAATAATACATCTAATTACTTAAATATATATAATATATAAAATATATAATAAAAATATATTTATGTATATAAAAATACATTGTAAATTTATAAAATAATAAACTAAAATAATAAAATTCAAAATTCAAAATAAAAATAAAATACTTAAATACATAGGTAAATATACCTATATATACCCTAAAAAGTAACTTGTAATTATATACCTCTAAAAAATAAATAAAAATCATAATAAAATACTTCGAAAAAAATAAATATTGTTTATATTATAACTTAAAATTAATAAATTCATTTACTATTTTTAAATTATTTTTCAATTATTTTTGGCAGGTTTTTTCTGGTTGGTCCACGTGGACCAACCAGCTCCCCCCGCCAATTGACCTTGGTCAACTCTCTGACCGAGGTGTTGTAGTCAAACATGTGTTTTGTCTCTTTTTCTCGACAATTTTCCCATCGCATCTTTCTTCACATCACCTCGCTTCATTCTAACGACGTCTTCCTCGATCCATGCTCATGCACGCCTGGTGTTTATCTCGGGGAGTAGATCGTTGCGTCACCAGCTATGCCTTGCTCTTTGGAGCCTCTCGAATAGCATGTACAAAAACCTTCTCCTTCTTCCCATTCAATTTTGACCTCTTTTGGCCTACTCCACCCTCGCCCCTGGTGTGCTCGAGATAGAGGAGGGTGACAGCCTCCACCCCCTCCCTTTTACGGCGACGTTAGACACGGTTAAGGGTGGATTCCACCCATCACCGGAGCTCTGCTCCTGGCGGTCCAATCTCGCGGGTAGTTGATTGACCCAAAAATCGATGGTCTTAATTTCCACACAAGGCGGGAACTCAGTCGCTGAGTCAACCACGAAATCCGGATTAAATGAACAATTAACCCACAACAGAAATCAAATAATGAAGAGCAGTGCTTAGTTAAAATTTATTATAACTCTACAATGAATGTGTATAGTGTGCAAGCAAGTAGAGTGCCTAACACAGGGAACAAGCAGGATAGATTGGGCAATCAAGCTCAAGAGTGAAATGATCAAATGCCTACAAATGTGTTATTTTGTGGGTTTTTAATTTTTAGTTTTTATTTAATTTTTGATTTTATAATTTTTTGATTTTGTATTTTCTTTTTATATTTCCTTTTTTTTGTATATTTTCTTTTAAATAATAAAGGAAAGTATATATACAATAAAAGACAAGAGAGATAATATATTTATAAAAATATGTAAAAAGAAGCTAAATTCAAGAAATAAAATAATTTTGTGCTTTTTATATTTTTCTACTATTTTTGTGTGTTTTTTCTATAATTTTGCTAATTATGTTGGTATTTTTAAAGTCATAAATAGTGAATAAAATACAAAATCGAAATTAAAATGAGGATAGAAAATATCAACAGAATTAAAAATTCCTCAAATTAATTTTAAAATAGAGATAATAAAATAAAAAAATTAAGAAATAGAAATTCTATTTTTATGATTTTTTCTGGATTTTTAAAATTTTTATGAATATTTTTGGGGTTTTATAATTTTTTGGATTTTTCTTTTATATTTTTTAATGATTTTTGGTCTGAATATAAAAGACACTAAGATACATAAAGTATATTTTTTTGGAATTTTTCAAGAGGTATTTATATTTTTATGTATTTTCTAATGCAGACAGTAAAGAAAATGCATGTTTTTGAATTTTTATAAATATGAAAATGCAATAAAAATGCAAACTAAAAATATAGCATGAAAGATCATCAAAACATGAGCTTTTGCTAATTTTTTGGAAATTTTTACGATTTTATAGATTCCCGAAAGAAATAGAGGAAACAAAAAGAAAATACTTTATTGGCAGATGTATTTTTTTATAAATATCCAGAAGTCCAGGGGCACGGATGTTATTTTTCCAGAAATATATAATGCAATAAAAATATTTCTGGGCCAAATGTTAAATCCAAAACTCACAAGGGGTACTGTGCAAATTATCCAAAGCACGTGCGCTAGGCACGTGACTGTTTGGGACTTTTATGTAAATAATAAGAACCTGAGGGCCTAATTGCAATTTTTCCAAAAATAATACAATGCTGTAAAATATTTTCTGGACTGAAGGTAAATATACAAATATACAGGGGTCCTGGCGCAAAATGTCCACGCACCTCACACGCGCAAGTCACGTGAGGTGACGTGGACAAGGACCTTTCTACAAATATACAAAGTTGAGGGGTTTTTTTGTAGATATTACAAAACAAAAACAACAATAGAGGAAAGTTTGAGTTTGAATACTTAAATTAAAAAAATTGTGAGGATCGAAACGCAAAATACCCAAGCGGGGCTCGATCGAACGGTTGATGTGCTTTCACTAACGCAACGTGTCAAGCCCTTACACCACGATGACGGTTCGGATGGACTGTTGCGATTAGATGCTGCTTGGATGATCGGACGGCTGGCAGCAGGGATGATTTGACGGTGCAGGCGAGATCTGGAGGAACGGGGTAGATCCGACGGTGCTGGGGCTGTCTACATGAACGCGCCAAGACCTCGAGCTTGGCGAGTTTGGATCGGCCAAATCTCGAGCTTGATGGTTCCCGACGACTCCTACAGGTCCTCTCTCGATGCTGGAGGCATCAAAAGGCGGTGGTGGCCACTGGAGCTCCCCCACGACGTCGGAGAAGAGGGGGTCCCAGGTACCTCTGACGAAGATCAAAATCGCCTCCAGGCACGTGTATTGCTCCGGGTACCTGCAAGGGAGATGTGATAGGGTCGGGGGTAAATTGCCCCGACCTCGTAGGGAGGCGAAATGGGATGGGAAGGGGATGAAAATGAGTTCGCCGGAGCAAACTCCGACGAGTGGTGAAGATGGTGATTCGGTGGGAAAATCACGAAACGAAAGCCGGGGCTATCCTACGACTACAGGGAAGAAAAATGCAAAAGAAGAATAAAGAAAGCGCGAACCTTCAAGGCAAGGTTGCATGAGATTAACCTCATGGCGACGTGGCCGCCGGAGATGGTGGAATACGGCACTCAAGGCTTTACCGTACCTCAACGGGGAGGAAGGGGACTCCCCTGTCACCGGAGTCTACCCAGAAGGCCCTCGGAAGTCTAAACTCGGCCAAGACGTGGTTCGATTTTCAAAAGTGGTGGAGAGGGGTTTTTGAATGGGATGGTGACGAGGCTCCAAAGAACGAGGCGTAGCGGTCAACTCGACGATCCTCAGCTCGAGAAGGCCCATGGGTGTGAAAGGTGGATCCTCGAGGAGCAAAAGACCAGAAGACGTCAACACGAGATGGTGAAATAATTCGCCTCGAAAAAACCGTGAAGATGGGTCAAAACACACACCTGACACAGAGCCAGACCTCGGTCAGAGAGTTGACCGAGGTCAACCAACGGAAGGTTCTGGTTGGTCCACGTGGACCAACCAGAAAATTCCATGGCAAAAACATTTATTAATTCATTTTAAAATAACAAATGTTTTTTTTATTTTTGGATTATAAAATAAAAAATGTTTATTAATTTGTAAATTATTTTATTATATTTTTATTTATTTTTTCGAGATTAAAAATTACAAGTTTCCTTTTATAGCTTATATACAGCTATATTAAACTATACATTTTATTATTTTATTTTTATTTTGTATATTTAATTTATATATTTTGGCTAATCATTTTATATATTTATAAAATATTTTTATACACTTAAATATATTTTTATTTTATTTTTCTGATGTATTTTGTATACTTAATAAAATATAAGTAGTAATTATATAGATATATGTACAAGTATTATACCTATGTTTTGTATACAAGTATTTTATTTTTGTGTTTTCTTTAGGTCTTTATTCCTTTTTTAATATACACATATATTGTAAATAATATTTACAAAATTATAAAAATAATGAATAATAAATAAAATGAATATTTTAATCTGTACAAGTGTACAATAAGGATCCAAAACCTAACTTTCAAATCGTAGCTCCGCAAAATACGAAACCACCTTCATTAAATAGCTTATTGAAAATTATATAAAATTAAAGTTGATTTTGATGCGTTTCGAGTTTTCATTTGAGAGATACATGTTTGGGAAGTTGGGATTCTAGAATCTTATTCAGATCATAACTTTTTATCAGTATATTTTTATGTGAAATCAATTTTGTATTTTTCTATATTTAATTAACTACAACTTTCATGTACAAAATTTCTTTATTTGAAGTATAAAAAGTGGAACTTAAAATAAGTCCCAAAATGAATAAAGAATGGATGAAATAAAAGGGAATTTTATTGGTATCTGGCCCTTATCTCCCCCTACTTTATTCCTTGTCGACCTATTCATCGAGATGCCTAGGTCTCAGGGTTTCGGGTCATAAAATATTTACAATATTTTATTCCTTTTCTTTTCTTTCCTTTATTCTATAATTTTGGCTTTAAAAACCGTATTTTATACACAATTTACATAATGATGCACGGATGCTAAAATACATGAATTAAGGGTATTTACATGCATTTGCTAGGGTTTTTGAGGCCAAAATGATAGAATAAAGATGATGAAATGTGGATTCATCATCCCACCATATTTGCCATTGCTAGTCCCTTGCAAACACTTATGCAATAAGTGCAGAAAAGAAAAACGAAGAAAAGAAAAAGAAGAAAGATGGATTAAATTTAATTGTCAAACTTGTCTCACAAAATCAAAGTTTGGAGCTTAAGTCGGACCTTTAGAATTTTAGTGCGGGCGGAACCTTAATGAGAACCGGATTTGAAATCCAAAACTCAACTCAAGTCTCCTCAATAGCCAGGTCAGAAATATCTCAATTAATACGCAAACCCTTACGACTATGAATCTGAATCGTACAGTGTAAGTGATGGTGACTCTCCCCAACTAGAATGACAAAGAGACTGACTTCTCCAGCATGACAACCCAATGATTCCCCAATCCAGTAACTCCTTCCTCGAGGAGCGGGGTATTCCCTTCTAAGTTCAAGTGGCAACCAGCTCAAGAGAAGGGGGTGAAGAGAAGAATGAACGGTAGCCAGTGTAGCTACCTATCCTAGGATGCACGACTAATGTAGTCAAGTCATCCAGCTGCAGGCTCACATGATATGACTTTGGAACTCAAGCTTGCTTATTGACTATACAACATATGTACACTCCGACAGGAATTTTATTTTTATTTACAGGCCTGTCCATTTTCTTGGAGTTTTTTTGAAATACTATATACAACAACATTTACATAGGGAGTTTTTCCTCTTGAGCCAGTAGTCTATCACCCTTTTAAATCTTTATTGCAACCCACACTCTCCTATCTTTAGAGTTCCTCATCACTGGACGGGTTGGGGTGCACTTCCCTCCCTAAAGGAGGACAAGTGTTTCCACTTGTGTGCATCTCATACCGACAAATCCAATCCCCTCACCACTCTAACTGAGTTGAGCCATGTGAAAGGTGCAGGTGTCCAAGTTAGGTCATTATCAACAAGAGTTGTGTGTGCTCCGAAATACTCCACTTAGGCAGTCAAGAATCCATTGAACCAAGTCTCATGATCCTCAAAGAATTAAGTCAACTAGACCTGAAGTACCTCAATTCCAGTTCCTATAAGGTTCCTGTGATTATGTAGATTTTAAGGTCCAATCAAGCTCCAATCTTCGGATTTTTTTAGACTTGTTAAACTATTAAACTCAATACGAAAAATGCTAATGCTATGCTAATGCAATGCAGAATGCCGAAAATATTTTTGTGATGCGATTTTCAAAGATTTTGAACTTTTTATGGATTTTTGAAAAGATGATGCACATGCATTTTTTGGTATTTTCAAAAAATTCAAATGTTTTTAGATTTTAGTTTTGCAAATATTTTTTGGATTTTTGAAAAAAATTGGCTAAAACTAGGTGCAAAATATTTACACAGGGATGCATCTTATATTTACAAGAAGTGGATTTTAAGAATTTACAAGGGTAAGTGGTCAATTTTATAAATATACATATAAAGAATTTTAGGTGGGATGTATATATTCCTCAAACTTATTTGAAAAGGTTTTTCAAATAATTTTTGAAATCTATAGTCCAAAATAATTTTTACAAACACTTTTACAAACATGTACATACATTTGAAAATCATTTTGCAAAGGTTTTCAAACAGTATAGATAGATTTGTTGAAATATTTTTGCAACCATTTTTAAACCATTTGCAAATAGTTTTTCAAACATTTTATTTCACACAAAGAAAATAAATTTTTGAGGCAAAAAATGTTTATACAAAGGTTGAAAACATGTAACAAAACGTTTCCCAAATAGTTTTCAAAATATTTTTCAAAGATATTTTCAAACTATTTTTCAAACATTTTGTAAAAAATATTTTCACTTGATTTATTAATCGGTACATACAAAAAGAATTTGAGGAATAATTAACATCTTGTTATTAAGGGTTTTAATGGATTTTTAGCCATAATTATTAAGAAAATATGAAAGTACGAGTTATGGCTAAAGTATATACACAGTATATACAACCCCCCTATACTTAGCTTGAGCTATGTCCTCATAGATCGGAGATAAAAGATAAGACATAACTCGTGCCGAGCATAGACAAGTCTAAAGAATAAATGAATAAGAGATGAATGAACAAATGAGAAGTTGACCATCCCCCCTATACTTAGTATCAAATAATCCTAAGTATAACAAACTATACACAAAGCAGGGAGGGTCAAGGGTGGGAATGAACAGATCGTACTCAGATTGTCTCCCCCTATACCTAGGGTAAGATATCCCTAAGTATAGACAAGAAGAGGAGATAATGGAGAGGATCACATAATAGAAAATCTCGGGGTGCACACCCCTATACTTAGGACAAAGTACGTCGTAAGTATAAAAGACTGTCAACACGGGGCGACACCTTTTTGGTAGAAAAAGAAGATAGAAAAGGAAAAGAAGAAAAGAGAAATGAAGATAGAAAAGGAAAAGAAGAAAAGAGAAATGAAGATGGAAGAGGATAAGGATGTACACACCACTCCTCCTATACTTAGGGTAAAAGAGGCCCTAAGTATAGGCGACAACAGGAGTAATGAAACGGAATGATGAACAATCGGCTCATCCACCCCCCTATATTTAGGACAAAGTACGTCCTAAGCATGGCAAACACGAGAATGGGTGGATGAGCAATTCGGTGGATGGACGGAGATGAACAAAAATGGATATACAACAGAGTGGATATACACATGATCAAGAAGGTAGAAAGCGAACCTTCTTGCGGGACCACTGAGGAATGGATCTGGTATGGTGTAGGTCAACATCGAGGTCAACAGTGGATGGAAACCGATCAGGGTCGACAGGGTGTAGGTCCTCAATGGTCCTAGGGTGTGAAGGCACAGAAGGGTGAGTGGAAGAAGTACGACTAGGTCTGGCCTTAGGAGTCTCGCTGATATCAAAGTAGAATGGGACGAACTCATCATCATCGGAAATAGTGTAATCAGTGTCGTCCTGCGAGGTCTCATCCAGGTCAAAACCAAAAAGAATGAACTCATCAGTGGAAGTAGTCAAACTCTGTTCATCCTCTATATTCTCAACCGGATCCTCTTTCTCATCAAAAGGCTCGAATTCTCGAATAAAATAATCAAATCAAATTCGGCCTTTGTCTCATTTGAATCTGAATAAATAGTAGCGGACTCATCAGTGAAAGAAATTGAAATATGTCCATCCTGTATAGTCTCTAAATTTGCCCTCCGCTTTAAGGTGTCAATCATGTAAATCCCGCAGATGTCACCAACACAACGCCAATCATAGGAAGCGGAAACGCCAAGGTCTATGCTTTTCGGGTCTTCCTCCTTGGAGAGGAATTCTAGGGTCTCATCATCGGTCATAAAGAAAGTCTATCTGATATCCTCATAAAGGTCATAGGCCTTAGAGTCAGCCAATACAGGTGAAGGCACATCAGGTGCATGTCTCTGGTCAACTGTGGGTGCGGTGATCAACACTTCACTCTCGTCAATAGGATGGAAGCGAATCTCTCCTGATCCGTAATCAATAACGACCCTCGCAGAGGCGAGGAATGGTCATCCCGGGATGATTGGAGAATGCTCCCCTGTAGAGGTCTCCATGGGCAATACGACAAAATCAACATGGTAATCTCATGCCCTGAATCGATATGATGATGTTTTCTAGTATACCCTTTGGACTCTTGATAGATACATCAACAAACTGAACGATCATCCTAGTTTTCTTTAGAGGCCCTAAGTGAAGAGACTGTACCAATGAGAAGGGTATAATGCTAATCGAAGCACCGCTGTCTAGGAGAGTGTGATCACAAGTGAAGTCAGAGATGGTGCATCTAATGAAAGTGTGGCAGTGTTCCTCTTCCGAGGAATGGGACGGTGTGTGATGGCGTGGGCAGTGGCCATGGTCAGAATGTGACGTTCAGATCAGCTCCTCCGCTTTCTCTTCTTGGGAAGAGGAGCAGATAAATCGGTCATGGCCTGCTGAAGTGGGGCATGGATGATCTCATGAATGGTGGCCACCACTTCGGGTTCAGTTAACATTTTTTTTTGAATTTGTGGACCTCCTCCATACAAGGGAGAAGGTTGGACTCATCATATACACAAGGCATGCCAAGAGCAGTCTGTACAGTGGCATCCTCGGGGTCAAAGGTGGGACAAGATGTGAATGAATGTGTGGATGACTGATCTGGCAAGTGGGCGCTCTCCTGACAGTCGGACTCAACCAAAGGTTTCCCAAACTCTTTTTGGATTTTTAATTTTTTCTCATTTTTTTTATTTTGGGCGATTGCAAGCTCTCATGGAAATCCTCGAATGAACCCATATCATCAAATGGTAGAATATCATGGTCGCTCTTATTTGTACTAGTGAGGTGGTCAATCCTCTGTCTCATATGATCCATTATCTGGGTTAAGTTCTCAAGGGTGGACTCCATGAAAGGTGACTCCAACAGCACAGTCTCAGGTGGATGTGAGGGTGGAAAATACGGGGGTGGTGGTGGATGTTGGTAGAAGTCTGAGTCCTGATACTGTGGCTGAGGCGAGTACGCACAAAAGTCAGAAAAAGTAGGAGGAGGGTCCTCCTGATAAAAGGGAGGTGGAACGACTGGAGTAAACAAGGGATCCACAAAGTCCAGATAAAATACACTCCATGGATCCATCTCGAAAACAAAAGGAAATGATCGGGAGAGCACGAAGGTCAAATCAAAAGAGTGAAGAAAAAGGCGCAAATACATAGAGGCGATCTAGTATACACACAAGCAAGCACAAACAAGCTCACACAAGACAAATCCTCAATTCACCTACTCAACTTGGTAGAGATTGCAAATACGATCTTTTTATCTTGTCTATTTTAAGAGTTAGGTGAGAAGTCAAAGAGTTGCATACAGACTTAGGGGCTAAATAGGAATTGGGTACTAGTCCTTAGGGTGTGCGCGAGTAAGTAAAAGCGGAGATAATGAGGGGATTACTCTCCCCAAGAGAATTTTTCTTTTTGATTGATTTTAGGGTCAAGTAATTTTAGCAGTCCCAATTTTATTTGTTATCACCTTTTTTTGAATTTTTAGTGAGAAATGCATGCGCCTAATGAGGAATCAATTCCTTTAAGCACCTAGGTGATCAAAATCAGAGGTAGAGGGGCGGAAAAGCAATGCAAGCGGCAAATCAATGATGAATGCTAAAGCGTAAATGCTCACCTTACCTCCAGCACTCTACATGCAAAGATGCTCAACAGAATTGAAACCTATCTATATGCAAATGTAAAGCCGATGAAATCACACTAAGATGAGAAGCTGCTATTAGCGTGAAGAACAATTTTCAAAATTTAACTAAGTCCAAAACGTCACTATAGGCACAGACAAATATATTAAGTGTTTGGACCTAATGATATTGACAAGCAACTCCTACAACTAAGGTCTCAATCACACAAAAGAAATAAAATAAAATCAGAAAACAAATGAAAAAGAATACGAAGAAAACACGAGAAAATCGCGGTGAGCCCCCAAGTGTACAAACATTTGGAAATTAGGCTCGAGAGTCCAAAGTTCGGGGTACCTGTATTATTACAATAATAAAGTCTCTCTCTCACTTAAAGTTACAAAATAAATAAATACAAGAAATAAAAGTGGAGCTATGTCTTCAAAAATCCTCTACGTCTCCTTCAGTGCTAGGCAAGCTAGAGCCAGCTTCACGTGGGTGCACAGGCGCCTAGGGTGGAACGCCTCCCTTGATCCGTGGTTCCTCGCACAAAGTCAAGAAGAGAGGAGGTTAGACCGCTCAACAATCAATATTAAAAATAAATAAAACAAATGAAGGATAAATATAGACAAATATCACAATCAAGCAAAAACCCGAACTAAGCGTTGTTGCTCCCCGGCAACGGTGCCATTTGACTGACCCAAAAATCGATGGTCTTAAGTTCCACACAAGGCAGGAACTCAGTCGCTGAGTCGACGACATGAAATACGGGTTAAATCAACAATTAACCCACAACAGAAATCAAATAATGAAGAGAAGTGCGGAGTTAAAATTTTTTATAACTCTACAATGAATGTGTATAGTGTGCAAGCAAGTAAAGTGTCGAACACAGGGAACAAGCAGGATAGATCGGGCAATCAAGCTCAAGAGTGAAAGTGATCAAATGCCTACAAATGTGTTATTTTTGTGGGTTTTTAATTTTTAATTTTTAATTTTATTTTTGATTTTATAATTTTCTGATTTTTATTTTCTTTTTATATTTTCTTTTTGTATATTTTCTTTTAAATAATAAAGTAAAGTGTATATACAATAAAAGACAAGAGAGATAATATATTTATAAAAATATGTAAAAAGAAGCAAAATTCAAGAAATAAAATAATTTTGTGCTTTTTATATTATTCTACTATTTTTGTGATTTTTTCTATATTTTTGCTAATTATTTTGGTATTTTTAAAGTCACAAATAGTGAATAAAATACAAAACTGAAATTACAATAAGGATAGAAAATATCAAACAGAAACAAAAATTCCTCAAATTAATTTTAAAATAGAGATAATAAATTAAAGAAAATTAAGAAACATAAATTGTATTTTTATGATTTTTTTCTGGATTTTTAATATTTTTATGAAGATTTTTAGGGTTTTATAATTTAGGTGTTTTCTTTTAGATTTTTTAATGATTTTTGGTCTGAATATAAAAGACACTAAGATACACAAAGTATAATTTTTTTGGAATTTTTCAAGAGGTTTTTATTTTTTTATGTATTTTCTAATGTAGTCAGTAAAGAAAATGCATGTTTTTGAATTTTTATAAATATGAAAATGCAATAAAAATGCAAACTAAAAATATGGCATGAAAGAGCAACAAAACATGAGCTTATGATATTTTTTTGGTAATTTTTACGATTATAGATGCATGAAATAAATAGAGGAAACAAAAAGAAAATACTTTGCTGCCAGGGTTTTTTTTGTAAATATCCAGAAGTCCAGGGGCACGGATGCAATTTTTCCAGAAAATATATAACGTAATAAAATATTTCTAGGCCAAATGTTAAATCCAAAACCCAAAGTGGGTACTGTGCAAATTGTCCAAAGTCACGTGCGCCAAGCACGTAACTGCCTGGGACCATTCTACAAATAACAAAAACCCGGGGGCCTAATTGCAATTTTTCCAAAAATAATACAATGTTGCAAAATATTTTCTGGACTGAAGGTAAATATAAAAATATCTAGGGGTCCCGGCGTAAAAAGTCCACGCACCTCACGCGCGCGAGTCACGTGAGGTGACGTGGACAAGGACCTTTCAGTAAATATACAAAGTTGAGGGGTCTTTTTGTAAAAATTACAACAAAAATTCCGGTATAGGAAAATTCGAGTCTGAATACTTAAATACAAAAATCACGAGGGTCGAAACGCAAAATACCCAAGCGAGGCTCGATCGAACGGTTGATGTGCTTTCACTAACGCCACGTGTCGAGACCTTGCGCCGCGATGACGGTTCGGATGGACCGTTGCAATTAGATGCTGCTTGGTTGATCGGACGGCTGGCAACAAAATGATCCGACGGTGCAGGTGAGATCTAGAGGAACGGGTAGATCCGACGGTGATGGGGTTGTCTACATGAACGCGCCAAGAACTCGAGCTTGGCGAGTTTGGATCGGCCAAAGCTCAAGCTTATGGGCACCTAGAGCTCCCCTGATGGTTCCCGATGACTCATGCAGGTCCTCTCTCGATGCTGGGGGCGTCAAAAGCGGTGGTAGCTATCGGAGCTTCCCCACGATGTCGAAGAAGAGGGGGGGGGGGTCCCAGGTACCTCCGGCGAAGATCAAAATCGCCTCCAGGCACGTGTATTGCTCCAGGTACCTGCAAGGGAGATGTGAAAGGATCAAGGGTAAATTGCCCTAACCTCGTAGGGAGGCGAAATGGGATGGGAAGGTGATGAAAATGAGTTCGCCGGAGCAAGCTCCGGCGAGTGGTGAAGATGGTGATTCGATGGGAAAAAACACGAAACGAAAGCCGGGGCTAGATCCTACAACTACAGGGAAGAAAAATGCAAAAGAAAAATAAAGAAAACGAGAACCTCCAAGGAAAGGTTGCCTTAGATTAACCTCACGGCGGCATGGCCGTCGGAGATGGTGGAACACGGCACTCAAGGCTTCACCGTACCTCAACGGGGAGGAAGGGGACTCCCTTGTCACCATAGTCTACCCAGAAGGCCCCCGGAAGTCTAAACTCGGCCAAGACGCAGCTCGATTTTCAAAAGAGGCAGAGAGGGGTTTTTGAATGGGATGGTGACGAGGCTCCAAAGAATGAGGCGTAGAGGTCAACTCGACGATCCTCATCTCGAGAAAACCCATGGGCTTGAAAGGTGGATCCTCGAGGAGCAAAAGACCATAAGACGTCAACACGAGATGGTGAAAGAATTCACCTCGAAAAAACCACGAAGATTGGTCAAAACACACACCTGACATAGAGCCAGACCTCGGTCAGAGAGTTGACCGAGGTCAACCAATGGAAGGTTATGGTTGGTCCACGTTGACCAGCCGGAAAATTCCATGACAAAAACATTTATTAATTCATTTTAAAATAACAAATGATTTTATTATTTTTGGATTATAAAAACTAAAATGTTTATTATTTTGTAAATTATTTTATTATTTTTTATTTATTTTTTCGAGATTAAAATTACAAGTTTCTTTTTATAGCTTATATACAGGTATATTCAATTATATATTTTAGTATTTTATTTTTATTTTGTATATTTAATTTATTTATTTTGGTTTATCATTTTATATATTTATAAAATATTTTTATACATTTAAATATCTTTTTTTATTTTTCTGATGTATTTTGTATACTTAATAAAATATAAGTAGTAATTATATATGTATACAAGTATTTTATTTTTGTGTTTTCTTTAGGTCTTTATTCCTATTTTAATATACACATATATTGTAAATAATATTTACAAAATTATAAAAATATAAATTATAAAAATAATGAATAATAAATAAAATGAATATTTTAATATGTACAAGTGTACAATAAGGGTCCAAAACCTAACGTTCAAACTGTTGCTCCGCAAATACGAAACCACCTTCATTAAATAACTTATTGAAAATTATATACAATTAAAGGTGTGCGTTTCGAGTTTTCATTTGAGAGATACAGGTCTAGGAAGTTGGGATTCTGGAATCTTATTCAGATCATAACTTTTTATCAGCATATTCTTTTTATGTGAAATCAATTTTGTATTTTTCTATATTTAATTATCTACAGCTTTCTTGTACAAAGTTTCTTTATTTGAAGTATAAAAAGTGGAACTTAAAATATGTCCCAAAATGAATAAAGAATGGATGAAATAAAAGGGAATTTTATTGGTATCTGGCCCTTATCTCCCCCTACTTTATTCCTTGTCGACCTATTCATCGAGATGCCTAGGTCTCGAGGTTTCGGGTCATAAAATATTTTCAACATTTTATTCTTTTTCTTTTCTTTCCTTTATTCTATAATTTTGGCTTTAAAAATCGTATTTTATACACAATTTACATAATGATGCATGGATGCTAAAATACATGAATTAAGGGTATTTACATGCATTTGCTAGGGTTTTTGAGGCCAAAACGATAGAACAAAGATGATGAAATGTGGATTCATTAGTAGTTTCATTCCCTATCCCTTTTCTTGCTTTCTTAGCGTAGCTTTAACCTTAGGTTTTTTTCTCGCATTTTGTTTTATCATTTTATTGTGTGATTTAGCTTTAAATATAGCCCATAGTTCGTTGGACCCTCAACTCCGGTGAACCTCCACGTGCTTCCCGACCGTTCCCGACTCGCCATCCGCCCTCCTTCTCATGCCCCCTCCACTTCTCCACATCCCAGGCATCCACATTCCCCCTGATCCATCGTGGATAAGGAGAACACTCCTTCCTTCTCCGTCGCTCGTCGGAGGGAAACCACCCATGCTCCACCACCCATCAACCGTCGCTAATAAGGCTCCCAGACCCCCATTTGTTTGTTGTGACTCACTCCTGCGGGGTCTGGAAGTCAGAGGAATCCCTAAGGGGTCAATTTTCTGTAACTTAGAGGCACATGGAGCTCATGCCCTCTCCCGCGCCCGTACGACGCCACCAAAGCTTCAGTGTATCTCATGAGGATACCATCTGCTGGGAGGAGTTTATGCTCCATTTTGCCCATTATCCAAGCCATCCAGGTGGTCGGAGGAGCACGGGAGAGCGAGTCAAAGCCCGCCACCAGCATGTTCTTGGCCAGTTCTTCCTGAGGTCTTCTCAGTTGTCCGATCATCTAGCCGTGCCAGATCGTGTCAGAGTCGTTTGGATCCCACCCACCTTCAGCCGTCAGATCGCCAAGCACGATCTAATCTGGGCTGCACGAGCCGAATCATCATCGCCTCCTGTGCTGACACATGTCCAAGTGGAAAGAGGAGTATGTGCCCCTTCGTGGGTATTTTGCATACTTTACCCGTGAAATTTTGTATTTTAATATTCGATCTACAAACTTTCCTCTTCTTTTATATGATTTTTTAAAATTTATAAAAGACCCCTCAACTTCCTGTAATTGCAAGTAGGCCCACGTCATGTCACCTCACGTGATGCATCATGTGCGGTGGCGATTTTGCAGCGGGACCCCGGGGATATTTTGTATTTCTAAGTAGTCTAGAATCCTTTTAATTACATATTATATTTTTGGAAAATTGCATATTAGCCCTTAAACTTTTTGCTAATTACATTTATGCCCCTACCAATATTGCATTTTCTCTTCATTTCTTATATTTATTTTAAAAAGCAATTGAATTCAAAAAAATCTCAAAAAATAGGTGTAGCTTCCTGATTGCATCTACATTCACATGTAATTTTTAATTTGCAATTTTAGGACTTTTTATAATTTATAAAAAATAAAAAATTACCTATTTTGCCCTTGTTTGTAATAGAATAAGAAATTATAAAAATGTTTTGAAAAATCCAAAAAAAATATTTTTTTATTTATGTATTTTTAACCTTCAGACCAATAATCACTAAAAAATATAAAAGAAAACTCAAAAAAAATAGAAAAACTCTAAAAACCTTTATAAAAATTATTAAATTCCCAAAAACTCTAAAAAATCCATTTTCTATTTTATAATTTTATTTATATTATATTTATTTAAAAATTAATTTGGAGAAATTTTGATTTTATTTGAAATTTTGAATTTTTTCTAGTTTTTATCTCCATTTTATTTTCAGGTATGTAATTTTCCCTATTTTAGGGTATTTTTTACTTTAAAAATATATAAAAATTAGCAAAAAATTCTAGAAAATTACAAAATTAGTAAAAAATTTATTTAAACACAAAAAAATTTATTCCTTTTATTTTGATTATTTTTATTAGTATTTATATCTATATTGGTGTATATAGTGTATACATCATATATAGCTTTATATATATAGATATTAAAAGAAAATGAAATTTAAAAATATAAAAGTATTAAATAAAATATAAAAAATGAAAATTAAGAATCAAGATATAAAAATATAAAATCAAAAATAAAATAAAAAATTTAAAAATAAAAAACCCACATTAAAAACATAAATAACTTCACAATCATCAATTGGTGCTTCATTGCCCCGATCTAGCCATTTGCTCCTTGTGTTCGACATTCTACATACTTGCACTATACACAATTTTGTACAGTTAAATAAAATAAATTTTAACTCCACATTGCTCTTTATTGCTTTATTATCTTTGTGGGTTAATTGTTAATTAATTGGGTTTAGTGTGAGGTCATCTCAACGACTGCTGATATGCCTTGTGGATTAACACGACCTCCGCAAAATATCGATTATCAAATGGCACCGTTGCCAGGGAGCAACTGCACATAGATTGATTTTCTGCGTGATTGTGGTCTATTTTTGTGCTCTGTTTATTTTCTCATTTATTTGATATAATTGTTTGAGCTGTCTAATCCCGCTCTCTTGTTGACTTTGTGCGAGGTATTGCGGATCGAGGGAGGTGCTTTACTCAAGGCACATGTGCACCCACATGAAGCTTGCGTGAGATTCCTGACCTAGCACCGAAGGAGACCTAGAGAGATTTTTGAAGACAGAGCTCACTTTGCATTTTTATTTTTTTGTATTTATTTGTGTAATTTGAAGTAAGAGAGAGAGAGATTGACTTGTAATAATTTAGGACACTCTCCATAACACTCTACACTTCACGAGGTCTAGTGCCCAGGGGATTGTTCCCTTGGGGGTCTCGTCAGTTTTGTCGTGTTTTCTTCGCATTTTTCCTTTATTTTCCGATTTTGTTTTCTTTCTTTTGTGTGATTGAGCTCTAGTTGTAGGAATTGCTTATCAATAGCATTAGGTCCAAACACCTAATAACCATTGCATGCTCCTATAGTGTACATTTGGACTTAGTCAAATTATAAATTTCTTCTTATTTGGATTTGAGATGAGTGCCAAGAGAAGTGCTATAAAGCGCTTGTAGGATCTGCTATGGTAGACATCGATGCACTTTTGGATCTCTCTTCTAGATATTTAGCATCTTATTCTTCACGATAACAGTAGTTATTCATCTAGGATGATTTCATCGGTTGCATTGCATATAGTTAGGTTACAATTCTGTTGAGCATCTTTGCATGTAGAGTGTTGGAGGTAAGGTGAGCATTTCTCTTTAGCATTCATCATCAATTTGCCGCTTGCATTGCTTTTATGACTCTACATCTGATTTTGACCACCTAGGTGCCAAGTAAAATTGACTCCTCGATAGGCACGTGCATTTCCTATTAAAAATCCAAAAAAGTGATAACAATAAAATTGGGACTATTAAAATTATTTGACCCTAAAAAATACCAAAAAGAATAACATTGTTTTGGGGTGAGTAATCCCCTCATTGTCTTTGTTTTACTTGCTTGCGTACACACTAAGGTTAGTGCCCAAATCCCATCAAGCCAAATCTAAGTGATTGTACAATTTTTTGACTTTTCACTTAACTCTAAAATGAACAAGATAAAAAGACCGATCTTTCACGGTCTTCACCGAGTTGAGTAGGTGAATTGAGGGGTGTGTTTGTTTTGCATGCGTTTAGTTATGATTGTTTGTGTGCATTCTAGATTGTCTCTACGCATTTGCACCTTTTTCTTCACTTCCTCTTGACTTGACCATCGTGTTCTCCCGATCATTTTCCTTTTGTTTCGAGATGGCCAACTGGAGCTCTTTTTATCCGAACTTCACGGATCCCTCGTACACTCCAGTCGGTCTACCTTTCTTTTTCCAGGAGTTTGCTCCTGATTTTTGTACATATCCGCCTCATCCACAGTATCAGCCCTCGGACTTTTATCCACATCCAACTCCACCTCCTTGTTTTCCACCTTCACATCCACCCGAGACTGGTATGTTGGAGTCACCTTTCATGATTTCCATGATTGAGACCTTGAACCAAATGATGGAGCAAATGAATTCGAGGATTGTTGATATTACTAATTTAAATAAGAACCAGAATGCCGCTCCACTATTTGAGGATATGGATTCATTTGAGGATGGTCATGAGAGCTTGCAATTGCCAAAAATACAAAAAAGGAGAAAATTTTAAAAAAGCAAAAATAATTCGGGAGACATGTGATCGAATCAGACTGTGAGGAGAGGTCTCATCTGTTAGACCCTTCACCCACACATCCATTCACATCCTTTCCCACCTTTGATCCCGAGGATGCCACTGTACAAATTACTCTTGGTATTCCTTGTGTGCATGATGATTCTGATCTCCTCCCTTGTATGGAGGATATCCAAAATTTCAAAAAAAATGCTGACTGAACCTGAAGTGGTGGCCGCTATTCATGATATCATGGATGCCCCACTTCGCCAGGCCATGACCCAATTATATGCTCCTCATCATAGGAAGAGAAAGTGGAGATCTAACCGTCATATCTTGACCATGACCACTACCCACACCATAGCCCATCGTCCATTTTCTAGGAAAAGGAACACTGTCACACTGCTTGTGAGTTGTACCATCTCTGACCATTTATGTGACAACACTCTGGTTGAAGGTGGCGCACCGATTAATATAATACCTTTCTCTTTGGTACAGTCTATTCATCTTGGATCTCTCAAGAAAACCAGGATGATTGTTCAATTCATTGATGGATCAATAAAGAGGCCGAAGGGTATTCTTGAAAACATCACCATCCACATCCAGGGCATGAGCTTCACTATAGACTTTGTTGTTTTACCCATAGAAACCTCCACCCCTGTGGAGTATTCTCCAATTATCCTGGGACAATCCTTTCTTTCCTCTGCGAGAGCTGTTATTGACTATGGATCTGGAGAGATTCACTTCCGTTCTGATGTCGGGAGCGATGTGTTGATCACCGCACCTACCACCGACCAGAGACCCACAACCCACGAGAGTGTGCATGTGTTAGCTGACCCGAGACCTATGACCTATATGTTGATATTAGGGAGGTTTTCTTTATGACCGATGATGAGACTCGAGAATTCCTCTCCAAGGAGGAAAACTCGGAAAGCATAGACCTTGGAGTGTCCTCTTCTTGTGATTGGCGATACGTTGATGACATCCACAGGATTTACACGATTGACACCATTGAACGGAGGGCAGATGTTGATGAGACTAAGGCCGAATTTGATCTTGTTGCTTTTATTCAGGAATTCAGGCCTTTTGATGAGAATAATGATCCGATTGAGACTTTTGAGGATGAACATTATTCGACTACTTCTATTGATGAGTTCATTCCTTTTGGTTTTGAACTAGGAGAGACCTCGTAAGACGACCTTGACTTTACTTCTTCCGATGATGAGTTTGTCCCTTTTCACTTTGATATATGTGAGACACCCAAGGCCAGACCTAGTCAAACTACTTCCATTGACCCGTCTATGCCTTCTCACTCTGCGACTGACGAGGATCTTCACCAGGTCCATCCTGATTGGCTTCCGTCCACTTTGAATCCCAATATCGACCTCCACCTTGTCAGATTCATTCCTCAACGGTCCCGCCAGAAGGTTCACTTTCGACCTTTTTGATCTTTGTACATCCACTCTGTTGTATATTCGTATCCATATCCCTTTGTCCATTTTCTGTATTTCTCATTGATTTAGCCGGAACTCGGTGGTCTTAAGTTCCACACAAGGCGGGAGCTCAGTTGATGCGTCGACCACTCAGAAATCCAAACTAAAGTCAACAATGAACCCACAAGATAAATCAAACAACGAGAAACAAATGTGGAATCAAATTTATTTTAACTCTACAAGAAATGTGTATAGTGCAAGTATGTAGAGTGTCGAACTCAGGGAGCAAGCAGGATAGATCAAGCAATTTGTGTGTGTGTGTGACTGTGATCAATGTCTACAAGCATGCAATTTTTTGTGGGTTTTTAATTTTTAATTTTTTATTTAATTTTTAATTTTGTATTTTTTTATTTTGATTTTAATTTTCTGATTTTATATTTTCTTTTTATATTTTATATTTTTTATATTTTCTTTTTCAATAGTAGAATATATATACAAAGTAAGAAAAGAGAGGAATAATGTATAAAAATAGGTAAAAATAATGAAAAATCAGGAAATAAACGGTTTTTAGGTTTTTTTGTATTTTCTAATGTTTTTGTGATTTTTCTAGATTTTTCTAATTTTTTTTGGAATTTTTAAAGGTCAAAATACAAGAAAACAGTGAGTAAAGGTGATGGCTGAACTTAAAATGAGGATGAAAAATACTAAACAGTACCCAAAATTCCTCAAATTAATTTTAAAATAAAGGAAATAAAGTAAGGAAACTACAGAATCTGAGTTTGTATTTTTAGGATTTTTCTAGTATTTTTTAGTTTTTTTGAAGTTTTTAGGGGTTTTCTAATTTTTAAGGTTTTTGATTTAAATTTTTAATGATTTTTGGATAGAAGTTAAAAGACACTAAAATAGACCTAAGGTAATTTTTCTGGAATTTTTCAAAAAGGTTTGATATTTTCTAGTATTTTCTAATACAAACAATAGTAAAAATGCATGTTTTTGATTTTTAGTAAATATTAAAATGAAATAAAAATGCAGAACAAAAATATGGCGTGAATGAGCAAGCAAACAAGAGCTTAAAATAATTTTTTGGGATTTTTTGGGGGTTTATAAATGCATGCAATAATTAGAAGAAACAAATAGAAAAATCACACTAGCAGGGGTATAAGTGTAAATAACTGAACATCCAGGGGCCACGGTGCAAATTTCATGCAAAATATAATACCGAATAAACAACTTAATGGACCAAAAATAAATTCCAAAAGCCGCAAGGGTTTATCTGCAAATAACCCACCCCGACGCGTAACTAACACGCGCCTGGGAAGGACCTGAATGTAAAATACAAAACTTCCAGGGGATACTATGCAATTTATCCAAAAATATTACATGTGATATAAAAGTTCCTGGACTAAACCTAAATAAACAAAGTTGCAGGGGGTCTAGTGCAAAATCACCCCACCCCACGTGCACAGATCACGTGAGGTGACATGGACTGGACCTAAATATAATTAACTAAAGTTCAGGGGTCTGGATGCAAATATTACAAATATATTTAAACTGCAAATAAAAGTTTATGGGCTAAATAAAAATACAAAAATGGCGCAGGGGTCAGATGCAAAATACCCCTTATGCGCGCGATCCAATGACTGATGTGAATCCACTTACTACTTGTCAATGATCTGACGGTTGATGACGCTTCGCTGGCGACGGTTGAGATTAGATCTCGGATGAAGATCGAACGGCTGGCGTCGCAGCGAATCCAACGGCTGCTGTTCAATATGGAGGCACGGCCCGATCCGATAGTGGGGAGGCGTGGAAAAAGAATGGGGAAGAACGTTGACGAGACGAAATTCCCCGAGCTCGATCTCCGTGCTCCGACAATCTGGAAGGCTCAAAATGGGTCGGGCGAATCCTGCAGTCTTCCTCTAAGTGCTGGATGCTCCAAAAGTCCTCGGCGGCTGCCGAGGTGCTCACGAGGAGGCGGCGAAGCTTGGAGCTCCGCTAATCTCCGACGAGCTATCTAAACTAGCTCCAAATGATCTTCAAAGTACTGGGACCTGCAAAAATGAGTGAGAGGGTCCAGGGCAAACTGCTTGGACCCCACGGCGGTGGAAACGAGGCGTGAAGCGGTGAGAAGAGGTACTCGCCGGAGGTGCGCTCCGGCGAGGTGTTCGTGTGATGCGATTCACTGGACGAGGAGATGAGATTCTTGAGGCAAAATGTTCCTAGGACTAAGGGGAGTAAAATGCAAAAGAAACGAGGGGAAAAGGGGGCTACCTCAACGGTGGAAATTGGAGGGAAGAAGTACCTCGCTGCCGACAATAGGCGGAGGTGGTGGAGCCGCCTCAGGTGTTGCTCGACCGGCCTGACGTGCTCAAGAGGAAGCTGTCACCTCCCTCGAGCGATGGGGCGCGAAAAAGGGAGCTAAACCTATGGAATGAGGGGTTCAAATTCAAATCGAAGTCGGAGGTTGATAAACACGAATTTCTAACGGTCTTGTGATCCAAAGAAGGCGGGAACACAGAGGTCGCTGCGATGACCGCTAAAAATCTGTATTTAGTCAACAATGAACCCACAATCAAATATCAAACAATGACAAACAACGTGGAGTCAAATTTATTTTTAACTCTACATAAAAGATGTATAGATGCAAGTACGTAGAGAGTTCGAACACAGGGAGCAAGGCAGGATAGATCAACAAGTGTGTGTGTGCGTGTGAATGTGATGTATTGTCTACACAATGCAATGCAAATGTTTTTGTGGGTTTTTTTAATTTTTTTAATTTTTTTAATTTAATTTTTAATTTTGTATTTTGTATTTTTATTTTTTTTGATTTTATATTTCCTTTTTTATTTTATATTTTTTATTTTCTTTTTTTCAATATTGGAATATATAAACTATATAAGAAAAGATGTGCTAGAATATTTATAAAAATAAGGAAAAATAGTCAAAAATTAGGAAATAAAATCTTTTTGGTCTTTTTAAACTTTTTTTACTGTTTTTGTGATTTTTGGGTATTTTTCAGAATCTTTTTGGCATTTTTAAAAGGTAAAATAAAGAAAACAATGAATTAATATTCTGGCCGAAATTAAAATGGGAAAGAAAAATATCAAATAATATCAAAATTTTCCCAAATTAATTTTAAAATAAAGGTAATAAACTGGGGAACCTACAAGACCTGAGTTTGTATTTTTTTTTATTTTTTTAGAATTTTTAGAAGTTTTTGGGTATTTTCTAATTTTAAGGTTTTGGTTTTGAAATTTTTAGTGGTTTTTGGATTGACATTAAAATATACTAAAATAGACCTAGGGTTTTTTTTTGGAATTTTTCATGTGTTTTAATATTTTTTGGTATTTTCTAAGATAGACAATAGCTAAAATGCATGTTTTTTTATTTTTAATAAATATGAAAATGCAATAAAATGAAAAATAAAAATGATGGCGTAAACTACAATGTAGAAGGAGCTTAAGTTGATTTTTGTGGAATTTTTGGGGTTTTATTGATGCATGAATTAAATAAGACAAGCAAGTAAAAATATTAGGCCTGACAAGGGTATAAGTGCAAATATCAGAACATCCAAGGGTACGCCTGCAAATTGCCCACCAGGGTGCGTGACTAGCTCGCGCCTGAGAAGGACCTAGATGCTATATCAAAAATGCCCGAGGGTCTTAATGCAAAAGTACCAAAACTTTTACACTGAATATTTAAATCCCTGGACTGAAACTAAATACAAAATCCCCGGAGGGGTTCCTCGCAAAAAGCCCGCACCTCACGTGTACTGTCACGTGAGGTGACGTGGCATGGACTGGAATGTAATATCCCTAAAGGTTCGGGGGCAACATGCAAAAATTACAAAAATTCTAACACAACATAGGAAAGTTTATGGACTAAATAAATATTACAAAAAGTGCGGGGGATATATTGCAATTTACCCACGCTAGCACGAGAGCGGACGATTCAGATGCATTCACTTAGACGTGTGTCAGCTCCTCCGTGCGCGATGACGCTTCGGCCTCCGACGGTTGAGATTAGACTTGGTGATGACGATCGAACGACTGAGGCACGATAGGATCGGACGGTGGCTGTAGCGTCTGGAAGTCCTTCAAGATCTGACGGCTACGAGGGCGCTTCGATGAACTGGGACAAACTCGCAGGTAGGCGAGTTTCTCACGTGTCGATCGACCTCCTCCGTCGCCCGATGAAGCTCCAAAATGGCTCCCGAGACTCCTGCGATGGTCCTTGATGCGCTGGATGCTCCAAAAATCCTCGGCGGTGGCCGAGGGCCGCGCGCGAGGTCGCCGGAGCGGAAGGGCTCTAGGTACCTCCGCCTCCTTCAAGATGAGCTCCAGACGCGAGTTGATGCTCAAGTTCCTGCAAAAACATGTGAGAGGGTCCAGGGCAAGTTGCCTGGACCCCGCGGAGTGGATATGGTGGCGCGAAACGATGTGGCGGAGCTCGGCCGGAGGAGTGCTCCGGCGAGGTGAACGGATTGGGTGATTCAATCGATGGACGGTGGAGATTTTTGAGGCGAAATGATCCTAAGGCCAGAGCAAGTAAATGCGACGAAAATAAAAGGGGAATAAGGGCTGCCTCAACGGTGGTGACCGGAGGGAAGGATACCTCGACAGCACGTGGTCGGAGGTGAGCTGGAACGCCCAAGATCTCGTCGCTCCGCCGCCTCGAAGACGCCAAGCTGGAGCTGTCACCTCCAGGGAGCCAAGGCGGATTGAATTCGGGATGAAGGACCAAAGAATGGGGTTCGAATTTCAAACGAAAATCTGAGGTTTGGTTTTGTAATGTTTGACTCTATGACTGGGGTGGTCCAAAGAACGAGGATTATTTGGTGAATCATCGCTCCATTCTCCTAGGAAACACCTAGGCGTGAAAGACGACATGTCGAGGAGCAAAAGTCATGAAGGACGATACACGAAAGAGTGAACGGGGATGCCTCGAAAAATCTGCGAAAATTGGGTCAAACGAGATCTGACACAGTGCACAGGGGTGAAGGTCAGACTGTTGACCTTGGTGAACAGTCCAGACCACCTAGTTGGTCCACGTGGACCAACCAGGAAAAACATCTGAAAAATCATTTAAAAATTAGTTTAAAAATAGTAAATGACTTATTTTATTTTAGATTATTAAATAAAAAATATTTATAATTTAATGAAGTATTTTATAGTGATTTTTATGTATTTTTATGAGGTATATTTTTACAAGTTGCTTTTTATAACCTATATAGGTATATTACCTGTATATTTTATTATTTTATTTTTATTTTATGTTTTTAATTCTTTTATTTATGGGTATTTATTTTATAAAATTATAACATACTTCTATACACTTAATTACATTTTTATTTTATTTTTCTGAATTGGTTTGTATATTTAATAAAATATAAGTATAAATTATACAGGTGTAAATATAGGTATTATGCCTATGTAGAATATACAGGTATTTTTATTTTGGATTTCTTTTGAGTTTTTATTCCGATTTTAATATACATAATTATTATAAATAATATTTACAAAATTGTAAAAATATAAAATACAAAAATAATGAATAAGTCATAGATTGAATATTTTAATCTGTACAAGTATACAATGTGGGTCCAAAACTCAACTTTCAAACCGTAGCTCCGCCAAATGTGAAACTACCGCCATTAAATAGCTTATTTTATTCTATATACAATTAAAGGTGAGTTTGCTGTATTTGGAGTTTTCATTTGTGAGATACGGGTCTGGGAAGTTGGGATTTTGGATTTTTATTCAGACCACAACTTTTTATCTTTACATTATTTTTCAGTGAAATCAATTTTGTATTTTTCTATATAACATTATCTACAATTTTCATGTACAAAGTTTCTTTATATGATGTATAAAAAGTGGAACCAAAAATTGGTCCCAAAAATTAATAAATACTGAATAAAATGAATAGGTATTTCTACTGTATTCTGACCCTTATCCCCCCCTACTTTATTCCTTGTCGACCTATTCATTAAGATGCCTAGGTCTCGGGGTTTTGGTTCATAAAATATCTACAATATTTTATTCTTTTTCTTTTATTTTATTTATTCTATAATTTTTGCTTTAATTACAGTATTTTATACACTATTTGGATGCACATGCATGAATGCTAAGATGATGGATTTAATGCTATTTACACGCATTTACTAGGGTTTTTTAGGCCAAAATGATAGAATAAAGATGATGAAATGTGGATTCATCATCCTCCTATACTTTACCTTTGCTAGTCCCTAGCAAACACTTATGCAATAAGTGAAAAAAGAAAAAGAAAAGAAAAAGAAGAACTTGGATTTAGTTTAATTATTAAACTTGTCTTCACAAAATCGAAGTTTGGAGCTTGAGTCGGACCTTTGGAATTTTAGTGCGGGCGGAACCTTAATGAGAACCGAATTTGAAATCCAACAGTCCTTGAGAATCCCAAAACTCTGTTCAAGTCTCCTCAATAGCCAGGTCAGAAATATCTCAACTCATACGCAAACCCTTATGACTATGAATATGACTCGTACAGTGTAAGTGATGGTGGCTCTCCCCAACTAGAATGACAAAGAAACTGACTTCTCCAGTACGATAACCCAATGATTCCCCAGTCCAATAACTCCATCCTCGAGGAGCGGGGTATTCCCTTCTAAGTTCAAGTGGCAACCAGCTCAAGAGGAGGGGGTGAAGAGAAGAATGGACGGTAGCCAGTGTAGCTACCTATCCTAGGATGCAAGACCAGTGTAGTTAAGTCATCCAGCTGCAGGCTCACATATTTGACTTTCGAACTCAAGCTTGCTTATTGACTTTACAACATTTGTACATACTTTGCAGGATTTTTATTTTTGTACGTGCCTGAACACTTTTTTTTTGAAATACTATTCACAGCAGCATTTACATAAGGAGTTTTTCCTCTTGAGCCAGCAGACTATCCCTCTTTTGAAGCTTTATTGCAACCCACACTCTCCTGTCTTTAGACTTCCTCATCACTGGACAGGTTGGGGTGCACTTCCCTCCCTAGAGGAGGACAAATGTTTCCACTTATGTGCGTCTCATACCGGCAAATCCAATCCCCTCACCACTCTAACTGAGTTGAGCCATGTGAAAGGTGCAGGTGTCCAAGTTAGGTCATTATCAACAAGAGTCGTGCGTGTGCCCGAAATACTCTACTTAGGCAGTCAAGAATTCATTGAACCAAGTCTCTTGATCCTCAAAGAATTAAGTCAACTAGACCTGAAGTACCTCAAACCCAGTTCCTATAAGCTTCCTATTATTAGGTAGATTTTAAGGTCCAATCAAGCTCCAATCTCCGGATTTTACTTAGACTTGTTCAACTATCAAACTCGATTCGAAAAATACGAATGCTATGCAATGCGATGCAGAAAATATTTTTGTGATGCAATTTTCAAAGATTTTGAACTTTTTATGGATTTTTAAAAAGATGATGCACATGCATTTTTTGTCTTTTTCAAAGAGATTTTTCAATTGTTTTTGGATTTTAATTTTGCAAATGTTTTTGGAATTTTTGAAAACAAAAAGTTTTGACTGAAAACTAGGTTAAACTATTTACACGGGAGCGCTGCTTATATATACAAGAAGTGGATTTTAAGACTTTACAGGGTAAGTGATCAATTTTATAGGTATATACATAAAGAATTTTAGGTATGATGCATGTATTCCTCAAACTTATTTGACACCAGTTCTTCAAACAATTTTTTTCGAAAACTATAGTCCAAAATAATTTTTACAAACATTTTGCAAACATGTACATGCATTTGAAAATCATTTTACAAAGGTTTTTAAAATAGTATATATAGGTTTTTCAAATATTTTTGCAACCATTTTTCAAACCATTTGCAAATCATTTTTCAAACATTTTATTTCACACAAAGAAAATAAATTTTTACAAACCACACATTTTTACAAAGGTTGAAAACATGTAACAAAATGTTTTCAAAATAGTTTTCAAAAGATTTTTCACAAAGATTCTCAAACTATTTTTCAAACATTTTGCAAAAAACATTTTCACCTGATTTATTAATCAGTAGATATAAAAGGAATTTGAGGATCAAGACACCTTTTTATTAAGGTTTTTAATGGATTTTAAAGAATTCTTATCCATATTATTAGGAAAATACAAAAGTATGAGTTATGGCTAAAGTATATACACAGTATATACGACCCCCCTATACTTAGCTTGAGCTATGTCCTCATGAATCGGAGAGAAAAGAGAAGGCATAACTCGTACTAAGTATAGGCAAAAGTAAAGAATAAATAAATGAACGAATGAACCAATGAGAAGTTGACCGTCCCCCCTATGCTTAGGATCAAATAATCCTAAGTATAATAGACTGTACACAACGCAGGGAGGGTCAAGGGTGGGAGTGAACAGTTCGTACTTAGATTGTCTCCCCCTATACTTAGGGTAAGATATCCCTAAGTATAGACAAGAAGAGGAGACAATGGAGAGGATCGAAAAGAATGAGAGAACTCGGGGTGCACACCCCCTATACTTAGGACAAAGTACGTCCTAAGTATGGAAAGCTGTCTACAAGGACGGCACCTTTTTGATAGATAAAGAAGATAGAGAAGGAAAAAAAGAAAATAAGAAAATAAGAAAAGAAATCAATAGATGAGAGAATGATATAGACAGATGAATCTATACAGCGGAAGATGGAATTGATCACCATGTATGAGATGCAAGTGATATGAGTCAAAGAACACATCTCATACCAGAAGAATAGGGGCAATGTCAGCGATCGGCGGATCATGATCTAGATATAGTTTCAGGCGCTGACCTTTGACACGGAAGGTAGAGGAAGATGATGAATGTCAATACTGCCATTGTCATGTACCTTCCTGACCGCATATGGACCTTTCAACTTGCTCTGTAATTTCCCTGGAAATAATTTCAGCCTGGAATCGAACAACCATACGCGCTGATCGGGCTCAAACTGTTTATGGCTGATGTGAGAATCGTGCCATGTTTTCACTTTTTCCTTGTACTGTAGGCTGCTAGAAAAGGTTGTATCTCTCAGTTCCTCCAGGGCTGCCAACTCTGCTCTCCTCTGTTCTCCTATACTCTCGGGATCCAATAATAGCTCAGTTACTGCCCAAAGTGACTTGTGCTTTATTTCCACAGGCATATGGCATGGCTTGCCATAGACGAGACGAAAGGGATATGTCCCTAATGGATTCTTGAAGGATGTCCGATAGGCCCAAAGGACCAAGTCCAAAAGCTGTGACCACTCCTTTCGGTCTGAGCGGACAACCTTCTGCAGGATCGTCTTTATCTCCCGGTTCGATACTTCGGCAAGACCATTAGTCTGAGGGTGATACGGTGTGGCAACCCGATGGTCAATGTCGAACTCGTCTGCAAGGGCCCTAACCTTGTCATTGATGAAATGAGACCCCCCGTCTGAAATCAAGACTCTAGGTACCCCGAACTGTGAAATGATATTTTTCCTCAAAAATTTACACACAGTTTTAGCATCTGCGGCTCGGGCGGGGATGACCTTAACCCATCGGCTGACATAATCTACAGCGAGCAAAATGTGCTCGAATCCCTGACTCTTAGAAAATGGGCCCATGAAATCAATCCCCCATGCATCAAAAACCTCATAAAAGTGAATGGGTTGCATGGTTATCATGTCTCTTTGTCCGCAGGTTCCCATCTTCTGGCAGTTAGTACATCTCTTCACGAACTCATCAGAATCCTTGAAGAGAGCAGGCCACCAAAGGCCGGATTGAAGCACCTTTTGTGCTGTCCTTTTCCCAAAATGATGTCCTCTTGCCTCAAGCTTGTGGCAGTATGTGAAGACGCTATGTTGCTCTTCTTGAGGAATGCACCTCCTCCAGATGTTGTCTCCTCCTTCATGATAAAGGACGGGATCCTCCCAATGGTAAAGCTTGGCCTTCGCCAGGAAAGTCTCGAGCTTTTGCCTGGGCCAACCTTGTGGGACCGTCTTGGCAACAAGATAGTTCACAATGTCGGCATACCACAGGAGCGAGGTGATAGCCAATATCGCCTCATCTGGAAACGTCTCTATGATAGGTGCGCTGGGCTCAGATTCCTCAAGGTTATCCAAGCGGGAAAGATGATCCGCCACCACATTCTTAACTCCAGGCTTATCCTTAATCTCAACATCAAACTCCTGGAGCAGAAGGATCCATCTGGTAAGACGTGCTTTGGCATCCTTCTCGGTCATTAAGTACCGGATGGCGGTGTGATCTGTGTATATTGTCACTCTAGATCCGAGAATATAAGATCTGTACTTATCCAAAGCAAAGACTACGGCCAGCATCTCTTTCTCAATCACAGTATAATTCCGCTGAGCGGCATCCAAAGTCCGGCTGGCGTAGTGAATGGCAAACGGTAATCCATCCCTCCTCTATCCAAGAACAACCCCAACGGCAAAATCTGAAGCATCCGTCATGATCTTGAATGGGAGAGACCAATCGGGTGGCTGAAGGACAGGAGCCGAAACAACCATACTCTTGAGAGTCTCAAAAGACGCAAGATACTTATCATTGACAATGAACTCGGTGTCTTTTGTCAGCAGATCAGTAAGTGGTCAGGCAATCCGAGTGAAGTCCTGAATAAACCGTCGATATAAACCGACATGCCCCAGAAAAGACCACAATTGACGCAAATTAGACGGTGGATTGAGTTTTCTAATGATATCCACCTTGGCTGGGTCTACCTCCATGCCCCTGTTGGAGACGATATGACCAAGGACCATTCCTTGAGTCACCATGAAGTGACTTTTCTCCCAAGACAAGACAAGATTGACCTCAATGCAACGCTGAAGCATACGGTCTAGGCAGTCAAGACAAGCATCGAACCCATCGCCATAGACCGAGAAGTCATCCATGAAGACCTCCAAACAGTCACCCACCATGTCCGAGAAAATGGACAACATGCACCTTTGGAATGTCATCGGAGCGTTACATAGACCAAAGGGCATCCGTATGAAAGCATAAGTCCCAAACGGACAGGTGAATGTCGTTTTCTCCTGGTCTTCGGGCGCAATGTCCACTTGATTATATCTGGAGTACCCGTCAAGGAAACAATAATGACTCTTCATAGCTAGCCTTTCGATAATCTGATCAATGAATGGCAGCGGGAAATGATCCTTCTTGGTGGCCTCATTCAATCGTCTGTAGTCCACACAGACCCTCCAAGAAGTGGGTACTCAGGTAGCGATCTCCTCTCCAGACTCACTCACAACTGTAGTGATACCCGTCTTCTTGGGTACCACATGTAGTGGACTAACCCATTTGGAGTCGGAGATGGGGTAGATAAAATCGACGCTCCACCACTTCGATATTTCTTTCATGACCACATCTCGAAGATTCGGGTTCAACCGTCGTTGGAACTCACACGACGGCCTAGCGTTATCCTCAAGATAGATGTGGTGGGAGCACGGAGCCGGACTAATCCCCTGGAGATCAGCTATACTCCATCCTATCACCTTGCGGTTTCTTTCAAGAACCTCCATCAGACGAGATTCTTGTTCTCCAGTCAAACCTGCTGAGATAATGACTGGGTGCATATCTGGCTCACCCGCAAGGAATCTATATTTCAACGACTGCGGTAGAGGCTTCAGTTCTGGACAACTGGGAGGTGGCAGATCTGGCTTCTGATATGTCTGTGTGAAGGCGACCAGGTCTGCATGAGAGAACTCTCGTTCTGCATGAATCTCTGACAAAGGGCGGCCTGCTGAATCATCAATACACTGCACTGGCTCGCACTCGGTCATGGATGTTGGCTCAGAAGGAATCAGACAAGGTAAATAGTCATCAAAATCATCCCAATCAATGTCTGAATCTGAGGGATCTAAAGAAGGAGAACAAGATTGAAAATCATCAGCACCACTCATCCCAACACTGTCAGCCTCAAGTGTATCCTCGTCCAGGGGTGTGCTCTCCAGGCTCTCGACTGCCATAAGCTTTAGATATGGTGAATCTGTAGGCAAGGCGAGGGTCTGTGCTACAGGATCTGTCCAGTTGGATTCATCATCTATCATCACAAAATCACACTCCCGATGGATGTCAAGCTCTTCCTCTGTCATCTGCGCGGCTTCGCTGGACTGCTCTGAGCATTCTAGTTCTCTAGCTCTGGTTTCCTCGATCGTCTCTATTTGTATGGTTTCGCCCTCTACGCGAAAACATACCTTCCCGCTATCATGATCGGTCACCTCCTTGGTTGTGGCCAAGAATGGGCGTCCAAGTGTGATGGGGGCATCGGCTACTGACTCAGGGATCTCCATGTCCAACCCAACGAAGTCCACGGGGAATTTCAGGCCCTGAATGGTAACGACCAAGTCTCTCAATAAACCCTTCGGCCTCTTAGTCGACCGATCAGCAAACTGAAGGATTGTCCTGCTCCTAAGAAGAGGACCAAACTCGAATCGGTCGAGTAAGTCTACCAGAAGAAGGTTAATCGAAGAGCCGCTGTCTAACAGAGTACGATCAAACTACTGCTCCTGAATCTCGCATCTGACATAGGGAGCCCCTGCATCTGGTCTCTTGGCTGGCAGTTTGTTCTGAATGGTACAACAAGTGGAATGGGTGAGCACATGGATTTGATCTCTGTGGTTCCTCCTCTTCCTGCGGACTGTAGTCTTCTCTTTCAAATTCTTTTTGAAGAGGGGGATGTGCTCAAGTGCTTCCTGTAGAGTCAGCTGAATGTGGAATCGATCAATCATCTTATTGCTGAACTCTACCTGTTGGTCCTTTTTAGGATTTTCTCGTTTATTCCCCTTCGCCCGACGGAGTGCTTCAGGGAAGGGGATAGTAGGGGCCTCCTCAGATGGAGGACTAGGACGAGGTTACTGTGCCTGTGAAGGAATAGAATCCATACCATGATCATCATTCAACACATATGGATCTGAAATGTGAACAGAAACCTTTCCTTTATTCATATTTTTGTTCTTTTTGTTGTTACCACAGTCCATAGATACAAAAGGTGGTAACACCACAGAAGGAAGCTCAACGAAAGTAGATGTGGTGGCCTCAGTACCACCACCGTCACCTGTCTTTGCGGCATCAGCACTGCGCTCTGGCTCTGCATCCAAAATGGTGGCATCCGTACCACCGGTTGCATCTGGTATCATGATGGCCTCAGTACCGTCGTCTGGAACTCCATCATTGGTGGCATCAGCACCATCATCTTCATCATCAACAGCGGCATCAACACCGCTACTCTGCTCATCTGGATCTCCTGGTTCTGCCTGTGGTTGTCGCTCAGATGAGGCACCGCCGGCTGGCATCCTACTGCTCCTAGTAGTCACAAAATCAGCATCATACAAAGAAAAAGACATGTCACTCAAATAGTCACTGGGAGAGGTATCCTCTGTAAATTCTACCTGCTCAGACTTTCTTTTCAGATTGTTCGGATTTGGTTCAATCTGAGCCGGTATGGCAGCCTTACCCTTGATGATATCCCTCATCTCCTGCCGGAACTCATCCATTTCCTGCTGGAAGGATGCTCGCTGTTCAGAGAGCAAGCAGGCAAGATCATCTAAAGCTGGGTTCTCAAAAGCGGGGGCCTGATAACCGGACGGGTTTCCCTGCTGGAAATGAGGCTATTGCTGCTGGTACTGGGGAGGATGGGAATAAGACTGATGAGACTGCTGACGCTGCCTCCACTGCTGGTTGTTGTAGGCGGGACGAGGACCATGCTGGTACTGCTGTTGATGGGCATACTGGGGCTGCTACTGTTGTGGCTAGCTGTTCTGCTGTCCTTGAGCTGGAAGCTGCTGCTGAGATGAGGAACCACCGTTGCCCCAACGGAATCCGGGGTGATCGCGCCGAATCCTGGGCTGTGGTTACCGATCGTACCAAATCCCATTGACTTCCATCAATGGCTCCTGCTCAAAGGAGGGTGGAGGTAGAACTGCCAGTGGCTGCTCCGGCTGATAGACCACCATCTGAGTGTCCTGAGCTGGTGGTGGTAGTGATGGGTAATACTGTAGCTGCTGGACCGGCTCTGCCTGAATGTGGTTGACCTGGCGGTACGAGGCAGAGGGTTGGGATGAGCTGCTACTGCCGGCATCAGCTCGTGACCTGGAAGGCTTCTAGGAAGAAGTTTGTGCCTCCTATACGCAGAGAATCTGTGTCTTCAGGTCACTCATAGTCTTGGCAATCTGATCCATCTAGGCCATGCCTTGCATTTGCTTCTTCTCGAGGATCTCAAGACGGTCCAGCTTCTCACTAATAATACCCATGTTGGTTGCGGCTGATTCGGCTTGGGTTGCGGCTGCCGATGAAGTGTGCGGACCGGCATCGATGCAGGCGATCCTCTGAAATGATCCCGCTCCTTGCGGGGGCTTCTGTTGTGTGTAGACGCGGGCTTGGGCCATAACTGTTGAGTTTTCTGCCATCCCTTCATATATGGCCCAAACATTGTCTTCACCCTTGGAAAAATATGACCCACCACAAGAGGCGTTTACAAGCCCCTGTAGCTCCGGTGTCAGCCCACAGAAGAAACTCTGAACAAGATTGGGCTTGGAAATATCATGATGTGGACACCGGTCGATGAGCTCTCTGAATCGATCCCATATTCCCAGGCTTCATGAAACTATTCATTAGGGATCATGACGAAATTGCTGATCATAGCTCTAGTTGCGTTCGTCTGGCCGAGAGGGTAACACTTCTTCAAGTATGCGGTCCGGAGATCTGCCCAAGTGTCGATGAACCTCCCCAAATGTTTGAGCCAGTATGCGGCTCTATCAACTAAGGAGAATGGGAAGGCTATCATCTTGATGGTGTCCTCAGTCATCAGCCTGTCATGAATGGTACTGCATATCATTTCGAATTCTCGTAAGTGGAGGTGTGGCTCTTCGGTCGGCAGCCCATGGAATTTGGGCAGAAGCTGAATAGTGTGGGGCCGAAGCTCGAAATCTCCATGGATGGGAGGGAGTCGGATCCACCGATGAGTGAGGGATGCTGCTGGATTGTGTAATTCCCTCATGATTGTCTGTGGCGGGCTCTCTTGGTTGGGTTCTCCTCCCTTGTTTTCGACCACTGGTATGTTACCTCCACTGCCACCGTCCCTAGGTCTGTTCTCTCGCATCTATGTGATCTCTCTCATGAGGTCACCCATAAAGACTCCCTGGTCCCGGATCTGTCTCTGCATGGTCTCCAGGGATGCTAGCAAGGAATTGTTGATGGCGGCTTGATCAAATAAGAATGGAGGGTGCTCATGGTCATCTGGATGCTCTCCTCTGTCAGCCATGTCTGTATTCTCTGAAAAAGCAAAAGAACCCATCTCAGGTGCCGTCAAATGCTCTGAGCTCTGTGATGCACTAACTTCTGAAATTCTTGGACTGATGGAAGGAGAAGGGTGGTCGAGGGGGAATAGGGTGGATGTGAACTCAGACTCGGAGAGTGGGTCTGGACTCTCCGAGGTTGTCCTAGATGAATGGGGAGGAGTGCTAGATAGCGATGCCGACAAAGTAGGCCTAAGAGACCTCCTTCCCATCATCGTGATTATTGATAAGAGCAAGGTTGAGAAATGAAGAAGAAAGAAGGGAGAAGCAAAATTGCGCACAAGCGTGCAGTGTTTTTGATCTTGACCTAAATGCGACTAGCAATAAAACACAAAACAGGGGAGTTCACCAACTCAACACATGAAGCCGTGAAGGTTCGGCTTTTATCTTTGTAATTTTTAGCTTGTTTTCATGAAGTTATCTTGTAACGAGTCCTTAGAGCGCTACGCCTAAAAGAGAGAGTACTACCGGAAAAGTATTCCCGTACTTGTCCTCCTCCTGTGTAACCTGTAGCTTGCGCTTTTTAAGGTCCTTGTAACCCTTCCTGGATCCCTACTCAGCCAAAGAAGAAGAGGGAGGAAGCCGATAGGCGAAACCGATACTTCGGATCTCGCTCGCAACGGAATCACCCGTGAGCGTGCAAGATCCTACTCGGACGCAGATGGTGAGACAGACACACCCGTGAAGGCGTGGCCTAAGCTCAGTACTTCGGACAAGGTCGATGCTCACACAATAGTGAGTCACCAATGGTGACCAAGTCCTACTCGTCTACGTACGATAGTAGTGCCAATACTTTAAAAATCCAGCCGATACACAAGGCAACCACAAGCTGGGTTTTTTGTTCTAATCCTTATGAAGCACTGTGCTCACTTGGAAGGAGACCTTCCCATGCAACCTGAAGACAAGTGAGGGTGTGACTCTCCCCAATCAATGAGTCCAATTACCAATTTTATTTAGGTCAAAGTTTTCTTAGCAGTCCCTTTTTAAATTTTTTTGGTGTTATCACTTCTTTTGAGTAGGTTCAAACAAGCGCCTAACGATTTTGTATTTTCTTTGATTCCTACTTTGTCCAAAAACAGAGGGAGAAAAGAGTCGAAAAAGTCGTGCAAGTCGGCACCAAGGTGGAAATCTCACCTTTGTGCCTATATGATGAATGCAAAGATAGAATGACTTACAGCGCCTCCAGCTCTCTCCATACGGGATGCAAAGCAGAAATTTGTAAACCTAATCTCAATGCCGATATGCAAGCGGAAATCATCCTAAGCAGGCAACTGCTAACGTTTAGAACCACAAGTCAACCACCAATCTCCAATCCTAAAGTTTGGTCTAGGCTCACCCCTCCTCCTCTCGACACATCGAGTTCAGGAGAAGCGCTTGGCGGGATGAGCTCGTGGCACGACGGATTAAAGACTAATGATTAACTGTTTAATTAGACTAAGTCGAAATATGATCTATAGGTACATGCAATGGTTATTAGGATGTTTGGACCTAATCTAATCGATCAAGCAAAAGCCTAAAATCTAAGGGCTCAATCCACAAAAGAAATGAAAAAGAAATCAAAATAGGAAAATGACAGTCAAGAAACGCGATGAAATCCGCGGTGATCCCCCAGGTGAACAGACACCTGGAAATTAGGCCCGAAGTATCTGAGTGCCCCTGTACCTGTATTATTACAAATTTAATAGGTCTCTCTCTCACCAAAAATAAAACAAACTAGCTAACACACTCTCTCTCACTCCTCCTGCTCTCTCCTGTCGGCTAGGCTAAGAAAACCGACTCCGCTTCCCAAGGTTGCACCGGATCCCCTAGGCGATCCGCCTCGCTCCGCGGTCCCTCGCAAGAAGACAAGAAAAGAGAATGATTAGAAAGCTCACATGTATATATAAAAAATAAGAGAGCTGGAATAGCAAGCAATAATGTAGATAAATAAACACAATCAGACAAAAATGTGATCTATTCGTTGTTGCTCCCCGACAACGGTGCCATTTGATAAACACAATTTTCTAACGGTCTTGTGATCCACACAAGGCGGGAACACAGAGGTCGCTGCGATGACCGCTAAAAATCCGTACTTAGTCAACAATGAACCCACAATCAAATATCAAACAATGACAAACAATGTGGAGTCAAATTTATTTTTAACTCTACATAAAAGATGTATAGATGCAAGTACGTAGAGAGTTCGAACACAGGGAGCAAGGCAGGATAGATCAACAAGTGTGTGTGCGTGTGAATGTGATGTATTGTCTACACAATGCAATGCAAATGTTTTTGTGGTTTTTTAATTTTTTTAATTTTTTAATTTAATTTTTAATTTTGTATTTTGATTTTTAATTTTTTTTGATTTTATATTTTCTTTTTATATTTTATATTTTATATTTTCTTTTTTTCAATATTGGAATATATAAACTATATAAGAAAAGATGTGCTAGAATATTTATAAAAATAAGGAAAAATAGTCAAAAATTAGGAAATAAAATCTTTTTGGTCTTTTTAAACTTTTTTACTATTTTTGTGATTTTTGGGTATTTTTCAGAATCTTTTTGGAATTTTTAAAAGGCAAAATAAAGAAAACAGTGAATTAATATTCTGGTTGAAATTAAAATGGGAAGGAAAAATATCAAATAATATCAAAATTTTCCTAAATTAATTTTAAAATAAAGGTAATAAAATGGGGAACCTACATGACCAGAGTTGTATTTTTTGATTTTTCTAGAATTTTTTAAAATTTTAGAAGTTTTTGGGTATTTTCTAATTTTTAAGGTTTTGGTTTTGCAATTTTTAGTGGTTTTTGGACTGACACTAAAATATACTAAAATAGACCTCGGGTAATTTTTTTGGAATTTTTCAAGGTGTTTTAGTATTTTTTTGGTATTTTATAAGATAGATAGTAGCTAAAATGCATTTTTTTTATTTTTAATAAATATGAAAATTCAATAAAATGCAAAATAAAAATAATGGAGTGAAACTATAATGCAGTAGGAGCTTAAGTTGATTTTTGTGGAATTTTTGGGGTTTTAATGATGCATGAATTAAATAAGACAAGCAAGCAAAAATATAAGGCCTGGCAGGGGTATAAATGCAAATATCAGAACATCCAGGGGCACAGTTGTAATTTCCAAAAAAATATTACACTAAATATTCAATTTAATGGACCAAATACAAATTTAAATAACCGCAAGGGAACGCCTGCAAATTGCCCACCAGGGCGCATGACTAGCATGTGTCTGGGAAGGACCTAGATTTAATATCAAAAATGCCCGAGGGTCTTAATGCAAAAGTACCAAAACTTTTACACTGAATATTTAAATCCCTGGACTGAAACTAAATACAAAATCCCCGGAGGGGTTCCTTGCAAAAAGCCCGCACCTCATGTGTATTGGTCATGTGAGGTGACGTGGCGTGGACTGGAACGTAATATCCCTAAAGGTTCGAGGGCAACATGCAAAAATTACAAAAATTCTAACACAGCATAGGAAAGTTTATGGACTAAATAAATATTACAAAAAGTGCGGGGGATATATTGCAATTTACCCACGCTAGCGCGGGAGCGGACGGCTCAGATGCATTCACTTAGACGTGTGTCAGCTCCTCCTTGCGTGATGATGCTTCGGCCTCCGACGGTTGAGATTAGACTTGGTGATGATGATCGAACGGCTGAGGCGCGATAGGATCGGACGGTGGCTGTAGCGTCTGGAAGTCCTTCAAGATCTGACGGCTACGAGGGTGCTTCGATGAACTGGGACGAACTCGCGAAGAGGCGAGTTTCCCGCGCATCGATCGGCCTCCTCCGCCGCCCGATGAAGCTCCAAAATGGCTCTCGAGACTCCTGCGACGGTCCTTGATGTGCTGGATGCTCCAAAAATCCTCGGCGGTGGCCGAGGAGCGCACGCGAGATCGCCGGAGCGGAAGGGCTCCAGGTACCTCCGCCTCTTTCAAGATGAGCTCCAGACGCGAGTTGATGCTCAAGTTCCTGCAAACACACGTGAGAGGGTCCAGGGCAAGTTGCCTAGACCCCGCGGAGTTGATATGGTGGCGGAAAACGATGTGGCGGAGCTCGGCCGGAGGAGCGCTCCGGCGAGGTGAACGGATTGGGTGATTCAATCGATGGACGGTGGAGATTTTTGAGGCGAAATGATCCTAAGGCTAGAGCAAGTAAACGCGACGAAAATAAAAGGGGAATAAGGGTTGCCTCAACGGTGGTGACCGGAGGGAAGGATACCTCGACAGCACGTGGCCGGAGGTGAGCTGGAACGCCCAAGATCTTGTCGCTCCGCCGCCTCGAAGATGCCAAGCTAGAGCTGTCACCTCCAGGGAGCCAAGGCGGATTGAATTCGGGACGAAGGACCAAAGAATGGGGTTTGAATTTCAAACGAAAATCAAAGGTTTGGTTTTGTAGTGTTTGACTCTATGACTGGGGTGGTCCAAAGAATGAGGATTATTTGGTGAATTGTTGCTCCATTCTCCAAGGAAACACCTAGGTGTGAAAGACGACATGTCGAGGAGCAAAAGTCATGAAGGACGATACACGAAAGAGTGAACGGGGACGCCTCGAAAAATCCGCGAAAATTGGGTCAAACGAGGTCTGACACAGTGCACAGGGATGAAGTTCAGACTATTGACCTCGGTTCGGTCAACAGTCCAGACCACCTGGTTGGTCCACGTGGACCAACCAAGAAAAACCTCTAAAAAATCATTTAAAAATTAGTTTAAAAATAGTAAATGACTTATTTAATTTTAGGTTATTAAATAAAAATTGTTTATAATTTTATAAAGTATTTTATAGTGATTTTTATGTATTTTTATGAGGTATATTTTTACAAGTTGCTTTTTATAACCTATATAGGTATATTACCTGTATATTTTATTATTTTATTTTTATTTTATGTTTTAATTCCTTTATTTATGTGTATTTATTTTATAAAATTATAACATACTTATATACACTTAATTACATTTTTATTTTATTTTTCTGAATTGATTTGTATATTTAATAAAATATAAGTATACATTATACAGGTGTAAATATAGGTATTATACCTATGTAGAATATACAGGTATTTTTATTTTGGATTTCTTTTAAGTTTTTATTCTGATTTTAATATACATAATTATTATAAATAATATTTACAAAATTTTAAAAATATAAAAATACAAAAATAATGAATAAATAATAAATTGAATATTTAATCTGTACAAGTATACAATGCGGGTCCAAAACTCAACTTTCAAACCGTAGCTCCGCCAAATGCGAAACCACTGCCATTAAATAGCTTATTTTATTTTATATACAATTAAAGTGAGTTTGCTACATTTGGAGTTTTCATTTGTGAGATACGGGTCTGGGAAGTTAGGATTTTGGATTTTTATTCAGACCATAATTTTGTATCTGTACATTATTTTTCAGTGAAATCAATTTTATATTTTTCTATATAACATTATCTACAATTTTCATGTACAAAGTTTCTTTATTTGATGTATAAAAAGTGGAACCAAAAATATGTCCCAAAAATGAATAAATACTGAATAAAATGAATAGGTATTTCTACTGTATTCTGACCCTTATCTCCCCCTACTTTATTCCTTATCGACCTATTCATCAAGATGCCTAGGTCTCGGGGTTTTGGGTCATAAAATATCTACAATATTGTATTATTTTTCTTTTATTTTATTTATTCTATAATTTTGGCTTTAATTACAGTATTTTATACACTATTTGGATGCACATGCATGAATGCTAAGATGATGGATTTAATGCTATTTACACGCATTTACTAGGGTTTTTGAGGCCAAAATGATAGAATAAAGATGATGAAATGTGGATTCATCAGAGGTGTGTTATATGGGGTTGACAACCGAGCTTCAAAGATCGAGGTGGACCGGGAGGATCACTGATCCATTCCCCAAGAAATCGATGGGGCGTGAAAGAAGATTCAACGAGGAACAAAAGTTGCAGAAGGAGCATCATGAATGGATGCAAGGGGCGACCTAGAAAAATCTGCCAAAACGGTCAAAAACTAGGTCTGTCAGAGCTACAGGAGTGGGGGACGACCAGTTGACCGAGGTCAACTCGGACCGGCACCTGGTTGGTCCACGTGGACCAACCAGGAAAAATCCCTGGAAAATACCTTGTAAAATCAATTTAAAATAGTAAATGACTTTATTATTTTTAGGTAATTAAAAAAAATATTTGTTATTTTATAAATTATTTTATGGTGATTTTTAATTATTTTTATGAGGTATAATTTTTGCAAGTTCCCTTTTATACCCTTTATAGGTATATTATCTATATATTTTATTATTTTATTTTTATTTTGTGTATTTAATTTTATTATTTTTCTTTATTATTTTATAAATTTATAAAATACTTTTGTACACTTAATTATATTTTTATTTTAATTTTCTGATGTATTTGATACACTTAATAAAATAGAAGGATCAATTATACAGGTATAAATATAAGTATTATTCCTATGTCTTTTATATATACATGTATTTTATTTTATGCCTCTTTTATGTTTTTATACTGATTTTAATGTAAATATATATTATAAGTAATATTTACAAAATTATAAAAATATAAAATTATAAAAATAATGAATAAATAATAAAATGAGTATTTTAATCTGTACAAATATACAATAAGGGTCCAAAACTCAACTTACAAACCGTAGCTCCGCCAAATGCGAAACCATTGCCATTAAATAGCTTATTTTAAATTATATACAATTAAAGTGAGTTTGATGCATTTGGAGTTTTCATTTATGAGATACATGTCTGGGAAGTTGGAATTCTGGATTCTTATTCAGACCATAACTTTTTATCTATACATTATTTTTGGGTGAAATCAATTTTGTATTTTTATTTATTAAATTATCTACAACTTTCATGTACAAAATTTCTTTATTTGAGGTATAAAAAGTGGAACCAAAAATAGGTCCCAAAATGAATAAAGAATGAAATAAAAACAAAGGTATTTTTGCTGTATTTTGGCTCTTATCTCCCCCTACTTTATTCCTTGTCGACCTATTCATCGAGATGTCTAGGTCTCGAGGTTTTGGGTCATAAAATATTTACAATATTTTATTCTTTTTCTTTTCTTTTATTTTTTCTATAATTTTGGCTTTAATTACAGAGTTTTATACACTATTTACATGCACATGCATGGATGCTAAGATGCTGGAATTAATGGTATTTACATGCATTTGCTAGGGTTTTTGAGGCCAAAATGATAGAATAAAGATGATGAAATGTGGATTCATCATCCCACTATACTTTACCTTTGCTAGTCCCTAGCAAACACTTATGCAATAAGTGCAGAAAAGAAAATAAAGAAAAAAAAAGAAGAACTTGGATTTAGTTTAATTATCAAACTTGTCTTCACAAAATCAAAGTTTGGAGCTTAAGTCAGACCTCTGGAATTTTAGTGCGGGCGGAACCTTAATGAGAACCAGATTTGAAATCCAACAGTCTCTGAGAATCCAAAACTCTGTTCAAGTCTCCTCAATAGCCAGGTCAGAAGTATCTCAACTCATACGCAAACCCTTACGACTATGATTCTAACTCGTACAGTGTAAGTGATAGTGGCTCTCCCCAACCAGAATGACAAAGAGACTGGCTTCTCTAGCATGACAACCCAATGATTCCCCAATCCAATAACTCCATCCTCGAGGAGCGGGGTATTCCCTTCTAAGTTCAAGTGGCAACCAGCTCAAGAGGAGGGGGTGAAGAGAAGAATGGGCGGTAGCCATTGTAGCTGCCTATCCTAGGATGCAAGACTAGTGTAGTCAAGTCATCCAACTGCAGGCTCACATATTTTACTTTGGAACTCAAGCTTGCTTATTGACTTTACAACATTTGTACATACTTTGAAGGCATTTATTTTTGTACAGGCTTGACCATTTTTTTATCCTATTCACAACAGCATTTACATAAGGAGTTTTTCCTCTTGAGCCAGTAGACTATCCCTCTTTTGAAGCTTTATTGCAACCCACACTCTCCTTTCTTTAGAATTCCTCATCACTGGACGGGTTGGGGTGCACTTCCCTCCCTAGAGGAGGACAAGTGTTTCCACTTGTGTGCATCTCATACCGGCAAATCCAATCCCCTCACCACCCCAACTGAGTTGAGCCATGTGAAAGGTGCATGTGTCCAAGTTAGGTCATTATCAATAAGAATTGTACGTGTGCTCCGAAATACTCTACTTAGGCAGTCAAGAATCCATTGAACCAAGTCCTGTGATCCTCAAAGAATTAAGTCAACTAGACCTGAAGTACCTCAAACCTAGTTCCTATAAGGTTCCTGTTATTAGGTAAATTTTAAGGTCCAATCAAGCTCCAATCTCCGGATTTTATTTAGACTTGTTCAACTATCAAACTCAATCCGAAAAATGCTAATGTTATGCAAATGATATGCAGAATGCAGAAAATCTTTTTGTGATGCAATTTTCAAAGTTTTTGAACTTTTTATGGATTTTTGAAAAGATGATGATGCATATGCATTTTTTTGGTATTTTTCAAAAAGATTTTTCAAATGTTTTTGGGATTTTAATTTTGCAAATGTTTTTGGGATTTTTTGAAAATAAAAAGTTTTTGGATAAAAACAAGGGTAAAAATATTTACACAGGAGTGCATTTTATATTTACGAGAAGTAGATTTTAAGAATTTACAGGGTAAGTGATCAATTTTATACATATAGATATATAATGGATTTCGGTGTGATGTAAATATTCCTCAATCTTATTTGACACAGGTTTTACAAATTATTTTTGAAAACTATAGTCCAAAATAATTTTTACAAACAATTTTACAAACATGTACACACATTTGACAATCATTTTGCAAAGGTTTTCAAACAGTATAGATAGATTTTTTCAAAATAATTTTGCAACCATTTTTCAAACCATTTGCAAATCATTTTTCAAAAATTTTATTTCACATAAAGAAAATAATTTTTTCAAACAAAATATTTTTACAAAGGTTGAAAACATGTAACAAAATGTTTTACAAATAGTTTTCAAAAGATTTTTCACAAAGATTTCAAATTATTTTTCAAACATTTTGCAAAAAACATTTTCACTTGATTTATTAATCAGTAAATACAAAAAGAATTTGAGGAATAAAACATCTTTTTATTAAGGTTTTTAATGAATTTTAAAGAATTATTAGCCATATTATTAGGAAAATATGAAAGTACGAGTTATGGCTAAAGTATATACGTAGTATATACCACCCCCCTATACTTAGCTTGAGCTATGTCCTCATAGATCGGAGAGAAAAGAGAAGACATAACTCGTACTAAGTATAGGCAAGCCTAAAGAATAAATAAAGGAATGAATGAACGAATGAGAAGTTGACCGTCCCCCCTATACTTAGGATCAAATAATCCTAAGTATAGAAGACTGTACACAACGCAGGGAGGGTCAAGGGTGGGAATGAACAAATCGTACTCAAATTGTCTCCCCCTATACTTAGGGTAAGATATCCCTAAGTATAGACAAGAAGAGGAGACAATGGAGAGGATCGAAAAATAGAGAACCCGGGGTGCACACCCCCTATACTTAGGACAAAGTATGTCCTAAGTATAGAAGACTGACAACAAGGGGTGACACCTTTTTTCTAGATACAGAAGATAGAAAAGGAAAAGAAGAAAAGAAGAAAAGAATAAAAGATTTCAATAGATGAAAGAATGATATGGACAGATGGATCTATACAACGGAAGATGGAATTGATCACCATGTAGGAGATGCAAGTGATAGGAGTCAAAGACCACATCTCATACCAGAAGAATGGGGGCAACGTCAACGGTCGGCAGATCATGATCTAGATATAACTTCAGGCGCTGACCGTTAACACGGAAGGTGGACGAAGATGACGGCTCGGATATATCAATGCTACCATTTTCATGTACCTTCCTGACCACATACGGACCTTTCCACTTGCTCTGTAATTTCCATGGAAATAATTTCAGCTTGGAATCAAACAACCATATGCGCTGATCTGGCTCAAACAGTTTATGGCTGATATGCGAATCATGCCATGTCTTCACTTTTTCCTTATACTGTAGGCTGCTAGAAAAGGTTGTATCTCTCAGTTCCTCCAGGGCTGCCAACTCTGCTTTCCTCTGTTCTCCTATACTCTCGGGATCCAATAATAACTCAGTAACTGCCCAAAGTGACTTGTGCTTGATTTCCACTGGCATATGGCACGACTTGCCATAGATGAGACGAAAGGGAGATGTCCCTAATGGATTCTTAAAGGAAGTCCGATAGGCCCACAAGACCGAGTCCAAAAGCTGTGACCAATCCTTTCAGTCTAGGCGGACAACCTTCTGTAAGATAGTCTTGATCTCCCAGTTCGATACTTCGGCAAGACCATTAGTCTGAGGGTGATACGGTGTGGCAACACGATGGTCAATGCTGAACTCGTTTGCAAGGGCCCTAACCTTATCATTGATGAAGTGAGACCCCCCGTCTGAAATCAAGACTCTAGGTACCCCAAACCGTGAAATGATATTTTTCCTCAAAAATCGACATACAATCTTAGCATCTACGGCTCGGGCGGGGATGGCCTCAACCCATCGGCTGACATAATCCACAGCGAGCAAAATGTGCTCAAACCCCTGACTCTTAGAAAATGGGCCCATGAAATCGATACCCCATGCGTCAAACCTCACAAAAGTGAATGGGCTGCATGGGCATCAAAACTCTCTGTCCGCAAGTACCCATCTTCTGACAGTCAGTGCATCTCTTCACGAACTCATCTGAATCCTTGAAGAGAGTAGGCCACCAAAGGTCGGATTGGAGCACCTTCTGTGATGTCCGTCTCCCAGAATGATGTCCTCCTGCCTCAAGCTTGTGGCAGTATGTGAGGACGCTATGCTGCTCTTCTTGAGGAATGCACCTCCTCCAGATGTTGTCCCCTCCTTCATGATAAAGGATGGGATCCTCCCAATGGTAAAACTTGCCTTCGCCAGGAAGGTCTCGAGTTTCTGCCTGGGCCAACCCTATGGGACCGTCTTGGCAACAAGATAGTTTACAATGTCAGCGTACCATGGGAGCGAGGTGATAGCCAAGATCGCCTCATCTGGAAACGTCTCAGTAATAGGTGTGCTGGGCTCAGCTTCCTCAAGGTTCTCTAAGCGGGAGAGGTGATATGTCACCACATTCTTAACTCCAGGCTTATCCTTAATCTCAATATCAAACTCCTGGAGCAGAAGGATCCATCTGGTAAGGCGTGCTTTGGCATCCTTCTTGACCATTAAGTACCGGATGGCGGTGTGAGCGGTAAAGATAGTCACTCTAGATCCGAGAATATATGATCTATACTTATCCAAAGCAAAGACTATGGCCAGCATCTCCTTCTCTGTTACAGTATAATTCCGTTGAGCGGCATCCAAAGTCCGGTTGGCGTAGTGAATGGCATACGGCAATCCATCCCTCCTCTGTCCAAGCACAGCCCCAATGGCAAAATCAGAAGCGTTTGTCATGATCTCGAATGGGAGAGACCAATCGGGTGGCTGAAGGACAGGTGTCGTGACAACCATATTCTTAAGAGTCTCAAAGGACGCAGGACACTTATCATCTACAATGAACTCGGTGTCTTTCGTCAGCTAATCAGTAAGCGATCGAGAAATATGACTAAAGTCCTGAATAAACCATCGGTAGAAACCGACATGCCCTAGGAAAGACCGCAATTGACGCAGATTGGACGGTGGATTGAGTTTTCTAATGATATCCACTTTGGCCGGATCGACCTCCATGCCCTTGTTGGAGATGATATGACCAAGGACCGTCCCTTGAGTCACCATGAAGTGACTCTTCTCCCAAGACAAGACAAGATTGACCTCTATGCAGCATTGAAGCACACGGTCTAGGCATTCAAGACAAGCATCAAACCCATCGCCATAGACCGAGAAGCCATCCATGAAGACCTCTAAACAGTCACCCACCATGTCCGAGAAAATGGACAACATGCACCTCTGGAATGTCGCGGGGGCGTTACATAAACCAAAGGGCATCCGTCTGAAAGCATAAGTCCCAAACGGACAGGTGAATGTCATTTTCTCCTGGTCTTCGGGCGCAATGGACACTTGATTGTAACCGGAGTACCCGTCAAGGAAATAGTAGTGACTCTTCCCAGCTAGCCTCTCGATAATCTGATCAATGAATGGTAGTGGGAAATGATCCTTCTTGGTGGCATGATTCAATCGTCTGTAGTCCACACAGACCCTCCAAGAAGTGGGTACTCGGGTAGCTATCTCCTCTCTAGACTCACTCACAACTGTAGTGATACCCATCTTCTTGGGTACCACATGTAATGGACTAACCCACTTGGAGTCGGAGATGGGGTAGATAAAATCGACGCTCCACCACTTCGATATTTCTTTCATGACCACATCTCGAAGATTCGGGTTCAGCCGTCGCTGGAACTCACGTGAAAGCCTAGCGTCCTCCTCAAGATAGATGTGGTGGGAGCACAGAGTCAGACTAATCCCCTGGAGATCAGCTATACTCCATCCTATCGCCTTGCGGTTTCTTTCAAGAACCTCCATCAGACGAGATTCTTGCTCTCTAGTCAAACCTGCTGAGATAATGACTGGGTGCATATCTGGCTCACCCGCAAGGAATCTATACTTCAGCGACTGCGGCAAGGGTTTCAGTTCTGGACAACTGGGAGGTGGCAGATCTAGCTTCTGATATATCTGTGTGAAGGCTACCAGGTCTGTATGAGAGAACTCTCGCTGTGCATGAGAATCTGACGAAGGGAACACTGTTGAATCTTCTATGAACTATACTTGCTCGCACTCCGTCCTAGCTATCGGCTCAGAAAGAATCAGACATGGCAAATATTCATCAAAATCATCCCAATCAATGTCTGAATCCGATGGATCTGAACTAGATGAATAAGAATGGAAATCATCACCACTCGTCCCACAACTGTCATCCTCAAATGTATCCTCGTCCAGGAGTGTGCTCTCCAGGATCTCAACTGCCATAAGCTGTAAGTATGATGAATCTGTAGGCAAGGCGAGGGTCTGTGCGACGGGATCTGTCCAAATCGATTCATCATCTGTCATCACAAAATCACACTCCTGGTGGACGTCTAGCTCCTCCTCTATCATCTGCTCAATATCACTGGACTGCTCTGAGCATGCTAATTCTCTCGCTCTGGTCTCCTCGATCATCTCTATTTGTATGGTTTCGCCCTCTACGCGAAAGCATACCTTCCTGCTGTCATGGTCGGTCACCGCCTTGGTTGTGGCCAAGAATGGGCGTCCAAGTATGATGGGGGCATCAGTTACCGACTCAGGGATCTCCATGTCCAATACAACAAAGTCCACCGGGAATTTCAGGCCCTGAATGGTAACAACCACGTCTCTCAGCAACCCCTTCAGCCTCTTAGTCGACCTATCAGCAAATTGAAGGACTCTCCTGCTCCTAAGAAGAGGACCAAACTCGAATCGGTCGAGTAAGGCTGCCGGAAGGAGGTTGATAGAAGAGCTGTTGTCTAATAGAGTACGATCGAACTGCTGCTCCTGAATCTCGCATCTGACATAGGGAGCTCCTGCATCAGGTCTCTTGGCTGGCAATTTGTTTTGAATGGTGCAGCAAGTGGAATGGGTGAGCACATGGATCTGATCTCTGTGGTTCCTCCTCTTCCTGTGGACTGTAGTTTTCTCTTTCAAGTTCTTTTTGAAGAGGGGGATGTGCTCAAGTGATTCCTGTAGAGTCAGCTGAATATGGAATCTATCAATCATCTGTTTGTTGAACTCTACCTGTTAGGTCTTTTTTGGATTTTCTCTTTTATTCCCCTTCGCCAAGCGGAGTGCTTCAGGGAAGGGGACAGTAGGGGCCTCCGCAGATGGAGGACTAGGAATAGGTCCCTATGCCTGTGAAGGAATAGAATCCATACCATGATCATCATTCAACACATATGGATCTGAAGTGTAAACAGAAACCTTTCCTTTATTCATTTTTTGGTCTTTTTGTTACCATAGTCCTTAGATACAAAAGGTGGCAACACAACATGTAGGAGCTCAATAGAAGTGGAAGTGGTGGCCTCAGTACAACCAACGGCACCTGTCTTTGCGGCATCAGCACCGCGCTCTAACTCTGCATAAAAAATAGTGACTTCAGCACCACCATCTACATCGGGTATATTGACGGCCTCAACACCGTCATCTGGATCTCCATCATTGGTGGCATCGGCACCACCGTCATTAATGTCGTCATCAGCGGCATCAGCACCGCTACCTTGCTCATCTGGCGCTCCTGGTTCTATGTGTGGATGTCGCTCAGATGAGGCACCGCCGGCTGGCATCCTACCGCTCCTAGTAGTCACAAAATCAACATCATACAAAGAAGACGTGTCACTCAAATAATCACTAGGAGAGGTATCCTCTGTAAACTGTACCTGCTCAGACTTCCTCTTCAGATTGTTCGGATTTGGCTCAATCTGAGCTGGTATGGCGGCTTTACCCTTGATGATATCCCTCATCTCCTGCCGGAACTCATCCATTTCCTGCCAGAAGGATGCTCGCTGTTCAGAAAGCAAGCGGGCAAGGTCATCTAGAGCTGGGTTCTCAAAGGCGGGAGCCTGAGAACCTGAAGTGTTCCCCTACGAGAAATGAGGCTGCTGCTGCTGGTACTGGGTAGGATGGGAGTATGTCTGTTGAGGCTGCTGACGCTGCCTCCACTACTGTTCCTGATAGGCGAGACGAGGACCATGTGGGTTCTGCTGGTGGGCGTACTGGGGCTACTGCTGCTACTGGCTGTTCTGATATCCCTGAGCCGGAGGCTGCTGCTGGGAAGAGGTCCCTCCGGTGGTCCATCGGAATCCGGGTGATCGCGTTGAATCCCGACTGGTTGCGGGTACCGATCGTAACATATCCCATTGACTTCCATCAATGGCTCCTGCTCGAAGGATGGTGGAGGTAGAACCGCCAGTGGCTGATCACGCTGATAGACCACCATCTGAGTGTCCTGAGATGGTGGCTGCGATGGGTAGTACTGTAGCAGCGGGACCGGCTCTGCCTGGATATGGTTGACCTAGCATTGAATAGTGTGTGGGCGAAGCTCGAAGTCTCCATGGATGGGAGGGAGTCGGATCCATCGATGAGTGAGGGAGGCTGCTGGATTGTGCAATTCTCTCATAATTGTCTGTAGCGGCCTCTCTTGGTTAGGTTCTCCTCCCTCGCCTGCTACTACTGGTATATCACCTCCACCGCCCCCAGGTCTGTCTTCACGTCCTTCTCGCATCTGCGCGATCTCCCTCATGAGGTCACCCATGAAGACTCCCTGGTCTCTGATATGTCTCTGCATAGTCTCCAGGGATGCTAACAATGAATTGTTGACGGCAGCTTGATCGTACAAGAATGGAGGGTGCTCATGCTCATCTGGGTGTTCTCCTCTGTCTGCCATAGCTGGATTCTCTGAAAAGGCAAAAGAACCCATCTCAGGTGCCATCAAATGATCTGAGCTCTGTGATGCACTAAACTCTGACACTCTTGGACTGATGGAGGGAGAAGGGTGGTCGAGGGGGAACAGGGTGGAAGTGAACTCAGGCTCGGAGAGTGGGTCTGGACTCCCCGAGGTTGTCCTAGATGAATAGGGAGGAGTGCTGGATAGCGGTGCCGCCAAAGACGGCCTAAGAGATCTCCTTCCCATCATCGTGATTATTGAGAAGAGTGAGGTTGAGAAATGAAGAGGAAGAAGGGGGGAACAAAATTGCGCACAATTGTGCAGTGTTTTTGATCTTGACCTAAATTCAACTAGCAATCAAACACAAAACAAGGGGATTCACCAACTCAACGCATGAAGCCATGAAGGTTCGGCTTTTATCTTTGTAGTTTTTATCTTGGATTCAGGCAATTATCTTTCAATGAGTCCTTAAAGCGCTACGCCTATAGGAGAGAGAGTACTGCCGGAAAAGAATCTCGTACTTGTCCTCCTCCTGTGTAACTTGTAGCCTGTGCTTTTTAAGGTCCTTGTAACCCTTCCTGGATCCCTACTCATCCAAAGAAAAAGAGGGAGGAAGCCGATAGGTGAAACCGATACTTCGGACCTCGCTCGCAACGGAATCACACGTGAGCGTGCAAGATCCTACTCGGATGCAAGACGATGAGACAGACACCCCCGTGAAGGCGTGGCCTATGCTCGATACTTCGGACAAGGTCGATGCTCTACACAACAGAGAGTCATCAATGGCAACCAAGCCCTACTCGTCTATGTACGATAGTAGCGCCAATACTTCGGAAATCCAGGCGATACACAAGGCAGCTCAGACTAGGTTTTGGGCTCTAATCCTTACGAAGCCGCTCTCTCACTTGGAAGGAGACCTTCCCATGCAACCTGAATACAAGTGAGGGTATTACTCACCCCAAGCAATGAATCCAATTAACTAATTTTATTTAGGTCAAGTTTTCTTTAGCAGTCCCTTTTTTAATTTTTTTGGTGTTCACTTGCTTTGAGTCAATTCAAACAAGCACCTAACGGTTTTTGTATTTTTCTTTGATTCCTATTTGATCCAAAAACAGAGGGAGAAGAGTCGAAAAAGCTATGCAAGGCGACACCAAGATGAAAATCTCACCTTTGTGCCTAAATGATGAATGCAAAGATAGAAGACTTACAGCGCCTCCCAACTCTCTCCATGTGGGATGCAAAGCAGGAATTTATAAACCTAATCTACATGCCGATATGCACACAGAAATCGTCCTAAGAAGGCAATTGCTAGCGTGAAGAACCACAAGTCGGTCACCGATCCTCAATCCAAGAGTCCGGTCTAGGCTCACCCCTCCTCCTCTCGACACATCGAGTTCAGGAGCAGCGCTTGGTAGGGTGGGCTCACGGTGCGACGACTTGAAGATGATGAGGCGGTTGTTTAGGGTTTAACTAAGTCCAAAACGCACTATAGGTACATGCAATGGTTATTAGGGTGTTTGGACCTAATCTACTCGATCAAGCAAGCCTAAAGACTAAGGGCTTATTCCACAAAAGAAAAGAAAAATAAAACAAAACCGGAAAATGACAGCGGTGAAAACACGATGGAAACCGTGGTGAGCCCTCAGGTGTACAAACACTTGGAAATTAGGCCCGAGTGTCCGAAGTGTCCAAGTACTTGTATTATTACAAATTAATAGTCTCTCTCTCACAAAAATAAATAAGAGATAGCTATCCTCTCTCTCTCAAACCCTCCTGCTCTCTCCTGCCGGCTAAGCTAGAATAGCTGACTCCGCCTCCCAAGGTTGCACGGGATCCCCTAGGTGATCCTCCTCAATCCGCGGTCCCTCATAAGAAGACAAGAAAGAAGAAAGGTCAGATAGCTCAATAAGATATATCAAAAGTGGAGAGATCAAACAAAGCAATAATGTAGACAAATAAATACAATCACTCAAAAACAAGATCTATACGATGTTGCTCCCCGGCAACGACGCCATTTGATTTAGCCGGAACTCGGTGGTCTTAAGTTCCACACAAGGCGGGAGCTCAGTCGATGTGTCGACCACTCAGAAATCTGAACTAAAGTCAACAATGAACCCACAAGATAAATCAAACAATGAGAAACAAATGTGGAGTCAAATTTATTTTAACTCTACAAGAAATGTGTATAGTGCAAGTATGTAGAGTCTCGAACTGAGGGAGCAAGCAGGATAGATCAGGCAATTTGTGTGTGTGTGTGTGTGACTGTGATCAATGTCTACAAGCATGCATTTTTTGTGGATTTTTAATTTTTTATTAAATTTTTAATTTTGTATTTTTGTATTTTGATTTTAATTTTCTAATTTTATATTTTCTTTTTATATTTTATTTCTTTATATTTACTTTTTCAATAATAGAATATATATACAAAGTAAGAAAAGAGAGGAATAATGTATTTATAAAAATAGGTAAAAATTAGGACAAATCAAGAAATATAATGTTTTTAGGTTTTTTTTATTTTTCTAATGTTTTTGTGATTTTTCTAGATTTTTCTGAATTTTTTTGTTATTTTTAAAGGTCAAAATATAAGAAAATAGTGAATAAAGGTGCTGGTCGAAATAAAATGAGGATGAGAAATACTAAACAGTACCCAAAATTCCTCAAAATAATTTTAAAATAAAGAAAATAAAGTAAAGAAACTACAGAATCTGAGTTTGCATTTTTATGATTTTTCTAGGATTTTTTAGATTTTTATGAAGGTTTTAGAGGTTTTCTAATTTTTAAGGTTTTTGTTTTGAATTTTTTAATAATTTTTGGAAAGAAGTTAAAAGACACTAAAATAGACCTAAGGTAATTTTTCTGGAATTTTTCAAAAAGGTTTGATTTTTTTTGGTATTTTCTAATACAAATAGTAGTAAAAATGCATGTTTTTGATTTTTAATAAATACTAAAATGCAATAAAAATGCAGAACAAAAATATGGCGTGAATGAGCAAGCAAACAGAAGCTTAAAATAATTTTTTGGGAATTTTTGGGAGTTTAGAAATACATGCAATAATTAGAAGAAACAAAAAGAAAAATCACACTAGCAGGGGTATAAGTGTAAATAGCTGAACATCCAGGGGCCACACTGTAAATTTCATGAAAAATATAATACTGAATAAACAACTTAACGGACCAAAAATAAATTCCAAAAGCCGCAAGAGTTTATCTGCAAATAACCAACCCCAGCGCGTGACTAGTACGCGCATGGGAAGGACCTAAATGCAAAATACAAAACTTCTAGGGGTTACTATGCAATTTACCCAAAAAATATTACACGTAATATAAAAGTTCCTGGACTAAACCTAAATAAATAAAGTTGCGGGGGGTCCAGTGCAAAATCACCCCACCCCACGTGCACAGATCACGTGAGGTGACGTGGACTGGACCTAAACGTAATTAACTAAAGTTCAGGGTTCTGGATGCAAATATTACAAATAATTTTAAAATGCAAATAAAAGTTTATTGGCTAAATAAAAATACAAAAATGGCGTCGGGGTCAGATGCAAAATACCCCTTATGCGCGCGATCCAACGACTGATGTGAATCCACTTGCTACGTGTCAATGATCTGACGGCCGATGACGCTTCGCTGGCGACAGCTGAGATTAGATCTCGGATGAAGATCGGACGGCTAGCGTTGCAGCGAATCCAATGGCTGTTGTTCAATCTGGAGGTGCGACCCGATCCGACAGTGGGGAGGCGCGGAGGAAGAATGGGGAAGAACGCCGGCGAGGCGAAATTCCCCGAGCTCGATCTCCGTGCTCCGGCGATCTGGAAGGCTCAAAATGGACCGGGCGACTCTTGCAGTCTTCCTCTAAGTGCTGGATGCTTCAAAAGTCCTCGGCGACTGCCGAGGTGCTCTCGAGGAGGCGGCGGAGCTTGGAGCTCCGCTAATCTCCGGCAAGCTATCAAAACTAGCTCCAACTGATCTTCAAAGTACTGGGACCTGCAAAAATGAGTGAGAGGGTCCAGGGCAAACTGCCTGGACCCCACGGTGGTGGAAACGAGGTGTGAAGCAGCAAGAAGAGGTACTCGCCGGAGGTGCACTCCGACGAGGTGTTCGTGTGATGCGATTCACTGGACGAGGAGACAAGATTCTTGAGGCGAAATGTTCCTAGGACTAAGGGGAGTAAAATGAAAAAGAAACGAATGGGAAAAGGGGGCTGCCTCGATGGTGGAAACCGGATGGAAGAAGTACCTTGCCGCCGACAATAGGCGGAGGTGGTGGAGCCGCATCAGGTGTTGCTCGACCGGCCTGACGTGCTCAAGAGGAAGTTGTCACCTCCCTCGAGCGATGGGGCGTGAAAAAGGGAGCTAAACCTATGGAATGAGGGGTTCAAATTCAAATCGAAGTCGGAGGTGCGTTATATGGGGTTGACGACTGAGCTTCAAAGATCGAGGTGGACCGGGAGGATCACTGATCCATTCCCCAAGAAATCGATGGAGCGTGAAAGAAGATTCAACAAGGAACAAAAGTTGCAGAAGTAGCATCATGAATGGATGCAAGGGGTGACCTAGAAAAATACGCCAAAACAGTAAAAAACTAGGTCTGTCAGAGCTACAGGGGTGGGGGACGACCAGTTGACCGAGGTCAACTCGGACCGGCACCTGGTTGTTCAACGTGGACCAACCAGGAAAAATCCCTGGAAAATACCTTGTAAAATAAATTTAAAATAGTAAATGACTTTTTTATTTTTAGGTTATTAAATAAAAAATATTTGTTATTTTCTAAATTATTATATGGTGATTTTTAATTATTTTTATGAGGTATAATTTTTGCAAGTTCCCTTTTAGACCCTTTATAGGTATATTATCTATATATTTTAATATTTTATTTTTGTTTTGTGTATTTAATTTTCAATATTTTTGTTTATTATTTTATAAATTTATAGAATACTTTTGTACACTTAATTATATTTTTATTTTATTTTTCTGATGTATTTTATACACTTAATAAAATAGAAGAATCAATTATACATGTATAAATATAGGTATTATTCCTATGTCTTTCATATATACATGTATTTTATTTTATGTTCTTTTATGTTTTTATTCTGATTTTAATGTACATATATATTATAAGTAATATTTATAGAATTATACAAATATAAAATTATAAAAATAATGAATAAATAATAAAATGAATATTTTAATATGTACAAATATACAATAAGGGTCCAAAACTCAACTTACAAACCGTAGCTCCGCCAAATGCGAAACCACCACCATTAAATAGCTTATTTTAAATTATATACAATTAAAGGTGATTTTGATGCATTTGGAGTTCGCGATATATTATCATGGTCGCAAAAATCAATAAAGAAATTTCGATTAATCTATTATAGATCTAATACCGTATAATATATGAAAGCCTGATCATTGTAATATCAACGCGATATATATATTTCGGGCCCCTCTTTCTCTCTTTGCTTTCCGGAAGACTGAGCCCGGATTCTTTCTCGGATTCGAAGGATGACCAAGCTCATTATGCATTACAGGTCTGGGAATTTGGAATTCTGGATTCTTATTCAGACCATAACGTTTTATCTGTACATTATTTTTGGGTGAAATCAATTTTGTATTTTTATTTATTAAATTATCTACAACTTTCATGTACAAAGTTCCTTTATTTGAGGTATAAAAAGTAGAACCAAAAATAGGTCCCAAAATGAATAAAGAATGAAATAAAAACAAAGGTATTTTTGCTGTATTTTGGTCCTTATCTCCCCCTACTTTATTCCTTGTCGGCCTATTCATCGTGATGTCTAGGTCTCGGGGTTTTGGGTCATAAAATATTTACAATATTTTATTCTTTTTCTTTTCTTTTATTTATTCTATAATTTTGGCTTTAATTACAGAGTTTTATACACTATTTACATGCACATGCATGGATGCTAAGATGTTGGAATTAATGGTATTTACAAGCATTTGCTAGGGTTTTTGAGGCCAAAATGATAGAATAAAGATGATGAAATGTGGATTTATCACTCATCCACCTCATTCTCGTGTGTGCCTTGCCTAGGATGCACTTTTTACTAAGTATGGGGGGTGGGTGAGCTGAGTGTTCATTCGTCATTCTGTTTCATCACTCTTGTTGTTGCCTATACTTAGGGCATCATTTACCCTAAGCATAGGAGGATTGATATGTACATTCTCTCGATCTCTTCTTCTATCTCCATCTCTCTTTTCTTCTTTTCTTCTTTTCCTTTTCAATTTTCTTTTTCTACCGAAAATATGTCGCCCCTTTGTGTCAGCCTTCTATACTGAGGACGCACTTTGTCCTAAGTATAGGGGGTGTGCACCTCGAGTTCATTCATTTTTTTCGATCATATCCATTGTATCCTCTTCTTGTCTATACTAAAGGATATCTTACCTTAAGTATAGGAGGAGACAATCTGAGTACGATCTGTTCATTCCCACCCTTGACCCTCCCTGCTTTGTGTACAGTTTGTTATACTTAGGATTATTTGATCCTAAGTATAGAGGGGACGGTCAACTTCTCATTTGTTCATTTATTTCTTCGTTCATTTATTCTTTAGACTTTCACCCTCGCTTCTCTACGGCTCCTACCTTCCTTTTCAAGTCAATCAACTACTTTGTTGTCCAAACATTTCTATTTCGATCTAAGTGGTCTTCTTCTGTGTCCCGTGCTAGGAAGCATGTATTCCCTGTCCCTTACTGGTCTATAGAGGGGGAGAACTGACTCTCTTTGTCCAACTACCTCGACAGTACGAGTTATGTCTTCTCTTTCTCTCTGATCTATGTGGACATAGCTCAAGCTAAGTATAGAGGGATCGTATATACTCCATATATACTTTAGCTATAACTCATTGATAAAGAGGATTTTGTGAGGGCCTACTAATCAAACTCAATTAGCATCGTTGAGGTGACCGCTTGAGAAAACCCAACTTTAATCAACAATTAACACACAATAAGAAAGAATCAAGCAATTAAAATAAAAATGTGTGTGGAGTTAAAATTTATCATAACTCTACAACAATGTGTATAGCATGTAAGTACGTGTAGAGGTCAAACACTGGGAGAAAACATGATAAGGAGGTAAAAATACAATGCTAAAAAATTGGCCTTTTATCTCTTGTCCATTTTATTATTTTTGTGGGTTTTTAATTATATTTTTTATTTTTATTTTTTGTTTTGTATTTTTATATTTTGATTTTTAATTTTTTGATTTTGTGTTTTCTTTTTATATTATGTAATTTTTATATTTCCTTTTTCTTTTAATATATATAATATAGCCTATATAAGATTTACATACAAAATATATAGTGGTATATTTATAAACACTAATCAATATAAATAAAATTCAGAAAATAAATTGTTTTTGGGTACTTTACATTTTCTAATTTTTTATTATTTTTCAGGATTTTTTGCTAATTTTTATATATTTTTAAAGTAAAAAATATCACAAATAGAGGATTAATCAAATACCCAACATTGATTTGGATTTTAAAAATAGTAAATAAACTCCAAAATAATCAAAATCAATTTTAATATATAAAGATTTATATAAATAAAATTATAGATGAGAAAAATATATTTTTGGATTTTTTAAGAATTTTAAAGATTTTTATAAAAGATTTTGGGGTTTTTCAATTTTTAGGGTTTTTTGTTTTTCCATTTTTAGTGATTTTTGATCTTAATTAAGATAGGATAAAATATACTATATATAATTTTTTGGGAACTTTTAAATACATTTTGATTTTTTTTTTGATATTTTATAAATTAGATAGGGAATAATTAGGCTCCTTTTCATTTTTAATAAATAGTTAAAATATCCAAAAATGCCAAGTGAATGCAAGGTGTGAAAGTATAAGGCACGAGGTATTTTTCACTATTTTTGTGTATTTTTAGGAGCTCAATAGTATTTTAAATAAATAGATAAAATGCCATAAAAATATATGTCCTAGCAGGGGCAAAAATGTAAATAAAATAAACTGCAGGGCCCTTAGATGCAATTTTGCCAACGTAATAAAACATGTATTTAATTTTAAAGACTAATTTTCAATATACAAAAATGCTAGGGTGTACTTTGCAATTTTTCCCCCAGTCACGTTGGACTACACGTGAGTCTAGGAGGGACCAAAGTGTAATTTGCAAAACATACAGGGGTCTCATTACAAAAATCCCAATTTATTTACATCGTTAACTTTTATTTACAAGACTAAATAATAAAATACAAAAAGGCAGGGCTAAGTTTGCAATTTACTCCTTTATTACGCAGATCTGACGGTTGATGGGCTTCCACTTGACACGCGTCGTGCATCCGATGGCTGGTACCAGCTCGCAGCTGAATGGTGTAGATTTGATCAGTGAAGCTAATATGACAGTCGAGGCGTGGCTCATCCAACGGCGGGGATCAAAACTGAGGCCTCCTTCTTCATCCAACGGCAGGGAGGGACTGAGGAAGAACAAGGAAGAAACTCGTCGCTGGCGAGTTTCATCCGATGAAATCTCCCTCCCCCATTGGTCTTTGTTGCTCCAAAAGGGGTCCGGACACTCCTGGGATGGTCTTCAATCGACCAAGGGCTACAAAATGCTCAAGCGTGCGCTAGAGCTCCTCCGCGAGGTCGAGGAAGTGCAAGGGTACCAGATATCAGGTTCTCGGCAAAATCGACCCCTTGGGGGTTCTTTGGCCTCCAGCACTTGCAAGAAGAGTTCACGAAAGCACAAGGGGGTTCTGGGGCTTTTATTTGGTCGGAATGGGTGGAAGGTGGAGCGAGCGGAGCTCCTCCGACGAGCAGCAGAGGTGAAGGAGCCAATCTCCAGATCGAGCCTCGATTTGGGTGAATGGGAGGAGGTGGTGCGTAGGGAAACGTCTAGGAATGAGTATGGAGGTGGTGGCTGGGTCGGAGACAGGCGATGTACGGTGCAAAGGAGTTCACCAGAGCGGAGCTCCGACGAACTATGAAATGGCCTAAACTGACTAATTAACTACTTAAAACACAAATTGAAATGCATAAAAATGATCCTACAATTAAACCTAAGCTAATGAAAGTAAATGAGCGCAACTCTTACATGGTTGGATGGCCAAGGAGCAGAGGTCGTCGGTGTGGGTGGCCTAGGTGCATCTCCTCCTCCTCCAGCCGATCCAAGACCTCCAGGGGACTCCTTCTGTCACAAGGATACGCACTTTGGTCGAAGGCAGGGGCTCAAGGATTTGGGGATGACGAAAATTGAGTGGAGGAGAAGATGGGGTTATTTATACACAAGAGTAGCGCCCTTATTGACCGAGCAAGATCAATGGAATCGAACTATGTACAGGAGATCTACAAGGCTGGCGTGGATGTAGTAAATCTTATGAAGGAACTAGGGGCGATTGATAAACGAGATCCCTGGAAAAATGGAGGAAATCGCGGGAAAAGATAGCTCTGACTGGAGCATGCGCTGAGGGGACCACATTGGGTCATGTCAGCCCGCTACGCGATAAAACTGTGGGTTTTATTTAAAAAAATTAATTAAAAATAGAAAATGATTTTACTATTTTTTATTATAAAATAAAAAATGTTTACTATTTTATGTAGTATTTTATTATTATTTTTATTTTTTTGGTGTATTTTATTAGTAGTTAATTTTTAATAGTATATTTATAGGTAACTTTGCCTATATTTTATACATTTTTATTTTTATTTTTATTTTGTATATTTTATTTTATTATTCTATTCTTTATTTTATATATTTATACCTTTTTTGTGAGTATAAATATATTTTTATTTTATTTTTATGATGTTATTTGTACACTTAAATAAATATATAGGTATATTTTGTAGGTATCTTTTTATTTTAATGTCTTTTAATGAGTTTTATTTTGGTTTTGTATTTTTAATAGAATGTAGATAATATATACAATATTACAAAAATATAAAAGGATAAAGAATAAAAGAATGAAATCCACCTTTATTTATATACAAGTATAACATAGGTATTTTGTCTATGTATTTATAGACTTATTTTATTTTATTTTATTTTTGGTTATATTTTAATTTTAATATGCATAGATGTTATAAATAATAATTACAAAATTATAAAAATATAAATTTGTGAAAATAATGAATAGTGAATAAATTGAATATTTTAATCGGTATAATATACAATGAGGGTCAAAAACCTAACTTTCACTCAGTAACTCCAAAAAATATAAAACCACAACCATTAAATAGCTTGTAAAAAGTTATATACAGTTAGAGTGATTTTGATATGTTTTGAGTTTCTATTTGAAAGATATGGGTCTGGGAAGTTGGGTTTTTAGCTTTTTATTTTGTGTATAAAATGAGCATTGTGTATTATTTTTATACAAACTCAATTTTGTATTTTTTTTACATTATTATCTACAACTTTCATGTACAAAGTTTCTTTATTTGATGAATAAATAACAAAGAATAAAATAGTTGTCAAAATGAATAAATAAAGAAAAAAGAATTGAGTTTTTATTCCATTTTTGGCCCTTATCTCCCCCTACTTTATTACTTGTTGACCAACTCAATTCTTGACTTGGTCTCAGGGTTCAGGGTCATAAAATATCTTTGATATTTTATTCTTTTTCTTTTCTTCTCTTTATTCTATAATTTTGGCATTAAAAACCTTATTTTATATACAAATAATACAATAAATAATGAATGCTATTTTGTACAAATAAATGCTATTTACATGCATTAGCTAGGCTTTTTAAGGCCAAAATGACAGAATAAAGGTGATGGAATGGAGATTCATCACCCCCTATACTTGCCTTTGCTAGTCCCTAGCAAACACTTATGCAATAAGTATAGAAAGAATAAAGAAGAAAATAAAAAGAAAGAATAAATGGAATTGATTTCGATAATTAAACTTGTCATAACAAAATCAAAGTTTGGAGCTCAAGTTAGACCTTGATGTGGAAATGTGTATGGAACTGGGTTGGGAACCAAATTTAAAACACAATAGCCTTCGAGAGTCATAGAACTCGATTCAAACCACCTCAATAGCCAGGTCAGAACTAGCCTACATCATATGCAAACCCTTATGACTATGAAGCTAACTTGTACGGTGTAAGTGATAGTGGCTCTCCCCAACTGAAATGACAAAGGAACTGACTTCTCCAGAATGACAACCAAATGATTCCCCAATCCAACACTTTGTCCTCGAGGAGCGGGGTATTCCCTTCTAAGTTCAAGTGGCATCCAACTCAAGAGGAGGAGGTGATGAAAAGAATGGACGGTAGTCAGTGTAGCTACCTATCTTGGGATGCATGATCAGTGTAGTCAAGTCATCCAACTGCAGGCTCACATGGTATAACTTTGATGCTCAAGCTTGCTTATTTTCTATACAACATATATACATACTCCGGTAGGCATTTTATTTTCATACATTTCTAATTTTTGGAGTTTTTTTTGAAATACTATTTGCAGCAGCATTTACATAAGGAGTTTTTCCTCGTGAGCCAGTAGACTATCCCTCTTTTGAAGCATTATTGCAACCCATACTCTCTTGTCTTTAGACTTCATGGTAACTGGACCAGGTTGGGGTGCACTTCCCTCCCTAGACGAGGACGAATGTTTCGACTCGTGTGTCTCAGATCGGCAAATCCAACCTACTCACCACTCCAACTGAGTTGAGCCAAGTGAAAAGTGCAAGTGTCCAGTTAGGTCACGACCGACAAGAGTCATGCATGCGTCTCGAAAGTTCTAGTTAGTCAGTTGAGGTGACTTGAACCTAGCCTTGAGTCTCAAAGAATTAAGCCCCAATGGACCTGAAGTACCTTAAACCTAGTTCCCATAAGGTTCCAGGGCAGTTAGATGCGGTAAGGTCCAAAGAAGCTCCAATCTTTGATTTTATTGGACTAGTTTAATCATCAAACTCAATTCAAAAGAATGATATGCAAATGCTATGTACAATGCAGAAAGAATGATGCAACTTTAAAAAAGAATTTGAAAATGAAAAGAACTTTTACACAAAGAATTTTATAAAAAAGTATTTTGGCACAAGAAGTATAAAATGTGCACAACTATTACATGGCATGCTGCTTTTTATTTATTTACAAGAGTTAAGACTTTAAAGAAATTAAAGGTTTTCACAAAAGTTATTTTTATAGGTATTTATGCATAATTGGTAAAGAATTTTATTTATTTATATATACATTTTATTCCTATTTAATGATGCATTTATTCCTCAAATTTGTTTGAAAATACTTTTGAAAATTATTGTACACAATAATTTTTGCAAACATTTACAAACATTTGAAAGCCATTTTGCAAAGATTTTTAACATAATATATACAATTTTCATAATATTTTTACAACCATTTTCAAAATTATTTGCAAATAGGTTTTCAAAGCTTTTATTTCACACAAAGAAAAGAATTTTTGCAAATCAAAACATTTTTACAAAATTTTGAAAACATTTCACAAAAAGTTTTCCAACGGGTCAAACTATTTTTCAAATCATTTTGCAAAAATATTTTTAACCTAATTTATTAATCAGTATATACAAAAAGGATTTGAGGAATAAATTTTGTTATTAATTGGTTATTAATGAATGTATATATATAGTATATTTAGCCATATTTATTAATAATACGAAAGTACGAGTTATGGCTAAAGTATATACAGAGTATATACGACCCCCCTGTACTTAGCATGAGCTATGTCTTCATAGATCGAAGAGAAAAAGAGAAGACATAACTCGTACTGATTATAGAAAAGCATATACTATAACGACTGGATACGAAATGAAACAATAGATAAATGAATAAGAAATTGGCAGTCCCCCCTATACTTAGGATCAAATAATCCTAAGTATAGCATATTGTACACAAGGCATGGAGGGCCAAGGGTGGAAATAAATAGATCACAACTCGGGTTGTCTCCCCCTATACTTAGGGTGAGATAAAATCAACAAGAGAGTAGACAGTGGAGGGGATCGAAGAATGAAAGAATCCAGGATGCACACCCCCTATACTTAAGACAAAATACGTCCTAAGTACATAAGACTGACAAAAAGGGGCGGCACCTTTTCTGTAGAAAATGAAAAATGAAAACAAAAAGAAGAAAAGAAGAAGAGATAGAGATATACAGATAGATGAAAAAGATCGTGGAGAATATATGCATCACTTCCCCTATTCTTAGGGTGAAAGCTCCCTAAGTATAAGCAACGACAGGAGTGATGAAACAGAATGGAGAAAGAACAACATGGTGTGTACCCCCTATACTTAGGACAAGGTACGTCCTGAGTATAGACATAAAGATGTGGCGCATGATCTGGGGTGCACATAATATGCGGGAGAGAGAATGAAAGACAAAACACATATATACAACAAGGTAGACTGGTGAAGTGCAGGACGGTATCTGACAAGTGAATACCGTACTCTCGTCATCGTCTTCCTGTGAGAACGATGGCATAATTAGAAAGTGAAAAGACACTCGGGTATACAATCAAGTGGGTGTTGGCTATCGGGGAAAACATATTGACAACTAAACCATGACCCAATAACCTGAAGTAGATCATCGGCTCATAAGGAAGGAATGAGTGAGCGGAGCCGATGTTGTAAGACCTGGAGGAAGAAGGAACAGTATAGAGTCCTCTAAGTCAATCTTGGTCTCAAAAGGGTATAAAAAGTGAAGAACAAGAGACTTTCCTAATGTAGCGGTGTGAAATCAGGCGGTCATAAAGTCATAATGATCAGGGACACACCGAACACCACAAGTCATGGCTCAACACTGCGAGGGTCGTCAAGGTGAGCGGACTCAGATGAGTCAAAGATCTCAGAATAATCAGAAGACTCATCTCCGTACTTCGACAGAAAGGAGACACAACCAGGGAGGAGACCGAGTACACAATCCAGAAGACCTGACTTCGTGCTTCACCGAAGACACCAGAAGTGAAGCCGAGTACCTAGAAAAATGATGTACTCTCCCGCAAGTAACCCTTGGGGAGTAGTACATACTAGAAAATAAATAATAAGACAGGTCTCGCCCTTGCGAGGGCCGTCAAGGTGAGAGGACTCAAAGGAGCCGGATCCATCAAACGGATCAACAGAAACGGCCTCGGTAGGCGACAAATCGTCTACCAGCAGAAGAGACCGATAGATCAAGAAAATATGGAAGTGTCCCGCAGATAACTGATGAATCCACATTTCATCATCTTTATTCTATTATTTTGGCATCAAAAACCCTAGCAAATGCCTGAAAATAGCGTTAAATAGAGCATCTTAGCATCCATGCATGTGCATTCAGATAGTGTATAAAATACTGTAATTAAAGCCAAAATTATAGAATAAATAAAGAAAAGAAAAAGAATAAAATATTGTAAATATTTTATGACCCAAAACCCCCGAGACCTAGGCATCCTGATGAATAGGTCGACAAGGAACAAAGTAGGGGGAGATAAGGTCAGAAATACAGATAAAATACCTATATTTCTACTCATTCTTTATTCATTTTGGGACCTATTTTTGGTTCCACTTTTTATACATCAAATAAAGAAACTTTGTACATGAAAGTTGTAGATAATTTAACAAAGAAAAAATACAAAATTGATTTCATAGATAAATAATGTTCAGATAAAAAGTTATGGTCTGAATAAGAATCCTGAAAACCAACTTCCCATACCCGTATCTCACAACTGACAACTCCAAATGCAGCATACTCACCTTTAATTGTATATAGAATAAAATAATCTATCCAATGGTGGTGGTTTCGCATTTGGCGGGGCTACGGTTTGAAAGTTGAGTTTTGGACCCCTATTGTATACCTGTACTGAATAAAATATTCAATTTATTCTTTATTCATTATTTATTCATTTTTATATTTTTATAATTATGTAAATATTACTTGTAATATATATGTGTACTAAAATCAGAATAAAATGCAAAGAAAATACAAAAATAAAAATACTTGTATAAAGGATACATAGGTATACTGCCTATACATATACCTGTACAAAACACTCTTAGATTTTATTTGATATACAAAATGCTTCAATAAAATAAAATAAAAATATACTTAAGTGTATAAAAGTATTTCATAATTTTAGAAAATAATAAATACAAATAATAAAATTGAAATCCACAAAATAAAAATAAAATACTAAAATACCTAGGTAATATACCTATATGGGGTCAAAAAGGTAACTTGTAAAAATATAACTCATAAAAATAATTAAAAATCACGATAAAATACTACACAAAATAACGAATATTTTTTATTTTATAATCATAATTTAATTCGGCCTTTTTCTATTTTTAAATGAATTATTAAAACATTTCCGCAGGGTTTTTCCTGGTTGGTCCACGTGGACCAACCAGGGGGCGGCCTTTGTTGACTCTGGTCAACTGCCTGCCCTTCACCCATGTGCGCCTGTCAGAGGTTGGTTTTGACCTATCTTCACCCTTTTTTCGAGGTTACCCCTTTCATCAAATCATGAAACACTCTTCATGACTTTTGTAGCCCTTCTATCAAGGATGCCCGCCCAAGCTTAATCTTGGGTTGTGGATCATCGACGCGCCTGTGGTACCTCGTTCTTCGAACCCCTGTCACCTCGGGTCAACCCACTTAAAACTAACCCCCCACCTTTCGATTCGAATTCGAACACCTTCGGTCCACCCCTCGCGCCTACTCCGAGCTCCAGCGCTTCCTGGAGGTGACAGCTCCACCGCGAAGCCATCAACCAAGGCAGCCGAGGTCGGAGGCGCTTCCACCACCTCCCGCAAAGTCGCCGGTCGAGGTACCCTTCTTCCCTCTGGCCCCGGCCATTGAGGGCTCTCCCCGCTCTTTTATTCAGCCCTTTTTACTCCTGTTAGCGTTAGGATTAAAAGCCCTATCAAAAATCCAAGTTCCATCGACTATCTCAACCGATCAAGCACCTTGGCCGGAGTGCAACTCCGGCCGTGCAACCACATCTCGATTCGCCCCTCTCCCCGACCATCCAAGGGTCCGGGCAATTTTCCCTGGACCCTTTGACCATTTTTGCAGGTCAAAGTCGAAGTGAAGACACCTGGAGGCGAGTTTTGAAGCTCGCCGGAGCTAACGAAGCTCTCCAGCTCCGCCAGCCACCAGCGAGCACCACGGCCACCGCCGTGGCTTTTTGACGCCACCAGGAGATAGAGGAGGACCAGAGGAGGCTCCAGCCCAATTTTGAACCCCAGAAGCCACCGGAGTCGGCCGGAGGAGCTCGAGGAATCTCGCCCAGCCGGGGCTCCGCCTTGTTCTTCCAGCCGCCCTCGCCACCGTCCGATCAGGGCACCCCCTCCAGATCGCACAGTAGCCGTTGGATCGTGCCACGCCTCGACCGTTGATCTTCCCTGGAGATCTAATCTCAGCCGCGGATCCACGAAGCGTCATCGGCCGTCCATAGCTCGCCACGTGTCAAGTGGCAACGTCATCGCCGTCGGATCACACGTCGAGGGTATTTTGCATCTACACCCTCGCGCCTTTTTGTATTAATTATTTAGTATTTAAACTTTTGTCTGTAGTGTAATATTTTTGTAATATTTTCACAAAGACCCTCAAGCTTTACATATTTGCACTTAGGTCCTATGCCACGTCACCTCACGTGACCTGTACACGTGAGGTGTGGGCATTTTGCAGAGGGACCCTCGGCTTTGTTTGCATTTCGTTTTAGTACCAAAACTGTGACATCACGTGTTATATTTTTGGATATTTTGCATGTAAGCCCCCAGGGTTTTGGATTATTGCATTTTAGTCCTCGCCAGGCACGTGCAAGTCACGCGCCCTGGTGGGAAAATTGCTAGTGTACCTAGGCGGGTTTTGTAATTGTGTTTTAGTGCTATAAATCGAATATTCAGTTCAATATTTTGTGGAAATTTGCACGTATGCCCCTGGATGTTTGAGAAATTGCATAAATACCCCTGTCAGGCCTGTTTATTGATTGGATGCTTGTTGTATTTATTTGAACTATCATTTTAAGTCCAAAAATTCCACAAAAATAGGGTTAAGCTCCTGGATATGTGTACTTTGACGCTATCAATTTAGTTTTTGATTTTATTTTATTTTTATATTTATTAAAAACCAAAAACATGCTTTTTCTTTACTGTCTAGCTTAGAATATGCTAAAAAAATATTAAAACACTTCGAAAAATTACAAAAAAATTACCTAGTGTTTATTTTATCCTATTTTAGTATCAGTCCAAAAATCACTAAAAATCTCAAAAGAAAAACACTAAAAATTTAAAACACTCTAAAACTTCAAAAAAATATATAAAATCAAGGAAAACTCCAAAAAATATAAACTCAACTCCTATTTGTTGCATTTTTCAGTAGCTTTATTTGAAAATTATTTTGAAAAATTTTGAATACTGGTTGCTATTTTTAAATCCCATTTTACTCACAGCCAGCATCTATTTCACTGATCTGACTTATTTCAGTAATTAAAAATACCAAAAACACCTTGAAAAATCCTAAAAAATCCCAAAAACAGTAAACAATCCTAAAAATACCAAAAATATTTTATTTCTGAATTTTTGGATATTTTTGCATATTTTTATAAATATTTTATCTTGCCTTTCATCACATTATCTTTATTTTCCAACATTGAAAATTAAAATATATATATATATAAAATATAAATTATAAAAATCAGAAATTAAAAATCAAAATACAAAATTAAAAATTAAATTAAAAATAAAAAAAATTAAAAATTAAAAACCCACAAAAAATTATTTGCTTGCCTGCTTAGTATAGACACTTCACACACACACACACTCGTGCACAATATTTAGAACTACCCTGCTTGCTCCCTGTGTTCGAACTCTCTGCATACTTGCCCTTTACACCATTTGTGCAGAGTTAAAAATAAATTTTAACTCCACATTAGTTCTAATTTATTGATCTTTAGTGTGGGTTAATTGTTGATTAATTTCAGATTTTGTGTGGTCAAACACCGACTGTTGACTCGCCTTGTGATTCGATACAACCGCATCGATTTTTGAGATTATCAAATGGCGCCGTTGCCGGGGAGCAATAGCGAGTAGTTCACATTTTGCTTGTGTTGATTGTCTACCATAGCTTTAGTTTCTATCTCTTGCATTTGTGATATTGATTGATTGAGCTATCTGACCATTTCTTTTCTTGTCTTCTTGCGAGGGACCGCGGAGCAATTCGGATTGCTTAGGTGACCCGGAGCAACCTTGGGAAGCGGAGCCAGCCTTTCTTTAGCCAGGACGGCAGGAGAGAGCAGGAGGAGTGAGAGGGAGTGATTAGTTTAGCTGCATTTTATTTTTGTGAGAGAGTGATTAATTAATTTGTAATAATACAGGTACCATTGGACACTCGGACACTTGGACACTACCGGGCCTAATTTCCAGGTGTTTGTTCACCCGGGGGCTCACCGCGGTTTTATCGCGTTTTTATCGCTGTCATTTTCCGGTTTTGTTTTCCTTTTTCCTTTCTTTTGTGGATTGAGCCCTTAGATTATAGGTCCTGCTTGATTCGATTAGATTAGGTCCAAACACATTAATTACCTTTGCATGTTCCTATAGATCGTTGTTGGACTTAGACTAATTAAATAGTTAGCTAATAGCTTTCGATCCACACGTCGCGAGCTCATTCCCGAACAAGCGCTTTCTCCTAACTCAATGTGTTGAGCAGAGGAGGGGTGAGCCTAGACCGGACACTCGGATTGGGAGTTAGTAGCTAGCTTGTGGTTCTTCACGCTAGCAGCTGTCTATTCTAGGACGATTTCCGCATTGCATACCGCCATGTAGTTTAGGTTTAAAAATTCTGCCTTGCATCCCGCATGGAGAGAGCTGGGATTCGCTGTAAGTCTTCTTACTTTGCATGCATCATTTAGGCACAAAGGTGAGATTTCCACCTTGGTGTCGACTTGCACGACTTTTCCGACTCTATTCTCCCTCTGTTTTTGGAACAAAGTAGGATCAAGAAAATACAAAAACCGTTAGGCGCTTGTTTGAATCTACTCAAAGGAAGCGATAACACCAAAAAAAATTAAAAAAGGGACTGCTAAGAAAACTTGACCAAAAATAAAATCTGTAATTGGATTCATTGCTTGGGGAGAGTAACACCCTCACTTGTATTCAGGTTGCATGGGAAGGTCTCCTTCCAAGTGAGGTGAGTGCTTCGTAAGGATTAGAGCCAAAAACCCAACTTGTGGCTGCCTTGTGTATCGCCTGGATTTCCGAAGTATTGGCGCTACTATCGTACGTAGTTGAGTAGGGCTTGGTCGCCATTGGTGACTCACTATTGTGTGAGCGCCGACCTTGTCCGAAGTACCGAGCTTAGGCCACGCCTTCACGGGTGTGTCTGTCTCACCGGCTGCGTCCGAGTAGGACCTTGTACACTCACGGGTGATTCCGTTGCGAGCGAGGTCCGAAGTATTGGTTTCGCCTATCGGCTTCCTCCCTCCATTTCTTTGGCTGAGTAGGGATCCAGGAAGGGTTACAAGGACCTTAAAAAGTGCAAGTTACAGGTTACACAGGAGGAGGACAAGTACGGGGACACTTTCCTGGCAATACTCTCGCTCCTATAGGCGTAGCGTTCTAAGGACTCGTGACAAGATAAATACCTGAAAACAAGCTAAAATTGACAAGATAAAAGCCGAACCTTCACGGCTTCACGTGTTGAGTTGGTGAACTCACCCTTGCTTTGTGTTTGATTGCTAGATTTGTTTAGGTCAAGATCAAAAACACCGCACAATTGTGCACAATTTTGTTGCATCTCATATTATCTTCTTCTTCTCTTGCATTATCCCTGCTCTTCCCGAATAATCAAGATGATGGGACGGAGATCTCTTAGGCCGACTTTGTCGGCACCGCTATCCAGCACTCCTCCTCATTCATCTAGGAATACCTCGGAGAGTCCGCTCTCCGAGCATGAGTTCACATCCACCCTGTTCCCCCTCGACCACCCTTCACATTCTCCTTCTCTCAGTCCAATTTTTTCAGAATTCAGTGCATCACAGAGTTCGGCTCATTCAACAGCACCTGAGATGGCCTCTTTTGCTTTTTCAGAAAATCCAGCAATGGTAGACAGAGGCGAGCACCCAGATGACCACGATCACCCTCCATTCATAATTGATCAGGTGGCCATCAACAATTCCTTGTTAGCATCCCTGGAGACCATGCAGAGACAGATCCGTGACCAGGGTACCTTCATGGGTGATTTGATGAGAGAGATAACACAGATGAGAGAGAACCGACCTGGGGGCGGTGGCGGAGGAGGAGGAGGACCAGATGCAGGAGGAGGCGATCCAGACGCTGAGCGACCGCCACAGACCATCATGAGGGAGTTGCACAATCCAGCTGCATCCCTCACTCACCGTTGGATCAGACTCCTGCCAATCCACGGAGATTTCGAGCTTCGGCCCCACACGATCCAGCTGCTACCCAAGTTTCACGGGTTGCCGACCAAAGAGCCGCACCTCCACCTCCAGGAATTTGAGATGATTTGCAGCACTATCCATGATCGGTTGATGACCGAGGACACCATCAAGATGATCGCCTTTCCATTCTCTTTGGTTGATAGAGCCGCATATTGGCTCAAACACCTTGGGCGATTCGTCAATACATGGGCAGATCTCCGGACCGCGTACTTGAAGAAGTATTACCCTCTCGGCCGGACCAACGCAGCTCGAGCCATGATCAGTAACTTCGTCATGATCCCATATGAACAATTCCATGAAGCCTGGGATCGATTCAGAGAGCTCATCGACCGGTGTCCACATCATGACATCTCCAAGCCCAACCTCGTGCAGAGTTTCTTCTGTGGGCTGACACCGGAGCTGCAGGGGCTAGTGAACGCCTCTTGCGGTGGGTCCTATTTCTCCAAGGGAGAAGACGACGTCTGGGCCATCTACGAAGGCATGGCAGAAAACTCCACAGTGATGGCCCAGGCCCGAGTCTATACACAGCAGAAGCCCCCGCAAGGAGCGGGATCATTTCAGAGGATCACCCGCATCGATGCCGGTCCCAATACAACGTCGGTAGCCGCAGCCCAAGCCGAATCAGCCGAAGCCAACATGGGCATTATTAGTGAGAAGTTGGACCGCATGGAGATCCTCGAGAAGAAGCAGAACCAAGGTCTTGCTCAGATGGACCTTCTTACCAAAACCATGAGTGATCTGAAAACTCAAATCCTATGCATTCAGGAGGCACAAGCTCACTCCCAAGGTCACAGGCTGACTCCAGCGGTAGCAGCTCCAACCAACCCTCTACCTCCTACCGACAGGTGAATCATATCCAGGCAGAGCCGGTTCCACTGCTACAGTACCATCCAGAGCAACCGCCGTCTCAGGAGACTCAGATGGTGGTCTATCAGCCAGAGCAGCCACTGGCAGTTCTTCCTCCACCCTCCTTCGAGCAGGAACCATTGATGGAAGTCAATGGGATTTGGTACGACCGGTACCTGCAGCCCGGGATTCGTCGGGATCACCCTGGATTCCGTTGGGGCAATGGTGGATCCTCATCCCAGCAGCAGAATCATGCCCAAGGACAGCAGAACAGCCAGCCACATCAACAATACCAGCAGCCCCAGTACGCCCAGCCACATCAGTATCATAGTGGTCCTCGTCCCGCCTATCGGGGACAATCATGGAGGCAGCGCCGGCCGCCTCAGCAGTCTTATCCCCAGCCTCCCCCCCAGTATCAGCAGCCACACCAGCAGCAGCAGCCCCATTTCCAGCAGGGACAGACATCCGGTTCTCAGGGTCCTACCTTTGAGAACCCAGCCCTCGATGATCTTGCCCGCTTGCTAGCGGAACAGCGAGCATCTTTCAGGCAAGAAATGGATGAATTCCGGCAGGAGATGCGGGACATCATCAAAGGCAAAGCCGCTATACCCGCTCAGATCGAACCTAATCCTAATAATCTAAAAAGAAAATTTGAGCAGGTAGAGTTCACAGAGGATACCTCTCCTAGTGACGATTTGAATGATATGTCTTATTCTTTGAATGATGCTGATTTTGTAACTACTAGGAGCGGTAGGATGCCAGCCGGCGGCGCCTCTTCTGAGCGACAACCAGATGCTGAACCAGGAGCGCCAGAGGAGCAGAATAGCGGTGTTGATGCCGCTATTGATGATGTTGAAGACGGTGGTGCTGATGCCACCAATGATGGAGTCCAAGACGACGGTGCTGATGCCGTCGTGATACCAGTTGCAGACGGTGGTGCTGATGCCACCACTTTGGATGATGACCCAGAGCGCGGTGCTGATGCCGCGAAGACCGGTGCTAGTGGTGGTGCTGAGGCCACCACATCCACTTTTGTTGAGCCACCATCTGTGATGTTGCCACATTTTGTACCTAGAGACTGTGGGAACAAAAAGAAAAACAAAAATATGAATAAAGGAAAGGTTTCTGTTCAAATAGCGGATCCATATGTGGTGAATGATGATTATTGTATGGATTCTCCCTCTTCACAGGCACAGGGACCGATTCCTAGTCCTCCATCTGAGGAGGCCCCTACCATCCCCTTCCCTGAGGCACCCCGCCGTGTGAAGGGGAACAAAAAAGAAAATCCGAAAAAGAGCCAGCAGGTAGAGTTCGGCAACGAAATGATTGACAGATTTCACATTCAGCTGACTCTACGAGAAGCATTTGAGCATATCCCCTTCTTCAAGAAGAATTTGAAAGAGACAACTACTGTCCGAAAGAAGAAGAGGCACAGAGATCAAATCCATATGCTCACTCACGACACTTGCTGCGCCATTCAGAACACCTTGCCAGCTAAACGACCCGATACAGGAGCTTCCTATGTCAGATGCGAGATCCAAGAGCAGTGGTTCGATCGTACTCTATTAGACAGCAGGTCTTCGATTAACCTCCTTCCGGCAGCCTTACTCAAGCAGTTCGAGTTTGGCCCTCTTCTTCGAAGCAGAACGGTCCTTCAGTTTGCTGATAGGTCGATTAAGAGGCCGAAGGGGTTGTTGAAGGACGTGGTCGTTACCATTCAGGGCCTGAATTCCCCGTGGACTTTGTTGTATTGGACATGGAGATCCCTAAGTCGGTAACCGATGCCCCCATCATACTTGGACGCCCATTCTTGGCCACTGCCAAGGCGGTATCCGACCATGACAGTGGGACGGTATGTTTTCGCGTAGAGGGCGAAAGCATACAAATAGATACGATCGACCAGACCAGAGCCAGAGAGTTGGCATGCTCAGAGCAATCCAGCGAAGCTGAGCAGATGAAAGAGGAAGAGTTAGACATCCACCAGGTTTGTGATTTTGAGATGACTGATGATGAATCCAACTGGAAAGACCCCGTAGCACCGACTCTCGCCCTGCCTACAGATTCACTATATCTCAAGCTCATGGCAGTCGAGAGCTGGGAGAGCACATCCCTGGATGAGGATATATTTGAAGCTGACAGTGTTGTGATGAGTGGTGCTGAGGAATTTCAATCATGTTCATGTTCTTCAGATCCCTCGGATTCAGACATTGACTGGGATGACTTTGATGATTATTTTCCTTGTCTGATTCCTTCTGAGCTAACAGCCATGACAGAGTGCGAGCCAGTGCAGTTTATTGATGATTCAGCAGGCCGCCCTTCGTCAAAAATTCATGCAGAGCGAGAGTTCTCCCATGCAGACCTGGTAGCATTTACACAGACATATCAGAAGCCAGATCTGCCACCTCCCAGTTGTCCAGAACGGAAACCTCTGCCGCAGTCGATGACATACAGATTCCTTGCGGGTGAGACAGAAATGTACCCAGTCATTATCTCAGCAGATTTGACTGGAGAACAAGAATCTCGTCAGATGGAGGTTCTTGAAAGAAACCGCAAGGCAATCGGATGGAGTATAGCTGATCTCCAGGGGCTGAGCCCAAATCTTTGCTCTCACCACATTTATCTTGAGGATAACGCTAAGCCGTCGTGTGAGTTCCAACGACGGCTGAACCCGAATCTTCGAGATGTAGTCATGAAAGAAATTTCAAGGTGGTGGAGTGCCGATTTCATCTATCCCATCTCTGACTCCAAATGGGTAAGTCCGCTACATGTGGTACCTAATAAGACGGGTATCACTACAGTTGTCAACGAGTCTGGAGAGGAGATCGCTACCAGAGTACCGACTTCTTGGAGGGTCTGTGTGGACTACAGACGATTGAATGAGGCCACCAAGAAGGATCACTTCCCGCTACCATTCATTGATCAGATTATCGAGCGGCTAGCTGGGAAGAGTCATTATTGCTTTCTTGACGGGTACTCTGGATATAATCAAGTGGCCATTACACCCGAAGACCAGGAGAAAACGACATTCACCTGTCCGGTTTGGGACTTATGCTTTCAGACGGATGCCCTTTGGTCTATGTAACGCCCCGGCGACATTCCAAAGGTGCATGTTGTCCATCTTCTCGGACATGGTGGGTGACTGTTTAGAGGTCTTCATGGATGACTTCTCGGTCTATGGCGACGGGTTTGACGCTTGTCTTGACTGCCTAGACCGTGTGCTCAAGCGCTGCATTGAGGTCAACCTTGTTTTATCCTGGGAGAAGAGTCATTTCATGATGAACTCAAGGGACGGTCCTTGGTCATATTGTCTCCAACAGGGGCATGGAGGTCGATCCAGCTAAGGTGGATATCATCAGAAAACTCAATCCACCGTCCAATCTACGTCAGTTACGGTCTTTTCTGGGGCATGTCGGTTTCTACCGACGGTTCATTCAGGACTTCAGTCGAATTGCCCGACCGCTTACTGACTTGCTCACCAAAGACACCGAGTTATTGTCAATGATAAGTGTCTTGAATCTTTTGAGACTCTCAAAAACTGTTGTTTCAGCTCCTGTCCTTCAGCCACCCGATTGGTCTCTCCCATTCGAGATCATGACGGATGCTTCATATTTTGCCGTTGGGGTTGTGCTCGGACAGAGGAGGGATGGATTACCCTTTGCCATTCACTACGCCAGCCGGACTTTGGATGCCGCGCAGCGGAATTACACGGTGACTGAGAAAGAGATGCTGGCTGTAGTATTCGCTCTTGATAAGTATAGATCTTACATTCTCGGATCTAGAGTGACCATTTACACTGATCATACCGCCATCCGGTACTTAATGGCCAAGAAGGATGCCAAAGCACATCTTACCAGATGGATCCTTCTACTCCAGGAATTTGATATTGAAATTAAGGATAAGCCTGGAGTCAAGAATGTGGTGGCGGATCATCTCTCCAGATTGGAGAATCTTGAGGAATCTGAGCCCAGTGCACCTATTACAGAGATATTCCCAGATGAGGCGATCTTGGCTGTCACCTCGCTCCCATGGTATGCTGACATTGTGAACTATCTTGTAGCCAAGACGGTTCCACAAGGTTGGCCCAGGCAGAAACTTGAGACCTTCCTGGCGAAGGCCAAGTTTTACCATTGGGAGGACCCCGTCCTTTATCATGAAGGAGGGGACAGTATCTGGAGGAGGTGCATTCCTCAAGAAAAGCATCATAGTGTCCTCACATACTGCCACAAGCTTGAGGCAGGAGGACATCATTCTGGAAAAAGGACAGCATAGAAAGTGCTTCAATCCGGCCTATGGTGGCCTACTCTCTTCAAGGATTCTGATGAGTTCGTGAAGAGATGTACTGATTGTCAGAAAATGGGAACCTGCAGACAGAGAGACATGATGCCCATGCAACCCATTCACTTTTGTGAGGTTTTTTGATGCATGGGGGATTGATTTCATGGGTCCATTTCCTAAGAGTCAGGGATTCGAGCATATTTTGCTCGCTGTGGATTATGTCAGCCGATGGTTGAGGCCATCCCCGCCCGAGCCGCAGATGCTAAAACCGTTTGCAAATTTTTGAGGAAAAATATCATTTTACGGTTCGGGGTACCTAGAGTCTTGATTTCAGACGGGGGGTCTCACTTCATCAATGACAAAGTCAGGGCCCTTGCAGACGAGTTCGGCATTGACCATCAGGTTGCCACTCCATATCACCCTCAGACTAATGGTCTTGCCGAAGTATCGAATCGGGAGATAAAGACAATCTTGCAGAAAGTTGTCCGCCCAGACCGAAAGGATTGGTCACAGCTTTTGGACTCGATCTTATGGGCTTATCGGACCTCTTTCAAGAATCCATTGGGGACGTCTCCCTTTCATCTCGTCTATGGCAAGCCGTGTCATTTACCAGTGGAAATTAAGCACAAATCTTTTTGGGCAGTTACTGAGTTGCTTTTAGATCCCGAGAGTATAGGAGACCAGAGAAGAGATGAATTGGCAGCCCTGGAGGAACTGAGAGACACAGCCTTTTCGAACAGCCTACAGTACAAAGAGAAAGTAAAGACATGGCACGATTCCCATATCAGCCATAAACAGTTTGAGCCAGATCAGAGAGTATGGTTGTTTGATTCCAGGCTGAAATTATTCCCAGGGAAGTTGCAGAGCAAGTGGAAAGGTCCGTATGTGGTCAGGAAGGTACATGATAATGGCAGCATCGACATATCTGAACCGTCATCTTCCTCTACCTTCCGCGTCAATGGTCAACGACTGAAATTATATCTAGATCATGATCCGCCGACCATTGACGTTGCCCCCATTCTTCTAGTATGAGATGTGTCCTTTGATTCTGATCATCTGCATCTCATACATGGTGATCAATTCTATCCTCCGCTGTACAGATCCATCTGTTCATATCACTCGGTCGTCTGTTTATTTATTTTCTTCTTTTCTTCTTTTCCTTTTCTATCTTCTTTTTCTATCAAAAAGGTGCCGCCCTTGTAGACAGTTTTCCATACTTAGGATGTACTTTGTCCTAAGTATAGGGGGGTTGGCACCTCGAGTTGTTCTATCCTTTTCGGTCCTCTCCATTGTCTCCTCTTCTTGTCTATACTTAGGGATATTTTACCCTAAGGGGGAGACAATCTGAGTACGATCTGTTCATTCCCACCCTTGACCCTCCTTGCGTTGTGTACAGTCTGCTATACTTAGGATTATTTGATCCTAAGCATAGGGGGGACGGTCAACTTCTCATTCGATTGATTCATTCATTCATTTATTCTTTATTCTTTAGACTTGTATATACTTAGTACGAGTTATGTCTTCTCTTTTCTCTCCGATCTATGAGGACATAGCTCGAGCTAAGTATAGGGGGGTCGTATATACTACGTATATACTTTAGCCATAACTCGTACTTTCGTATTTTCTTAATAATATGGCTAAAAAATTCTTTAAAATTCATTAAAAATCCCTAATTAAAAGGTGTTTTGTTCCTCAAATTCTTTTTGTATTTACTGATTAATAAATCAGGTGAAAATGTTTTTTGCAAAATGTTTGAAAAATAGTTTGAAAATCTTTGTGAACATCTATTGAAAACTATTTTGAAAATATTTTGTTACATGTTTTCAACCTGTGTGAAAGTGTGTGGATTGTAAAAATTTCTTTTCTTTGTGTGAAATAAAATGTTTGAAAAATGATTTGCAAATGGTTTGAAAAATGGTTGCAAAAATTTTTTGAAAAATCTATATATACTGTTTTGAAAGCCTTTGCAAAATGATTTTCAAATGTGTGTACATGTTTGTAAAATGTTTGTAAAAATTATTTTGGACTATAGTTTTCAAAAATTGTGTGAAAAGCTTGTGTCAAATAAGTTTGAGGAATATATACATCATACCTAAAATCCACTATAGCTATATATGTATAAAATTGATCACTTACCCTTGTAAATTCTTAAAACCCACTTCTTGTATATATAAGAAGCACTCCCGTGTACATATTTTAACCTATTTTTCAGCCAAAATCTTTTTGTTTTCAAAAAGCCCAAAAACATTTGCAAAATTAAAATCCAAAAACATTTGAAAAAACTTTTTGAAAAATACAAAAAAATGCATCTGCATATGCATGCATCATATTTCCAAAAATCCATAAAAAGTTCAAAATCTTGAAAATTGCATCACAAAAATATTTTCTGCATTGCATGTGCATAGCATTCGCATTTTTCGGATTGAGTTTGATAGTTGAACAAGTCTAAGTAAAATCCGGAGATTGGAGCTTGATTGGACCTTAAAATCTACCTAATAACAGGAACCTTATAGGAACTGAGTTTGAGGTACTTCAGGTCTAGTTGACTTAATTCTTTGAGGATCACGGGACTTGGTTCAATGGATTCTTGACTGCCTAAGTAGAGTATTTCGGAGCACACGCACGACTCTTGTTGATAATGACCTAACTTGGACACCTGCACCTTTCACATGGCTCAACTCAGTTGGAGTGGTGAGGGAATTGGATTTGCCGGTATGAGACGCACACAAGTGGAAACACTTGTCCTCCTCTAGGGAGGGAAGTGCACCCCAACCCGTCCAGTGATTAGGAAGTCTAAAGACAGGAGGCTGTGGGTTGCGATAAAGCTTCAAAAGAGGGATAGTCTACTGGCTCAATAGGAAAAACTCCTTATGTAAATGCTGTTGTATATAGTATTCAAAAAAAAAGTTCAGGCATGTACAAAAATAAAAAGCCTGCAAGTATGTACAAAGTCAATAAGCAAGCTTGAGTTCCAAAGTCAAATGTGTGAGCCTGCAGCAGGATGACTCGACTACACTGGTCTTGCATCCCGGGATAGGTAGCTACACTGCCTACCGTCCATTCTTCTCTTCACCCCCTCCTCTTGAGCTGGTTGCCACTTGAACTTAGAAGGGAATACCCCGCTCCTCGAGGATGGAGTTGCTGGATTGGGGAATCATTGGGTTGTCGTACTGGAGAAGTCAGTTTCTTTGTCATTCTAGTTGAGGAGAGCCACCATCACTTACACTGTACGAGTCAGATTCATAGTCGTAAGAGTTTGCGTATGCGTTGAAGTATTTCTGACCTGGCTATTGAGGAGACTTGGACAGAGTTTTGGGATTCTCAAGGACTGTTGGATTTCAAACACGGTCCTCACTAAGGTTCCGCCCGCACTAAAATTCCAAAGGTCCGACTTAAGCTCCAAACTTTGATTTTGTGAAGACAAGTTTGATAACCAAACTAAATCCAAGTTCTTCTTTTTCTTTTCTTTCTTTTTCTTTTTGCACTTATTGCATAAGTGTTTGCTAGGGACTAGCAAAGGTAAAGTATAGGGGGATGATGAATCCACATTTCATCATCTTTATTCTATCATTTTGGCATCAAAAACCCTAGCAAATGCCTGAAAATAGCATTAAAATAGAGCATCTTAGCATCCATGCATGTGCATTCAGATAGTGTATAAAATACTGTAATTAAAGCCAAAATTATAGAATAAATAAAGAAAATAAAAAGAATAAAATATTGTAAATATTTTATGACCCAAAACCCCCGAGACCTAGGCATCCTGATGAATAGGTCGACAAGGAACAAAGTAGGGGGAGATAAGGTCAGAAATACAGATAAAATACCTATATTTCTACTCAGTGAGCCCTTGAGTCATTGATTAGTAAACGTCACGGTGATGGTGACGGTCGGGACCTCTATAAACCAAGTAGAAAACGGGGCTTTTACCCCATTCTGAGACCGGCTTTTCGCAGGCGGTTGGGCTATCCCCGACTTTGATAGGCGGGTTCTTTATTTCATTTTGGGACCTATTTTTGGTTCCACTTTTTATACATCAAATAAAGAAACTTTGTACATGAAAGTTGTAGATAATTTAACAAAGAAAAAATACAAAATTGATTTCATAGAAAAATAATGTTCAGATAAACGTTATGGTCTGAATAAGAATCCTGAATCCCAACTTCCCATACCCGTATCTCACAACTGACAACTCCAAATGCAGCATACTCACCTTTAATTGTATATAGAATAAAATAATCTATCCAATGGTGGTGGTTTCGCATTTGGCGGGGTTACAGTTTGAAAGTTGAGTTTTGGACCCCTATTGTATACCCGTACTGAATAAAATATTCAATTTATTCTTTATTCATTATTTATTCATTTTTATATTTTTATAATTATGTAAATATTACTTGTAATATATATGTGTACTAAAATCAGAATAAAATGCAAAGAAAATACAAAAATAAAAAATACTTGTATAAAGGATACATAGGTATACTGCCTATACATATACCTGTACAAAACACTCTTAGATTTTATTTGATATACAAAATGCTTCAATAAAATAAAATAAAAATATACTTAAGTGTATAAAAGTATTTCATAATTTTAGAAAATAATAAATACAAATAATAAAATTGAAATCCACAAAATAAAAATAAAATACTAAAATACCTAGGTAATATACCTATATGGGGTCAAAAAGGTAACTTGTAAAAATATAACTCATAAAAATAATTAAAAATCACGATAAAATACTACACAAAATAACGAATATTTTTATTTTATAATCATAATTTAATTCGGCCTTTTTCTATTTTTAAATGAATTATTAAAACATTTCCGCAGGGTTTTTCCTGGTTGGTCCACGTGGACCAACCAGGGGGGCGGGCCTTTGTTGACTCTGGTCAACTGCCTGCCCTTCACCCATGTGCGCCTGTCAGAGGTTGGTTTTGACCTATCTTCACCCTTTTTTCGAGGTCACCCCTTTCATCAAATCATGAAACACTCTTCATGACTTTTGTAGCCCTTCTATCAAGGATGCCCGTCCAAGCTTCATCTTGGGTTGTGGATCATCGACGCGTCTGTGGTACCTCGTTCTTCGAACCCCTGTCACCTCGGGTCAACCCACTTAAAACTAACCCCCCACCTTTCGATTCGAATTCGAACACCTTCGGTCCACCCCTCGCGCCTACTCCGAGCTCCAGCGCTTCCTGGAGGTGACAGCTCCACCGCGAAGCCATCAGCCAAGGCAGCCGAGGTCGGAGGCGCTTCCACCACCTCCCGCAAAGTCGCCGGTCGAGGTACCCTTCTTCCCTCTGGCCCCGGCCATTGAGGTCTCTCCCCGCTCTTCTATTCAGCCCTTTTTACTCCTGTTAGCGTTAGGATTAAAAGCCCTATCAAAAATCCAAGTTCCATCGACTATCTCAACCGATCAAGCACCTTGGCCGGAGTGCAACTCCGGCCGTGCAACCACATCTTGATTCGCCCCTCTCCCCGACCATCCAAGGGTCCGGGCAGTTTGCCCTGGACCCTTTGACCATTTTTGCAGGTCAAAGGCCGAAGTGAAGACACCTGGAGGCGAGTTTTGAAGCTCGCCGGAGCTAACGAAGCTCTCCAGCTCCGCTAGCCACCAGCGAGCACCACGGCCACCGCAGTGGCTTTTTGACGCCACCAGGAGATAGAGGAGGACCAGAGGAGGCTCCAGCCCAATTTTGAACCCCAGAAGCCACCGGAGTCGGCCGGAGGAGCTCGAGGAATCTCGCCCAGCCGGGGCTCCGCCTTGTTCTTCCAGCCGCCCTCCGCCACCGTCCGATCAGGGCACCCCCTCCAGATCGCACAGTAGCCGTTGGATCGCGCCACGCCTCGACCGTTGATCTTCCCTGGAGATCTAATCTCAGCCGCGGATCCACGAAGCGTCATCGGCTCCGTCCATAGCTCGCCACGTGTCAAGTGGCAACGTCATCGCCGTCGGATCACGCGTCGAGGGTATTTTGCATCTACACCCTCGCGCCTTTTTGTATTTATTATTTAGTATTTAAACTTTTGTCTGTAGTGTAATATTTTTGTAATATTTGCACAAAGACCCTCAAGCTTTACATATTTGCACTTAGGTCCTATGCCACGTCACCTCACGTGACCTGTACACGTGAGGTGTGGGCATTTTGCAGAGGGACCCTCGGCTTTGTTTGTATTTCGTTTTAGTACCAAAACTGTGACATCACGTGTTATATTTTTGGATATTTTGCACGTAAGCCCCCAGGGTTTTGGATTATTGCATTTTAGTCCTCGCCAGGCACGTGCAAGTCACGCGCCCTGGTGGGAAAATTGCTAGTGTACCCAGGCAGGTTTTGTAATTGTGTTTTAGTGCTATAAATCAAATATTCAGTTCAATATTTTGTGTAAATTTGCACGTATGCCCCTGGATGTTTGAGAAATTGCATAAATACCCCTGCCAGGCCTGTTTATTGATTGGATGCTTGTTGTATTTATTTGAACTATCATTTTAAGTTCAAAAATTCCACAAAAATAGGGTTAAGCTCCTGGATATGTGTACTTTGATGCTATCAATTTAGTTTTTGATTTTATTTTATTTTTATATTTATTAAAAACCAAAAACATGCTTTTTCTTTACTGTCTAGCTTAGAAAATGCTAAAAAAATATTAAAACACTTCGAAAATTACAAAAAAATTACCTACTATCTATTTTATCCTATTTTAGTGTCAGTCTAAAATCACTAAAAATCTCAAAGGAAAAACACTAAAAATTTAAAAACACTCTAAAACTTCAAAAATATATATAAAATCAAGGAAAACTCCAAAAAATACAAACTCAACTCCTATTTGTTGCATTTTTCAGTAGCTTTATTTGAAAATTATTTTGAAAAATTTTGAATACTGGTTGCTATTTTTAAATCCCATTTTACTCACAGCCAACATCTATTTCACTGATCTGACTTATTTCAGTAATTAAAAATACCAAAAACACCTTGAAAAATCCCCAAAAATTCCAAAAAAAGTAAAAAATCCTAAAAATACCAAAAATATTTTATTTCTGAATTTTAGGATATTTTTGCATATTTTTATAAATATTTTATCTTCCTTTCATCACATTGTCTTTATTTTCCAACATTGAAAATTAAAAAAATATATATAAAATATAAATTATAAAAATCAGAAATTAAAAATCAAAATATAAAATTAAAAATTAAATTAAAAATTAAAAAAATAAAAATTAAAAACCCACAAAAAAATATTTGCTTGCCTGCTTAGTATAGACACTTCACACACACACACACACTCGTGCACAATATTTTGAACTACCCTGCTTGCTCCCTGTGTTCGAACTCTCTGCATACTTGCCCTTTACACCATTTGTGAAGAGTTAAAAATAAATTTTAACTCCACATTAGTTCTAATTTATTGATCTTTAGTGTGGGTTAATTGTTGATTAATTTCAGATTTTGTGTGGTCAAACACCGACTGTTGACTCGCCTTGTGAGTCGATACAACCGCATCGATTTTTGAGATTATCAATAACCCTTGGAGAGCATACAACCAACTAATCAATGAATAATCAAAGGAAGAAAGTTCGTCCTTGCGAGGACCATCAAGGTGAGCGGACTCGAGGGAGTCCTAGCAAATAGGTCCCAAGATTCGACAAATCATATACGATCAAGGTAGTGGGGACCAGGAAGTATAACAGACGACTCAGTTCCGTGCTCCAACAGAAAGGAGGTACAATCAGCAAGTGAAATCTGAGCGTAAAGAAAGTGTCGTACCCTCCCGCAGACAGTCCCCAGGGAGTAATGCAATCTAAGCAAAGAATAGTCAGATCAAATCTCAGCCTTGCGAGGGTCGTCAAGGAGATAGGGCTCGAAGGAGATTGGATCCATCAGACGGATCTTCAAAGGTGGTCTCGGTAGGCGACAGATCAGCTACCCAACAGAAGAGACTGATAGATATAGAAAAATGTCATAGTCTCTCGCGGAGAGTACTATGAACTAATCAGTGAATAATCAGTAAAGCGAAACTCATCCTTGCGAGGACCATCAAGGAGAGGGGACTCAAAGGAGTCCAGACAAGTCGATATTGTGCTCTGATAGATCAGATGCATAATTAGGGGGGAGACCGACATTCATATCAGATGACTCAGCTTCGGGTTCCATCAAGATGGACACCCAATCAATAAATGAAACCAAAGTCCTTCAATCTGTTGCATCCTCCCACAGACAGTCCCCGGGGTGTAATGCAATCCAAACAAGGAATAATCAGAAAGGTGAAACTCATCCTTGCGAGGATCGTCAAGGAGAGAGGTCAATGAAATTGGCCTCGTGTGCCGATAGATCGGGTATACAATCAGACATGGAGACCAAGCAAACAAATAAGATGACTCAGTTCTGTGCTCCAACAGATAGGCAGCACAAATAGTGAGGTAACCGAGCATAAAGCATGTGTTGCATCCTCCCGCAGACAGTCCCCAGGGAGTAATGCAAGCTAAGCAAGGAATAATCATAAAGGTCAAACTCATCCTTGCGAGGACTGTCAAGGAGAGAGGTCCACGAAATTGGCCTTGTGTACCAATAGATCGGGTACACAATCAGACATGGAGACCAAGCAGACAAATCAGATGACTCGGTTCCGTGCTCCAACAGATAGGGAGCACAAACGGTGAGGGAACCGAGCGTAGAGAATGTGTTGCATCCTCCCGCAGATAGTCCTCAGGGAGGGATACAAACTTGGTCAATCAAATCATGGGATCGCTGGCATCATATCTCAGGTCCTCAAAATCAAGCAATCAATCCTCAGGAGTGCATAAGATCATGTAAGGGACAAAAGATCCAAGCTCATTAGTAGCACTGCGGTCCCTTGAATTAATCAAATCAGCATAGATGTCACAAAATATGAGCAAAAATCCTCTAAGTGCCATGGGTGGATGGACGAGTCAGGAGATCGAGGATGGGTCAATCAAGGAGATGAGTGAGATCATGTGGGTTCGGTCACCGTCACTATGAAGTCCAAATCCATATAGGCCATCAAATCTCTTAATCAAGACGGAAGGAACATCAAAATAGATCGATCATTCATAGCTCATGAAATCATCATCAAATCATCACACCATATCGCATCCTCAATCTAGTGTGCGTGATCAAAAATCCTCAATAACGATTCACATCTAGTAATTGTGCATCATCAAAGACCTCAATAAGCTCCAAGCATATACTAAAAATCATATCCATCAAAGTTAGCCCATCAATCTCAGCATCCTCAAAAGTGTGCCCAACTTACTCAAATCATCAATAGAAGTCGCAAAACCTCGATGTGGGCTATATCAGTAAGCACGGCAATCCCGGGTAAGAGAAGAGATGACACGAGGGATACAAGGAGGGTAGGTGAGATGAAAGCGGTCACAGTCAAAATTGTGTTTCATACAAGGCAGGAACACATCCAAAATTATGGTTCAAGGAGAGGGTCACCTCGAATCGGACTAGACATGGGTGATATGGGTGAAGAGAAAAGTCGCAAGATCCGGCGAAGTCGATGAAGTTCAAGACCCAATCACGACTCGAATGCAAATGAGGAGATGTATGGATAAGGGATATAGAAGGACTCAGTGATGAAAAATACGCACATACACTGGACTGGAGACTCTAAGAATGAATGAAACGTAGATGGATCCAAAGTCACAATCAATACACAAAGCAAACCCCCAGTTCACCTACTCAACACATTGAAGATCGAGATGTGGTTTTTTTATCTTATCGAGTTAGGTGATCATCCAAAAAGTTGTACACACCGCAGACAAGATTGAGATTTGGGCCCTAATCCTTAGCGTGTATGTGAGAATAAAATGCGCATACAAGGAGGGGGTTGCTCTCCCAAAGACAAGGAATCCATTACATTTTATTTCAGAGATCAAGTAGAGTTAGCTATCCTGATTTTATTTATGCTATCACTTTTTTGTTTATTTTTCATTGCATGAACCTAACGAGATTCCAATTCCATTTAACATCCCAGATGAGCAAAATCAGAGGGAGAAGGTCGGAAAAGCCATGCAAGTCGGAAATCGATGATGCATGCCAAGTTAGAAGACTTACAGTGCTTCCTAGCTCTCTCCATCCGGGATGCAAGACAGAATTGAAAACCTATGATACATGAGATGCAATCCGATGAAACCGCCCTAGGATAGTAATTGCTATTATCGTGAAGAACCACATGCTAAATATCTAGAGATAAGATCCAAAAGTCTGGTTTATGAAGTGCACCAGTGTTCGCCACAACGGATCCTGCAAGCGCCATATAGCTCTTCTCTCGGCACTCAATCTCAAATCCAAATAAATAGCAATTCAAAATTTGACTAAGTCCAGAAGCGAAGCTATAGGTACATGCACTTCTAGGCTAAGGCCCATTCACACAAAATAAATAAAACAAAATTCGAAAACAAATAAAAATAAAGCGAGAAAAACACGAGAAAACCGACGAGGCCCCCAAGGAAACAATCCCTCGAGCAATGGACCTCGTGAAGTCGAAGTACCTGTAAGAGTCCTGAAATATTACAATAATCTAATGTCTCTCTCTCACATAAATATACATAAAAATACAAAAATAATGAACTAGTCTTCAAAAAATCTTCTCCATCCGCCCTTGATGCTCTCTCTTGTCAGTCGAGCAAGAAAGTCTGACTCCACCTTGCTTAGGTGCACCGGTCCTCCTTTGAGGTCCTCCTTCGTGCAGCAGTCCCTCGCATCAAAGACAAACAAAGCGGGTGGTCAGAACAATCAATAATTAATATCAAATAATTATTGAGAAATAAATACTGATAAAAATAAATAAACAATGCAATAATGAATGGACAAGAGAAAAGAGACAAAACAAAATAAGCTCTAACTATGCGTCGTTGCTCCTCGGCAAAGGCACCATTTGATAAAGAGGATTTTGTGAGGGTCTGTTAATCAAACTCAATTAGCGTCGTTGAGGTGACCGCTCGAGAAAACCCAACTTTAATCAACAATTGACCCACAACAAGAAAGAATCAAACAACTAAAATCAAAAATGTGTGTGGAGTTAAAATTTATTATAACTCTACAACAATGTGTATAGCATGTAAGTACGTGTAGAGGTCGAACACTAGGAGCAAACGGGAGGAGGAGGCAAAAATACAATGCTCAAAATTTGGCCTTTTATCTCTTGTCCATTTTATTATTTTTGTGGATTATTAATTATATTTTTTATTTTTATTTTTTGTTTTATATTTTTATATTTTGATTTTTAATTTTCTGATTTTGTGTTTCTTTTTATATATTACATATTTTTTTATATTTTCTTTTTCTTTAAATATATATAATATAGCCTATATAATTTTTATATACAAAATATATAGTGGTATTTTTATAAAGACTAATAAATATAAATAAAATTCAAAAAATAAATTGTTTTTGGGTTCTTTATATTTTTCTAATTTTTTATTATTTTCTAGGAATTTTTTTGCTAATTTTCATGAATTTTTAAAGTCAAAATCTCAAATAAAGGATTAATTAAATACTTGAGATTGATTTGGATTTTAAAAATAGTAAATAAAGTCCAAAATTATCCAAATCAATTTTATTATATAAAGATTTATATAGATAAAATTATAACCCAGAAAAGGATATTTTTGGATTTTCTAAGAATTTTTAAGATGTTTATAAAAGATTTTGGGGTTTTCGATTTTTAGGGTTTTATTTTTTCATTTTTAGTGATTTTTGATCTGTAATTAAAATAGGATAAAATATACTATATATACTTTTTGAGAATTTTTAAAGACGTTTTGATTTTTTGGTATTTTATACTAACACATGGATTAATTAGGCTCTTTTCATTTTTAGTAAATAATTAAAATACCCAAAAATGCACCAAGTGAACACATGGCATGAAAGTATAAGGCATGAGGTATTTTTCACTATTTTTGTTTATTTTCAGGAGCTCAATAGGTATTTTTAATAAATAGATAAAATGCCATAAAATATATGTCCTGGAAGGGGAAAAATACAAATAAAATAAGCTACCAGGGCTCAGATGCAATTTTTCCAACGTAATAAAACACATATTTAATTTTTAAAGGCTAATTTACAATATGCAAAAATACCAGGGTGTACTTTGCAATTTTCCCCCAGTCACGTGGGACTACACATGAGGCTGGGAGGGGCCAAAGTGTAATTTGCAAAACATAAAGAGGTCTCATTAAAAAATCCCAATTTATTTACAACGCTAACTTTTATTTACAAGACTAAATAATAAAATACAATAAGGCAGGGCTAAGTTTGCAATTTACTCCTTTATTACGCGGATCCGACAGTTGATGGGATTCCACTTAACACATGTTGTGCATCCGATGGTTGGTACTTGTTTGCGGCTGGACGTCGTAGATTAGATCAGTGAAGCTAATCTGACGGTCGAGGTGTGGCGTCATCCAACGGTGAGGATCAAAACTGAGGCCTCCTTCATCCGATGGCAGGGATGGACTGAGGAAGAACAGGGAAGAAACTCGCCGCTGGCGAGTTTCATCCGACGAAATCTCCCTCCCCCTTTAGTCTTTGCTTCTCCAAAGGGGGTCTGAACACTCCTGGAACCGTCGTCAATCAGCTGAGGGCTGCAAAATGCTCAGGCGTGTGCCAGAGCTCCTCCGCGAGAATGAGGAAGTGCAAGGATCCCATGTATCAGGATCTCGACAAAATCGACCCCTTGGGGGGTTATTTGTCCTCAAGCACCTGCAAGAAGAGTTCGCGATAGCACAAAGGGGTTCTGGGGCTTTTATTTGGTCAGAATGGGTGGAAGGTGGAGTGAGAGGAGCTCGTCCGACGGGTGGTGGAGGTGAAGGAACCAATCTCCAGATCGAGCCTCGATCTGGGTGAATGGGAGGAGGTGGTGCATCGAGAAACGTCTAGAAAGAGTATGGAGGTGGTAGCGGGGGTTGGAGATAGGCGAGGTACGGTGGAAAGGAGTTCGCCGGAGCGAAGCTCCTACGAACTACGAAATGGCCTAAACTAGCTAACTAACTACTTAAAACACGAATTGAAATGCATAAAAACGATCGTACAATTAAACCTAAGATAATGAAAGTAAAGGGGCACAGCTCTTACCTGGTCGGGTGGCCAAGGAGCAGAGGTCACTGGCGTGGGTGGCCTGGATGCATATCCTCCTCCTCCAGCTGATCCAAGACCTCCAGGGGACTCCTTCTGTCACAAGGATACACACTTTGGCCGAAGGCATGGGCTCAAGGAGTTGGGGATGACCAAGATTGAGTAGACGAGAAGATGGGGTTATTTATACACAAGAGCAGCACCCTTATTGACCGGACGAGATCAAGGGAATCGAGCTATGTACAGGAGATCTACAAGGCTGGCGTGGATGTACAATGATCGAAGAGTAAATCTTATGAAGGAACTGGGGGAGATTTATCGATGAGATCCCCGGGAAAAATGGAGGAAATCGCAGGAAAAGATGGTTCTGATGGGAGCAGGCGCTGAGGGGACAGTTGACCAGGGGTCAACTTTTGATGTGACCCCATTGGGCCGCGTCAGCATGCTACATGACAAAACTCTGGGTTTTATTAAAAATTAATTAATTAAAAATAGAAAATAATTTTTTTGATTTTTTTATTATAGAATAAAATTGTTTATTATTTTATTTAGTATTTTATTACGATTTTTATTTATTTTTTGGTGTATTTTATTAGTAGTTAACTTTTAATAGTGTATTTATAGGTATATTTTCCTATATTTTATGCATTTTTATTTTTATTTTATATATTTTATTTTATTATTCTATTCTTTTATTTTATATATATAACTTATTTTATGAGTATAAATATATTTTTATTTTATTTTTATGATATTATTTATACACTTAAATAAATGGATAGGTATATTTGTAGGTATATTTATAGGTACTTTACCTATGTATTATATGCATCTTTTTATTTTAATATCTTTTAATGAGTTTTATTTTGGTTTTGTATTTTTAATAGAATATAGATAATATATACAATATTACAAAAATATAAAGGATAAAGAATAAAAGAATGAAATCCACCTTTATCTATATACAAGTATAACATAGGTATTTTGTCTATGTATTTATAGCTTATTTTATTTTATTTTTCTTTTTGGTTTTATTTTAATTTTAATATGCACAGATGTCATAAATAATAATTACAAAATTATAAAAATATAAATTTGTGAAAATAATGAATAATGAATAATTTGAATATTTTAATCTATATAATACACAATGAGTGTCAAAAACCTAACTTTCACTCAGTAACTCTAAAAAATATAAAACCAGCATTAAATAGCTTGTGAAAAGTTATATACAATTAGAGGTGATTTTGATATGTTTTGAGTTTTTATTTGAAAGATATGGGTCTGGGAAGTTAGGTTTTTGGCTATTTATTTTGTGTATAAAATGAACACTGTGTATTATTTTTGAACAAACTCAATTTTGTATTTTTATTTACATTATTATGTACAACTTTCATGTACAAAGTTTCTTTATTTGATGAATTAATAATAAAGAAAAAATAGGTATCAAAATGAATAAATAACGAATAAAAGAATTGGGTTTTTATTCCATTTTTGGCCCTTAGCTCCCCTTACTTTATTCCTTGTCGACCAACTCAATTCTTGACTTGGTCTCAGGGTTCAGGGTCATAAAATATCTTCAATATTTTATTATTTTTCTGTTATTCTCTTTATTATATAATTTTGGCATTAAAAACTTTATTTTATATACAAATAATACAATAAATAATGAACGCTATTTTGTACAAAAAATTGCTATTTACATGCATTAGCTGGGCTTTTTAAGGCAAAAACAATAGAATAAAGGTGATGAAATAGAGATTCATCACTTGTACTTTCGTATTTTTAATAATAATTATGGCTAAATATACTTATTAAGATTCATTAAAAATACTTGATAAAAGATGCATATTATTCCTCAAATTATTTTTGTATTTACTGATTAATAAATCAGGTAAAATTATTTTTGTAAAATATTTGAAAAATAGTTTGAAAATATTTTTTTAAAACTTTTTGAAAATTATTTGGAAAATATTGTGTTTAATATTTTCAACCTTTGTAAAAATATTTTGTTTGTAAAAACTTATTTTATTTGTGTGAAATAAAAAATTTTGAAAAAAATTTTGCAAATGATTTTGAAAATGGTTGCAAAAATATTTTGAAAATTCTATATATACTGTTTGAATCTTCAGGCGAGTCGAGGAGGCCTTAAAGCGGCTCCACCATCTCCGCCGACCACCGACGTCGAGGTTTTCCTCCTTTGGTCTCCGGCCATCGAGGTATACCCCTTCTCCCTTTCCTTTTTGCTTCATTTTATTTCCTGTAGTCGTAGGAGTAGATTAGACCACTTAGATCCCCTCGCTGATCGCTAAATCATCATCCATCGATCCATCGTTGGAGCGCACCTCCGGCCGAAGCTCCTCCACCTTCCATAGCCTTCATCCGACCACCGTCGCACCTCCGCGGGGTCCGGGCAGTTTGCCCTGGACCCTCTCACCCCTTTGTGTAGGTCAAAGCGCAATCAAAGCACCTAGGACCATTTTGCGTAGTTCGCCGGAGATATCTGGAGCTCCGAGCTCTGCCGCCTTCACGCTAGCACCACAACGCTCCTCCGACAAACCTGGGTACTCCAGCACCTAGCCTGACCTCCCAGGAGCACCCCGGCCATTTTTGCATGCTTCCAGACCACCGGAGGCCCGAGATCGAGTTCGGGGAAGTTCGCCCCGCCGGCGTTCATTCCTGTTCTTCCACCTCGCTCCTCCGTCGTCCGATCAGAGGCCCGCTCCAGTTCGATATGTAGCCGTTGGATCTTGGCTCGCATCAACCGTCGATCTCCTCGCCAGATTTGATCTCAGTCGATCATCGTCGAATCGTCATCGGTCGTCCCCGAAGCGCCACGTGGATAAGTGAAGGACGTCCGCCGTTGGATCGCTAGGCTTTGGGTATTTTTCACCTTTGAGCCCGGCCATTTTGCATTTTATTTTTAGTCCTTAAACTTCCAGGCGTAGTTTAAATATTTTTGTAATATTTGCATTTAGACCCCCTTGCTTTTAATATTTGCATTTAGGTCCTGTCCACGTCACCTTACGTGACCTGTGCACGTGGGGTGGTGGGTATTTTGCATAGGACCCCTCTGGGTTTGTTTATTTCATTCCAGTTCATGAATGTTTCATTTAAGTTATAAAATTTTGGTAAAATTACATGTTAGCCTCTGGAGCTTTGTAATATTGCAAAAATACCCCTGCAAGGTAACGTGCCCCGTGCGCGTGAGTTTGGACATTTTGCAGAGACCCCCCTCCGGGTTTGGGTATTTATATTTAGTCTAGAAACTTATGTTTAATGCTATATATTTTTGGAAAAATTGCAAGTAGGCCTTTGGAATTCTGTATATTTATGTTTATGCCTTGCTAGTATTGTATTTTTACATGGATGTTTGCATTTATTTCATGCATCATTTTAACTCGAAAAATTACCAAAAAATAACATAAGCTCATGTTGCATTGTTGTTTAATGCCATATTCTTAGCATTTTTATTGCATTTTCATATTTACTAAAAATAAAAAATATGCATTTTCATCCCTGTTTGCATTAGAAAATACATAAAAATTATAAAAAGTCTAGAAAAATTCTTAAAAAAATATATTTCGTGTGTTTTAGCTTTTTTTTCTGACCAAAAATCCCTCAAAATTTCAAAAGAAAACCCCTAAAAATAGAAAAATTCTCAAAATCTTTATAAAAATCTAAAAATTTCATAAAGACTCCAAAAATTATTTTTTGTATCTCTGAAATTTCCTTAACTTATTTTCTATCTATATAAATTAATTTGAAAATTTTCACTCATGTTTGCTATTTTATTTCTATATTTTTGTCTCGAATATATATTGTATTCATTGTTTAGTAATATTTTTGATATTAAAAATACCAAAAAATTAGGAAAAATATAGAAAAATCACAAAAACATTAGAAAAATTTAAAAATCCCCCAAAAAATTTATTTCCTAAATTTTGTTTATTTTTACCTATTTTTCCCTATATATTGTATTCCCTTTTCTTTATTGTATATATACTTCATTATTGAAAAAGAATATATAAAAAATAGAAAATATAAAAAGAAAATAGAAAATCAGAAATTAAAAATCAAAATATAAAATTATAAATTAAAAAGAAAAAAATACGTAAAATTTAAAACCCACCAAAAATAGCATTTGTAGGCATTTGATCACTTTCATATTTTTCTTTGAGCACTATTGCCTTGTCTATCATGCTTGCTCCCTGTGTTCGACACTCTACATATACTTGCACTATACATATATTTTGTAGAGTTATAATAAATTTTAACTCCACATTCGCTTCTCATTGTTTGATTGATATTGTGGGTTAATTATTGATTTAGCCGGGATTTACCGAGGGTCGCCACAACGACTTTGCCTCCGCCTTGTGTGAGGCATTTAGACCTTCGCATTTTCCGCTTCATCAAATGGCGTCATTGCCGGGGAGCAACAACGTTTAGATTGAGATTCATTATTGATTGTGATTATTCGCCTATTTTTGAGCTCTATTCATTTGACATTATTGCTTGACTTGTCTAATCACCCTCTCTTTATACTTTGTGCGAGGTACCGCTGATCGAGGGAGGCACTATATCCAAGGCGCATCTGCACCCACGTGAAGGCACTATCGTCAAAGGAGAATTGGAGGATCTGAGGAGACAGTTGCCATCTTGAGCATTTTTGTTTATTTATTCATTTGTGTAATTTGAAGTGAGAGAGAGACTTTAATTTGTAATAACTTGAACTCTCCAGGACACTTGGGCCTAATTTCCGAGGGTTTGTTCCCTTGGGGTCCTCTTCTATTTTCGTGGTTTTATCGTCGATTTTGTTTTCTTCACTTTTCTTTTATTTTGATTCATGTGGATTTTGGCCCCTAGACATAGGATTTTATTGTGATTGTGACGTAATTGGTTAGGACCCTACACCTAATACTTTGCTTGTGCCTATAGATCGTAAAGGGAACAAATTAATAACTCACAAAACAAAAAGCTATCTTGGTCACTTGAGGAGTCACGTGCTGCTAGAGGCCGTATACAGCATTGGCAGGATCCGTTGTGGCGGACACCGATCGGCATCAGAGACCGGACTCCGACTCCTCTTGTTGACCATTTAGCTACTATTCTTCTCGTGTAGAAATTTTTGTCTAAGGCTGATTTCTTCTTGCATCATATAGGTAGTTTAATTTTTGTCTTTAATTTATGCGCGGATCACCCGACATGTAGAGCGCTGGAGCAAGGTACGCATTTCTATCTCTGCATGCATCATTATGTTTGATCGCGAATCGGCTTTTTCGACTTCCTCCCCCATTTTATTGGACTTAAAATAACCAGGAGATCGAAAAATTCATTAGGAGTTGTCTTTATTTCAGAAAAAATAATAAAAAGTGAAAATCATAAAATTGGGACTGTTAATGCAAACTTGACCTTAAAACTCATCCCACCAAAAATTTTGTCTTAGGGAGAGTAACCCCCTCCTTGTTTGATTTATCTACTGCGAGAGAGTGACCCGACACTAGGATAGAGCCACGCCTAAAATTCTGATTGACTACTGATCGTGGTTAGTCGTTCTCCAGTGAGGATCTCTCTGGTAACTGATAAAGTGGACCACGACGTCCTTAGCAGAGTGAATTAGCGGGAACAACCGGGTTACGGTCCGCAATTCATACTGGCTGCGAAAGATCTAACGTGGATCGGGATAGTCGGCTAGGAAAGTAGGGTTCCTAGCAGCTCGCTCTAACGCTCTGATAGATTGACTGATCACCTAATAAAATTTGACAAGATAACAGACCGAACCTTCACGGTCATCAGCTCAAGAGTTGCGTAGGTGAACAGGGGTTTGTTTTTCACATCTTATTTGCATTCTAGATCTCATCCGCCCTTTTCCAAGTTCAAAATGATGGGAAGGAGCTCCCTTAGGCCACGTCTGGTGGCATCGCTATCAAGCACTCCTCCCTATTCATCTAGGTCGGCTTTGGGGAGCCTAGACTCACTCTTCGAGCCTTAGTTTACGTCCACCCTGTTCCCCCTCGACCACCCTTCTTCTTCTATCAGTCCAGTGGTGTCAGAATTTAGTGCAGAACATAGTTCAAAACATTTGACGACACCTGAGATGGATTCTTTTGACTTTGCAGAAACACCAGAAATGGAAGGCAGAGAGGAACACCCAGATGAGCCGAGACCACCTCCATACATATATGATCAAGCTGCCATCAACAATTCACTGTTAGCCTCCCTGGAAATCATGCAGAGACAGATCAGAGACCAGGGATTGTTCATGGGTGAAATCATGAGGGAGATGCGTGAGGGACAAGAAGAACGAAATGAGGGCGGTGAAATACCAAACGCAGCGGGCGAAGAAGGAGAACCCAACCAGGAGAGGCCACCTCCGAGGACCATGAGGTAGTTGCACAACCCAGGTGCAACCGTCACGCATCGATGGATCCGACTCTCTCCCATCTATGGAGCTTCGAGCTTCGCCCACATACCATTCAGCTACTGCCCAAGTTTCACGGGCTGGCCACTGAAGAACCTCACCTCCATCTGCAAGAATTTGAAATGATATGCAGTACAATCCATGAAAGGTTTGTGACTGAGGATACCATCAAAATGATAGCCTTCCCGTTCTCTTTGGATGATAGAGCTGCTTATTGGCTGAAACATTTGGGGAGGTACATCGACACTTGGGAGCAACTCCGGAAAAAGTACTTGAACAAGTACTATCCACTCGGTCGGACAAATGCAGCAAGAGCAATGATCAACAATTTCATAATGATCCCCAATGAGCAATTCCATGAAGCGTGGGATCGCTTTAGAGAGCTCATAGATCGATGTCCACACCATGAGATACCACATCCCAATCTTATCCAAAGTTTCTTTTGCGGGCTGACATCGGAGCTGCAGGGGCTTGTAAATGCCCCTTGTGGGGGATCTTATTTCTCCAAGGATGCAGAAGCGATCTGGGCTATCTATGAGCAGATGGCAGAAAATTCTACAGTGATGTCCCAGGGTCGAATCTACTCAAACTCCAAGGTCCCGCCACAAGCCACTTCTTATCACTGCATTGCCAGGATCGATGTTGGGAACCATACTTCATCAGCAGCAGCAGCACAAGATGAATCATCAGCTGCTGACATGGGCATAATCAATGAAAAATTGGACCGCATCAAGATTTTGGAGAAGAAGCAAGGCCAAGGTCTGGCACAGATAGACCAGTTGGCTAAGACCATGAGTGACCTGAAGACTCACATCTTGAGTATTTAGGAGGCACAATCAGCTTCTCATCCGCCTCCCAGGTCACTGGTTGACTCCAGAGGTAGTTGTTCTACCCCACCACCCCCCGCATATAGACAAGTTCACCATGTCCAGGAGGTGCCGGTACAACAGTTACCCCAATATTCACAGCAGCCCCCATCTCAGGACACTAAGATGGTGATTTATCAGCCGGATCAGCCATTGGCAGTACTACTACCTTCACCCTTTGAGCAGGAGCCGTTGATGGAAGTCAATGGGATATGGTACGACTGGCACCCTCAGCAGGCTGGGATTCTTCGTGATCACCCAGGATTCTGTTGGACCATTGGAGGTGCCTCATCCCAACAGCAGTCTCCAGCTCAGGGCAATCATAGTATCCAACACCAGCACCCCCAATACTCCCAACAACAACAGCATTATCAACAGAATCCTCGTCCCGCCTATCAGGGACAGCAGTGGAGGCAGCGGAAGCATCCTTACCAGCAGCAGTACTCCCAGTCTCACTATCATCCTCAGTTCCAGCAAGGAAACACTCTCGGTTCTCCCGCACCAGCCTTGGAGAACCCAGCACTTGATGGTCTCGCCCTCCTTCTCTCCGAACAGCAGGCATCCTTCCGGCGAGAAATGGACGAGTTCCTGCAGGAAATGAGGGACATAATGAAAGGAAAAGCCGCCATACCTGCACAGAGCGAGCCGAACCCGAATAACTTGAAGAGAAAGTCTGAGCAGGTATAGTCTACAGAGGATACCACTCCTAGTGCTTATTTGAATGACATGCATTCTATGTTTGATACTCACTTCGTGTCACTTAGGAGCGGTAGGGAACCAGCCGGCGGTGCCTCATCTGAGGGACAACATCATGGAGAACCTAGAGCCCCAGATGAGGAAAGAAGCGGTGCTAATGCCGCTAATAATGATGATGATGACGGTGGTGCTGACACCACCAAGGATGACCTTCCAGATGACGGTGCTGAGGCCGTCGTAGAACCAGATGCAGGCGGTGGTGCTGAAGCCACCATTTTTGATGTAGGACCAGAGCGCGGTGCTGAGGCCACGAAGGAGAATATTTTGGGTGGTGATGATGCCCCCATTTTGGGTTCGAATGTATTCCAACCTTCCGTATTACCATTTTCTGTATCCTTGTACACTAGGAAAAGACCAAAAAATGAATAAAGGAAAGGTTTCTCCATCAATTCCGAGTCCATGTGTGTTGAACGATGATGTTTGCATGGATTTCAGTCCTTCACAGGGTCAGAAACCATCTCCTAGCCCTCTGTCTGAGGAGAGCCCATCCATCCCCTTCCCTCAAGCACTCCGCTCAGCAAAGGGGAATAAAACAGAAAATCCCAAAAAGAAGGAACGGTTAGAGTTCAGCTAACAGATGATAGACCAATTTTAGATACAACTGACTCTACAAGAGGCACTAGAGCACATCCCCCTTTTCCAAAAGAACCTGAGAGAAAAGACCACCGTACACAGGAGGAGGCGGAACACTAGAGGAGAAATCCATGTGCTGACCTGCCACGTGTTGTGCCATTCAGAACCAATTGCCAGCCAAACGACCTGATGCGGGAGCTCCATATGTCAGATGCCAGATTAGTGAGCAGCCATTCGATCGTACTCTATTAGATAACGGCTCTTCTACCAACCTCCTTCCGGCAGCCTTACTCAACCGATTCGAGTTCGGTCCGCTCCATCGGAGTCGGACAGTCCTTCAGTTTGCTGATAGGTCTATCAAGAGGTTGAAGGGGTTGTTGAGAGACGTGGTCGTCACCATTCAGGGTCTGTAATTACCCGTGGACTTTGTTGTATTGGACATGGAGATCCCTGAATCGGCGACCGATACCCCCATCATACTAGGATGCCCATTCTTGACCACATCCAAGGCGGTAACCGACCATAATAGTGGGAAGGTGTACTTTCGCGTAGAGGGCGAGAGTATACAAATAGAGACGATTGACGAAACCCGAGCGAGAGATTCAGTCTGTTCAGAACCATGCAATGACACAGTGCAGATGACAGATGCAGAGTTAGATGTCCACCATGAGTGTGATTTTGTGATGACCGATGGTGAAGCAGTTTGGCAAGACCCAGAAGCACGAGACCTCGCCTTGTCTACAGACTCAGAATACACACCTTTAGTGGCAGACGAGAGCTCGGAGAGCACACCCTTGGCAGAGGACACTATAGAGGCTGACAGTTGTGGGATGAGTGGAGATACTAATGTTTGTTCAGATTCAGATCCCTCGGAGGCAGACTTTGATTGGAAGGAGTTTTATGCGTATTTGCCATGTCTGTTCCTCGATGAGCCGACAGAAAGGATGGAAAGCGAGCCAGAACAGATGATAGACACACCAACAGGTTTCCCTTCGTTAGAATTACAGGAACAGCAAGAGTTCTCACATGCAGACATGGTTGCTTTCACACATACATATCAGAAGCCAAATTTTCCAGCTTCCACCAAGCCAGAATTGAAGCCTTTACCGCAGTCGCTCAAGTATAGATTCCTTGCAGGAGAACCAGATATGCACCCAGTCATTATCTCAGCAGATTTGACTGGAGAACAAGAATCTCGTCTGATGGAGGTTCTTGAGCACAACCGCAAGGCAATAGGATGGGGTGTGGCTGATCTCAAGGGGATAAGTCCAACCCTCTGCTCCCACCGAATCTACCTCGAAGAGGACGCTAAGCCATCGCGTGAGTTCCAGCGACAGCTGAACCCTAACCTTCGAGATGTAGTAATGAAGGAAATATCTAAATGATGGAGCGCCGATTTTATCTATCCCATCTCCGACTCTAAGTGGGTTAGTCCTTTACATGTGGTACCCAAGAAGACGGGTGTCACTATAGTTGTGAATGAGTCTGGAGAGGAGATCGCCACCCGGATACCCACTTCTTGGAGGGTCTGTGTGGATTACAGACGATTGAATGAGCCCACCAAGAAGGATCATTTCCCACTGCCATTTATTGATCAGATTATCGAGAGGCTAGTTGGGAAGAGTCATTACTGTTTCCTTGACGGGTATTCCGGATACAATCAAGTGGCTATTGCACCCGAAGACCAGGATAAAACGACATTCATCTGTCCATTTGGGACTTATGCTTTCAGACGGATGCCTTTTGGTCTATGTAACGCTCCGGCGACATTCCAGAGGTGCATGTTGTCCATCTTCTCGGACATGATAGGTGATTGCTTGGAGGTCTTCATGGATGATTTCTCGATCTACGGCGACGGGTTTGATGCTTGTCTTGACTGCCTAGACCGAGTACTTCAGCGCAGCATAGAGGTAAACCTTGTACTATCTTAGGAGAAGAGTCACTTTATGGTGACTCAAGGGACAGTCCTTGGTCACATCATCTCCAACAGGGGCATGGAGGTTGATCCGGCCAAGGTAGATATCATTAGAAAACTCAATCCACCATCCAATTTGAGATAGTTGCGGTCTTTTCAGGGACATGTCGGTTTCTACCGACGGTTCATTCATGACTTCAGTCGAATTGCACGGTCTCTTACAGATTTGTTGACTAAAGACATCGAGTTATTCGTAGATGATAAGTGTCTTAAGTCCTTCGAGACTCTCAAGAATTTAGTTGTCGAGGCTCCTATCCTTCAGCCACATGATTGGTCTCTCCCATTTGAGATCATGACGGATGCTTCTGATTATGCCATTAGGGTTGTGCTTGGACAGAGGAGGGATGGATTACCCTATGCCATACACTACGCTAGCCGGACATTGGATGCAGCTCAAAGAAATTATACAATGACTGAGAAATAGATGCTAGCGGTAGTCTTTGCTTTGGATAAGTACAGATCTTACATTCTTGGATCTAGAGTGACAATTTTTACAGATCACACTGCCATTCGGTACTTGATGTCGAAGAAGGATGCCAAAGCCAGATTGACCAGATGGATCCTTCTCCTCCAGGAATTTGATATTGAGATTAAGGATAAACCTGGAGTTAAGAATGTTGTGGTAGATCACCTCTCCCGCCTAGAGAACCTTGAGGAATCTGAGCCCATAGCACCTATTACTGAGACTTTTCCAGATGAGGCGATCCTTTCTATCACCTCTCTTCCATGGTATGCCGACATTGTGAATTACCTTGTTGCCAAATCTATTCCACAAGGTTGGCCCAGATAGCGGCTTGAGACCTTCCTTGCGAAGGCAAAGTCGTACCATTGGAAGGACCCCGTCCTTTATCATGAAGGAGGGGACATCATCTGGAGACGGTGCATTCCTCAAGATGAGCAACATAGCGTCCTCACCTACTGCCACAAGCTTGAGGCAGGAGGACATCTCTCTGGGAGACGGACAGCACATAAGGTGCTCCAATCCGGCCTTTGGTGGCCTACCCTTTTCAAGGATTCTGATGAGTTTGTGAGAAGGTGTACTGATTGTCCGAAGATGGGTACTTGCGGACAGAGAGACATGATGCACATGCAGCCCATTCACTTTTGTGAGGTTTTTGACGCATGGGGGATTGATTTCATGGGCCCATTTCCTAAAAGTCAGGGGTTTGAATATATTCTCCTTGCTTTAGATTATGTGAGTCGTTGGGTTGAGGCCATCCCTGCCCGAGCTGCAGATGCTAAAACCATATGTCGTTTCTTGAGGTAAAATATTATTTCACGGTTCGGGGTACCTAGAGTCTTGATTTCAGATGGGGGTCTCACTTTATTAACGACAAGGTAAAGGCCCTTGCAGACGAGTTTAGTATTGACCATCGTGTTGCCACGATATATCTCCCTCAAACTAATGGTCTTGTTGAAGTATCGAATAGGGAGATTAAGACAATTTTACAGAAGGTAGTCCGCCCAGACCGAAAGGATTGGTCGCAGCTTTTGGACTCGGTCTTGTGGTCCTATCGGACTTCCTTCAAGACACCATTAGGGACATCTCCCTTTCATCTCGTCTATGTCAAGACATTCCATTTACCAGTGGAGATAAAGCATAAGTCACTTTGGGCAATTACAGAGCTATTATTGGATCCTAAGAGTGTAGGAGAACAAAGGAAAGCAGAGTTGGCAGCCCTGGAAGAACTAAGAGATACATCCTTCTCAAGTATCCTACAGTATAAGGAGAAAGTGAAAGTATGGCACGATTCCCGAATCAGCCATAAACAATTTGAGCCAGATCAGCAAGTATGGTTATTTGATGCTAGGTTAAAATTATTCCCAGGGAAACTACAAAGTAAATGGAAAGGACCATATGTGGTCCGGAAGGTGCATGATAATGGTAGCATTGATATATCTGAACCTTCATCATCTTCCACTTTTAGAGTCAATGGTCAGCGCTTGAAACCATATCTAGATCACGACCCACCGACCGTTGATGTTGCCCCGATTCATCTGGTATGAGATGTGCTCTTTGACTCACACCTTCTGCATCTCATACATGATTATCACTCCTATCTTCCTCTGTATAGATCCATTTGTTTATATCATTCATTCCTCCATTATGTCTGTCACCCCATCTTCATCCTATGATTTTGTTGTACTTAGGACACACCTTGTCCTAAGTATAGGGGGTGCACACACTGAGCTATGATCTATTTGTTTCTTTTCTTCTTTTCTTCCTTTCTTCTTTTCCTTGATCCTCTCCATTGTCTCCTCTTCTTGTCTATACTTAGGGATATCTTACCCTAAGTATAGGGGGAGACAATTTGAGCACAATCTGTTCATTCCCACCCTTGACCCTCCCTGCATCGTGTACAGTCTGTTGTACTTAGGATTCTTTGATCCTAAGTATAGGGGGGACAGTCAACTTCCCATTCGTTCATTCCTTCCTGTATTTATTGATTCATTTTTTGGACTGTTCTATACTCAGTACGAGTTATGTCCTCTCTTTCCTCTCCGATCTATGAGGACATAGCTCAAGCTAAGCATAGGGGGGTCGTATATACTCCATATGTACTTTAGACATAACTCATACTTTCGTATTTTCTTAGTAAATATGGCTAATTATACTTCAAATTCATTAAAACCTTAATAAAAAGATGTTGATTATTCCTCAAATTCTTTTTGTATTTACTTATTAATAAATCAGGTGGAAATAGTCTCTGCAAAATGTTTGAAAAATAGTTTGAAATCTTTATGAAAATCTTTTGAAAACTATTTGGAAAATGTTTTGTTACATGTTTTCAACCTTTGTAAAAAATGTGTGTTTTGTAAAGTTTATATTCTTTGTGTGAATAAAATGTTTGAAAAATGATTTGCAAATGGTTTGAAAAATGGTTGCAAAAATATTTTGAAAAATCTATATATAATGTTTGAAAAACCTTTGCAAAATGATTTTCAAATGTGTGTACATGTTTATAAAATTGTTTGTAAAAATTATTTTGGACTATAGTTTTCAAATTGTTTGTAAAATGATTTTGAGGAATACATACATCACACCAGAATTCATTATGTATATACCTATAAAATTGACCACTTACCCATGTAAATTCTTAAAATCCACTTCTTGTAAATATAGGAAGCACTCCCGTGTAAATATTTGTACCTAGCTTTTAGCCAAAATCTTTGTTTTCAAAAATCCCAAAAACATTTGCAAACTAAAATCCAAAAACATTTGAAAAATCTTTTTGAAAAATTCAAAAAAAAATTGCATATGCATCGTCATCTTTTAAAAAATCCATAAAAAGTTCAAAACCTTTGAAAATTGCATCACAAAAATATTTTCTGCATTTTGCATAGCATTCATATTTTTCGGATTGAGTTCAATGGTTGAACAAGTCTAAGTAAAATCCGGAGATTGGAGCTTGATTGGATCTTAAAATCTACTTAATAACAGGAACCTTATAGGAGTTGGGTTTGAGGTACTTCAGGTCTAGTTGACTTAATTCTTTGAGGATCACGAGACTTGGTTCAATGGATTCTTGACTGCCTAAGTAGAGTATTTCAGAGCACACACACGATTCTTGTTGATAATGACCTAACTTGGACACCTGCACCTTTCACATGGCTCAACTCAGTTGGGGTGGTGAGGTGATTGGATTTGCCAGTATGAGACGCACACAAGTGGAAACACTTGTCCTCCTCTAGGGAGGGAAGTGCACCCCAACCCGTCCAGTGATGAGGAATTCTAAAGACAGGAGAGTATGGGTTGCAATAAAGCTTCAAAAGAGGGATAGTCTACTGGCTCAAGAGGAAAAACTCCCTATGTAAATGTTGTTGTGAATAGTATTTCAAAAAAAAAGGACAGGCCTGTACAAAAATAAAATGCCTGCAAAGTATGTGAATATGTTGTATAGCCAATAAGCAAGCTTGAGTTCCAAAGTCATATCATGTGAGCCTGCAGCTGGATGACTTGACTACACTGGTACCATCCATTCTTCTCTTCACCCCCTCCTCTTGAGCTGGTTGCCACTTGCACTTAGAAGGGAATACCCCGCTCCTCGAGGAATGAGTCATTGGATTGGGGAATCATTGGGTTATCATACTGGAGAAGTAAGTCTCTTTGTCATTTCAGTTGGGGAGAGCCACTATCACTTACACTGTATGAGTCAGCTTCATAGTCGTAAGGGTTTGCGTATGAGTTGAGATATTTCTGACCTGGCTATTGAGGAGACTTGAGCAGAGTTTTGGGATTCTCAGGGACTGTTGGATTTCAAATCCGATTCTCATTAAGGTTCCGCCTGCACTAAAACTCCAAAGGTCCGACTTAAGCTCTAAACTTTGATTTTGTGAAGACAAGTTTGATAATTAAACTAAATCCACTTTCTTCTTTTTCTTTTCTTTATTTTTCTTTCTACACTTATTGCATAAGTGTTTGCTAGGGACTAGCAAAGGCAAAGTATATGGGGATGATGAATCTACATTTTATTATCTTTATTCTATCATTTTAGTCTCAAAACCCCTGCAAATGCATGTAAATACCCTTAATTCCAGCATCTTAGCATCCATGCATGTGCATGTAAATAGTGTATAAAATATAGTTTTTAAAGTCAAAATTATAGAATAAATAAAAGAAAAGAAAAGGAATAAAACATTGTAAATATTTTATGATCCAAAACCCCGAGACCTAGGCATCTCGATGAATAGGTCGACAAGGAATAAAGTAGGGGGAGATAAGGGCTGCAATACCAATAAAATTACCTTTCATTTTATTTATTCTTTATGCATTTTGGGACCTATTTTTGGTTTCACTTTTTATACCTCAAATAAAGAAATCTTGTACATGAAAGTTGTAGATAATTAAATAAAGAAAAATACAAAATTTATTTCATGCGAAAATATTATACAGATAAAAAGATATGATCTGAATAAAATTCCAAAACACCAACTTCCCGGACCTGTATCTCTCAAATAAAAACTTGAAACGCATCAAAATCACCTTTAATTGTATATAATTTTAAATAATCTATTTAATGAAGGTGGTCTCGCATTTTGCGGAGCTACGGTTTAAAAGTTGAGTTTTGGACCCTTATTGTAAACTTGTACAGATTAAAATATTCATTTTATTATTATTCATTATTTTCATATTTTTATATTTTTATCATTTTGTAAATATTATTTATAATAAATGTGTATATTAAAATCAGAATAAAAACTCAAAGAAAATATAAAATAAAATACTTGTATATATAACATACCAAGGTATAATACCTATACATATACCTATAGAATTACTATTTATATTTTATTAAGTGTACAAAATACATCAGAAAAATCAAATAAAAATATATTTAAGTGTATAAAATACTCTATAAATTTATAAAATAATAAATAAAATAAATAAAATTAAATATATAAAATAAAAGTAAATCTTAAAATATATAGAAGAAGGCAACTTGTAAATATATACCTCTTAAAATAAAATAAAAATCACCATAAAATTCTTTATAAAATAAGTAATATTTTTTATTTTATAACCTAAAATTAATAAATTCATTTACTATTTTATTTTGAATTTTCAAATAATTTTGACCAGCATTTTCCTGGTTGGTCCACGTGGACCAACCAGAGCCGGTCGTTGGTTGACCTCGGTCAACTCCCTGACCGAGGCCTGCCAGCCTTCTGACAACCGATATTTTGCCCGATTTCTCCCCTTTTTGAAGCTCGATCCATTCTCCCTCGGGCCTCGATTCCTTCTTGGGGCTCCTTCCTTGATCATCACTGTTCCTCGTCGAGCACCAAAATCCTCCAAAATCTTCATCATTTGTGCGTGGACCTCGCTTGAAGGAGACGCCACCGCCTTGTACATAATTGTCCCGCCACCTTCGAGCTCAAGTTTGAACGCTTTTTTGGCTAGCAACCCTCCTCCCTTTGGCGTGCTTCGTGTTGCTGGAGGTGACAGCTCCTCAACCATACCTTCAGGCGAGTCGAGGAGGCCTTGAAGCGGCTCAACCATCTCTGCCGACCATCGACGTCGAGGTTTTCCTCCTCTGGTCTCCGGCCATCGAGGTATACCCCTTCTCCCCTTCCTTTTTGCTTCATTTTATTTCCTGTAGTTTGATGAATCTCCATTTCATCACCTTTATTCTATCATTTCGGCCTTAAAAACTCCAGCAAATGCATGTAAATAGCATTAATTTGTTCATAATAGTATTCATTATTTATTGTATTAAATGTACATAGAATAAGGTTTTTAATGCCAAAATATAGAATAAAGAGAAGAAAAGAAAAAGGAATAAAATATTGCAAATATGTTATGACCCGGACCCCGAGACCAAGACCAGCATGGAATTGGTCGACAAGGAATAAAGTACGGGGAGATAAGGGCCAATAATACAATAAATACATCATTTATTCATCCTTCCTTTATGCATTTTTGACACCTATTTTGTATATAATTATTCATTCATCAAATAAAAATATTTTGTACATGAAAGTTCTAGATAATAATGTGAATAAAAATACAAAATTGAGTTTGTGTAAAAATACTACTCACTGTACATTTTATACCCAGAATAAAAGGCCAAAATCTCAACTTCACAGACCCATATCATGCAAATAAAAACTCCAAATCACCTAAACTCACCTTTAATTGTATATAGCTTTCTAAGAACTATTTAATAAAATTGGTTTCATAATTTTTGGAGTTCATCAGTAAAAGTTAGGTTTTTGGCCTTCATTGTGCAATCTGCCTGATTAAAATATTCAATTTAACCACCGTTCATTATTTTTACAAAATTATATTTTTAGAATTTTGTAGATAATGTATATAATACATGTACATATTGAAATTAAAAGAAAACCAAAAAGAATTTTTAAAATAAAATAAGTCTATGCAATACATAGGCAAAATACCTATGCTATCTATATGTATATAAATAAAAAGGGGTTTTATTCTTTATTCATCTATATTTTTATAATATTGTAAATATTACATATAAGTCATCAAAAATACAAAGCCAAAATAAAAACCAAAAAATACATTAAAAATAAAGTATATATAAAATACAGGTAAAATGCCTATAAGTACACCTACATATACATATACCTATTTATTTAAATATGAAAATAAACTCATAAAAATTAAATAAAAATACCCTCACACCCACAAAAATAAATTATAAATTTATAAAATAAGACAATAAAATAATAAAATAAAATAAACAAAATAAAAATAAAATACACGAAATACATGTAAATACATGCATAAATACATCATCAAAATAAAACCATAATAAAATACTTCAAAAAATTAAATAAAAATCATAAACAAATACTACATGAATTAATACACATTTTTTATTTTATAAAAAAATAATAAAATCATTTATTAGGTCAAATAAATCATTTTCGAATAAAAATCCCTATTTTGTCCGTTTGCGGCCGATGTGGACCAATGAGGGCGCGTCCTTAGTTGACCGCCCGGTCAACTGTCCCATCCGAGACCTGGTGCTCCAGAACTGTCTTTTTCCTGAATTTCTTCCCTTTTTTACGGCCATCTCGTCCATCGATCGCGCTCACGTTCTTCACAAGAAATCATCCCTGATGATCACTGATGCCCGCTGATACCTTAGACCAACATGATGCTCAACGGATTACTCAATAAACGCCGGTCAATAAGGGTTCATTCCAGTGTTTATAAATAAGAAGCTCCGCCCCCTCCTCAAATTTGGCCAATTTCATCCACCCAAAAGCCTCAAATTTGATCCTGGGAGGTTCCTCATGACAGGGGGAGCATTTCAGCGACTCGAATCGGTCGGAGGAGGGATAAGTTTTGACGTGGTGGAGCTCCGGCGTCCGTCCTGCTCCCTGGTGGCCCCCAGGTATAAGAGTTGTCCTTTCTTGCATTTTAGGTAGATTTCGATTCTGGCTTTTCATTCTCGTGCTTAGTTTAGTCTTTAGTTAATTAGCGTAGCGTGAAATCGACAAATCGAAGTTCGTCGGAGCCTGTGATCTCGACCGTTTCTGACCACCATTTTCACCTCACCTCGTTCCCCATTGCGTGCTCCATCTCCCTATCACTTTTGTTCAACCAAGGACCCCCAGTCCTTGCGAATCGGAGCTCCACCTCCGCCTATCGTCGGAGCTCCTCCGCCTCACCTCATTTTGTGCCAGAGCTTCAAAACCGGGGTCGAGGAGATAGCCCTCATTCCCCTGGTTCTTCCTATACAGGTCAAACAACGCAAGAAGCCCTTCTGGGCTCGATTCGAACCAGGAAGAGGCTTCTGGAGGTCCCGACCTTCACCGACCTCGCCTGAGCTCCTTGGACCTCCAGGAGCCACGCCAAGACCACGAGCAGACGCGGGACGCTTCCAGCTACCATCTGAACACCTCAGACACGAGGGAGAAGCCCGGAGGAGCCCAAGCTTCAAGATCGAAGCTCGCCTAGCGCGAGCTTCTTCCCTGTTCTTCTAGGAGGCTCCATCGCCGTCCGATCAGGGTGGCGCCCCCAGATCACACCAGAACCGTCAGATGAAGCCCTGCACCGACCGTCTGATCAGTGAGGCTGATCTAATCTCAGCCTTCATCTGCGAACCGGTACCAGCCGTTGGATGCACGACGCGTGTCCAAGTGAAATGATCCACGCCGTCCACCAGCGCGCACTTAGGGGTAATTTGCAGATCTTCACCCCAGCCTTTTTGTATTTATTGTTTAACCCTGTAAATAAAAAATGAAGTTCATTTTATTTTGGATACTTTGCATGGAACCCCCTGTATGATTGTGATATTACTTTTTGGTCCAGTCCACGTCACCTCACGTGTCGTCCCACGTGAGGTGGCTAATTTTCAAATGACCCCATGTATGTTTGTACATTTATTTTTAGTCCATAAAATTAAATTCCAAGTGTATAATTTTTGTGGAAATTTGCATCAAGGACCCTGGATTTTCTGAAATTGCTTTTTGGTCCCTGTGGGTGCGGATCATGTGTAATCCCACGTGATGGTCATTTTGCGCGGGGGTCCCTGGCGGGTTTTGTATTTCATTTTAGCCCTTAAAATTGCATACCACGTGTTATATTTTTGGTGTTTTTGCATTAAAGCCCCTAACTTTATTTTTATTTGCAAAAATACCCCTGTCATGCCATATATTTTTGGATGTTTTGTCCATTTATTTCATGCATCATATTAACTTAAAAAATTCTACAAAAATTGATGTAAGCTCCTGTTAGCTTGTTCTTGCATGCCATATTTTTAGTTTTCATTTTTGTTGCATTCTTGCATTTATTAAAAATCAAAAACATGCCTTTTGTCTACTGTCTAGCTTAGAAATTACCAAAAAAATAGTAAACCACCTTGAAAAATCCCAAAAAAATTACCTATGGTCTATTTTATCATATTTTAGTGTCAGTCCAAAAATCACTAAAAATCTCAAAAGAAAAACCTTAAAAATTTGAAAATACTCAAAAACTTCTAAAAAATATAAAAAAATTATAGAAGACTCTAAAAATGCAAACTCAACTCCTGTAGGTTCTATATTTTATCCTCTTTATTTTAAAAATAATTAGGAAAAATTTTGTGGTTGTTTTATATTTTTAATTCCCATTTTACCCCCAGCCAGTAGCTAACTCCTTGTTTTCCCTTATTTTGCTATTTAAAAATACCAAAAATATCTTGAAAAATACCCAAAAACCACAAAAACAGTAAAAAATCATGAAAACACCAAAAAGATTTTATTTCTGCATTTTTGAGTATTTTTGGTATCTTTTTATATATATTATATCACCGCTCTCACTACATTATATATGCATTCCAATATTGAAAAAGAAAATTAAAAAAATAATATATATATATATATATATTTATTTATGTATAATCTGAAAATTATAAAATTAAAAAAAATTAAAAAAATATAAAAAATAAAAAAAATATATCTATATATATTATGTATATCATCTATCTATATATGTAAGTATTATATGCTCTATACCTACCCCTTATGGGTGTATATCTTTATATATCTATATATATATAATAATAAACTATATATATCATAAAAAAACCCACAAAAATAGGATTCATACAAGGATGACTCTGTTGTACATGAACATCATAGGTTGCCTCATTTTTGTATTGCTCTGTGTGGTTCGACCTCTACATACTTATTCACTATGCATCTTATGGTAGAGTAATAAATGTTAATTCACACTTTTGGGACTCAATTAATTTATTCTTTCATGTGGGTTAATTGCTGATTAACTGGTGTTCTGTGAGCGGTCGCCTCAGCGACATTATATATATTATTGTGACCCTTGCAAAATGCCTGTTATCAGATGGCGCCATTGTCGGGGAGCAATGAGCGTAGCCTATTAATTTTGTCATTCTTGTTTCAAAATTGATGTATCATTGATTTTGTGAGCAGCTATTTATTTTGCAATTGATCACTATGCTTTATTGATTTATTTATTGTGATTAATTCTTTCCTGCTTTATTTTATTGATTGAGCTATACTAATTCAATATCTTTGTGACTTTGATGCGAGGGCCCGCCACGCGAGGATGGTTTCTTAGGGAGCCAAGGCAGCCGAGCTTGGAGGAGGGTGGTCTTCACATCATGACCATCTGGAGAGAGAGCACCAAGGATACAAGGGGATGGGATTAGATAGGTCTAGAGCAATTAGGATTATTTTTGTAATTTATTGTGAGAGAGAGACAATTTTGGCATGTAATAATTAATAGGATTCTACTCTTCACAATGAGGTCCAGTGCCCGGGTGATTGTTCACCTGGGGGCCTCATCGCGGTTTTCCGAGTTTTCCATCGCTTTCTTTTCTTTGTTTCCCGAAGTTTTGAGCTTTCTGCCTTTATTTTACTTTGTTTTGTGTGCTTGGAGCCCCTAGATATAGGTTGCTTGATTCGGTAGCTAGGTCCAAACATTAATAAGAATGCATGTTCCTATAGTCTACTTCATATGGATCTAGTCAAACTTAAACAAGCCGTTCATTTGTCTCTTAACCCTCGTGCCACAGCGAGCCCCATAAAGCGCTATCTCCTAAACTCAAGTGTGTTGAGCAGAGGAGGGGTGAGACAAGACCGGACTTTTCGGGCTAAAGACAAGTGAGCGACTTATGGTTCTTCACGCTAATAGCAGCTAATGTTTAGGGCGATTTTATGCCTTGCATACCGACATGTAGATAGGTTTAAAAATTCTGTTTTGCATACCACATGGAGAGAGCTGGGATGCACTGTAAGTCTTCTAACTCAGCATGCATCATTCGGTTCAATGGTGAGATTTCCATCATGGAACCACTTGCACGGCTTTTCCGCTATCTCCCTCTGATTTTGAGCACCTAGGACTTAAATGAAAATCTACAAAAACGTTAGGCGCTGGTATGAAAACAGACTCAAAAAAAGTGAAAACCCAAAAAAATAAAACAAGGGGACTGCTAAATAAACTTCGACCTTAATCAAAATCCGTAATGGACTATCATTGTACCGAGTTCATAAAGCCCTCATTGTTTTCAGGTACCTTGGAGGGGGACCAAAACCCTACTCCCTTGAGCGAGTGTGACCCCCTAAGGATTAAAGCCAAAACCCCAGTCTGCAACTGCCTTGTGTATCGCCTGGATTTCCGAAGTAATGGTGTTTCCATCGTACGTAGGCAAGTAGGACTTGGTCACCAATGATGACTCTCTATTGTGTAGAGCATCGACCCTGTCCGAAGTATTGAGCATAGGCCACGCCTTCACGGGGGTGTCTGTCTCATTGTCCTGCGTCCGAGTAGGTTCTTGCACGCTCACGGGTGATTCCGTTGCGAGCAAGAACCGAAGTATTGGTTTCGCCTATCGGCTTCCTCTCTCTATTTCTTTGGCTGAGTAGGGATCCAGGAAGGGTTACAAGGACTCCAAAAAGTACAGACTACATGTTACACAAGAGGAGGATAAGTACGGGATACTCTTCTGGCAGTACTCTCTCTCCTATAGGGTAGCGTACTAAGGACTTGTTATAAGATTTGCCTGAAATCACAACTCTAAAAATGAAAAGATAATAAATAGCCGAACCTTCACGGCTTCACATGGCATGAGTTGGTGAACCCAATTTTTCATTGTGTTTGTATGGATCTAGATTAAGGTTTAAAGATCGAGTCTCGCGCCTTTGCGCATATTTTGTTGTTTCTCCCTTTGACCACCCTGCTCAGCCGAGCCTCTCTACTGTTTTACACTCCTTTTATTTCTCGTTGACCATCGTATCTTTCTTCCAACATCCGATCTTCTCTTGTGCTTCGCGAAGTTGATCCATGGATGGTTTCCGTCGGGACCTCGCCGACACCCACATCGATTCCATGAACTCAACTCCACCAATAAATTCGAGGAGATTCCCGAGAACCCGATTCGCACCTTGCGGATCGATCTCCAGACTCCTCGTTTTCTACCTTTCTCTTAGCCACCCAATAAACTGGGATCACTTTTGTCCCGCCTTCGCCGTTGTAAATGAAAGTTGATTACAGTCCACATCCTTTTCCTCTCACAACATGCTGGGGTTGACCTGAATTCCAGCTTCATCATGACGGCTGAATAAAAATTGCAAGTGGTCTGATTTGGACTATCTCATTCTGCAGATAGAAGACAGAGCGAGCCCTGGAGACTATTCCGGAGTTCATTTCATCCGACTCAAACCCAGATATGGCTCCCCAAGGAAAGGGCAAGGGTTAGCAGCCACCCCAACCAGAAGGACAGTTGCCAGACCAGAATCAAGTCAATGCACAATTGCTGGCATCTATCCAGGCCATCCAACAGCAGCTGACCGAGCAGGCCCTCACGCAGACAGCATTTCAGGATATGTTGAACGATATGATGAACCGAGACGAGGGAGGAGGAGGCAGAGGCGGAGGCGGAGGAGGTGGAGGTGGAGGAGGTGGTGGGCCTAACAATGATGATCCAGAATTCCCACCACCACCCAAGCCTACACTTAAAGAGACATACAATCCGAGTGACAGCCAGATGACCGAGTGGATCCTCATTCCACCGATACACGCTCACTTTGAGCTGAAACCCCGGTTCATTTCTCTTCTCCCTGCATTCCATGGAAATACCAGTGAAGAGCCTTACATTCACATGCAGCAATTCTCCCGCATTTGCCGCACTACTCACTATCCCAATGTCCCTCTGGACATTGTCAAGATGTTGGCATTCCCCTTCAACTTACAAAACAAGGCCCTCTATTGGGTCAACCATCTGGGGATGGTTGTGACGACCTGGGAGGAGCTGAAGTCAGCTTTTCTGCATAAGTATTACCCTCTTGGTCGGCTCAACCAGATGCGAGCCCGAATCAGTAATTTCTCTCAAGGACCCCATGAGTCAGTACACGAAGCATGGGAGAGATTCACTGATCTGCAGGAGAAGTGTCCCCATCATGAGATTCCTAAGACCAGCTTGGTCCAGCACTTCTTTGGGGGACTGAATATCGAGAGCCAAAGGCTCGTTGACGCAGCATGTGGGGGTTCACACTTCAACAAGGATGAAGACGTAGTCTCGCAGATATTCGAAGAAATGGCCGAAGGAGAGGCCGCCCTCTCTTCATCCAAGGCATATCAGAAGCAGCTCCGGATCCTCCAGAAACAAGTACACATGGCAGCGTCCAAGGAGGCAGAGAGAGATGAGAGCTCCAACCTCAGTATCATCAGGGGCCATCTCGCTAAAGTTGATATCATTGAGAAGCGATCACAGGACCTCAAAAAACTCGCTGTGCGAGAAGAGGACTCAAAATTTAGACAAGCTTGATCAGATCAACAAGTACCTTGAACTGTTGGTGGGCACCATCAACTCTGTTCAGTCGGCAACACCATCAGAAGCTCCAGCTGAGAAGAAGGACGAGCAGCAACCGCAGCATCAGCCCCAGCCGAGCCAGCAGCCACCGGCAGTCCAGCACGTGTACTACGTGCAGGCGCCCGACCAAGGCCAGCCGCAGCAGCAGATGGTTGTGTACCAACCAGAGTTTCTTTCAGGACCTGATCCAATTTTCCCACCACCACCCCTGATTCAGGAAGTGAACGGGGAATGGACCAACGATGCACAGCCGACCCGTCCTATGGGACAACCCCAAGGTCAGCCACTTGCCAACCGGCAATACCACCAACCTCAGGGTGGTCGTTTTGGACAGTCCTCTCAACCTCATCAGCAGTATCATCAGCCTCCCCAGTATACAAATCAATGGAGGCAGAATCAGCCATACCAGCAGCCACAATACCGCCATCCACAGCCGTTTCATCAGTATGTGGCTGCCTCACCTCAACAATATCAACAGTATCCTCCCCCCTCTTATCAGCAACTTCAACTTCCTGCACCACCCCAGCACCACCAGCAACAACCTCCGTACCCATCCATGCAACAGCAGTGTGGTCTGCACGCTGAACCCACCGAGGTACCCCCTGCGAACCCCACCATGGATTGCCTGGCCCAACTTGTCAAAGGGCTGGCGAATATGACAAAGAGGCTTGACGACCTGACCGCCACCAGAACCACCATTCCAGCTCAGGTCGAAGCCAACCCCAATAATTTCAAGAAGAAAGAGCATGTAGATTGTGATGTCCTGTCCGTGTCTGACAATGATATTACTGTTTATTCTAATGTTGTTACTCTCAGGAGCGGTAGGGCCTTGCCTCCGCCTGCCACCAAGAATGGGGAGAATAAAGAAACAGGTGGATCATCATCTTCCGCATCAGCCGTGCCAGCTACAGGGGTGGGTGAGGAGAAAGAAGAAGGAGAAGCCATTCCAGCCGTCGTGCATTCCCATCAGTTCCAGCCGAAAATGCAAAAAAATCAGCAAAATCAAAAACAACAAAAAGAAGCTTGCAGCCGAAGCGAAGCCGCGCCAGCCTTGGAGGAGCCGCCAGCAGCAGTCGATCCCTCACCAGCCGACGGAGCAGACGCTACACTTTTTGCTCGCCCTGCAGCACCAGCATGCCAAGATACAGTTTGTACTCCTTTTTGTAGTCCGGATGTACAACATTCTATGGGTGATGATTTTGATGTAAATAAGAACTCAATTTTACCTGCTAGAGATGTACATATTCCTTTTCCTCATGCAATAGAAAAATCCAAAAAAATTACAAAACGAAAAAAAGGCATTGTCTGATCCAGGAGTTGTGGAAATATTAGACAAGTTGACTGTTGAGATTCCCTTATTGAAAATCGTGGAGTACATGCCAGCTGTGAAGAAAGGACTAAAGGAGGCATGTACCAACAGGCGTCGCCCAGCACAGGAAAACTGATGCAGAGATGTAGAAAAGCATGTGCTATCCATGGCCACTGTTGCAGCCATCAGCAACCTCCCACAGAAGAAGCAAGACACAAGAGCACCTCTTATCAGTTGTGAGATCTTTGACCAGGTCTTCGAGCACACTCTCCTCGACAGTGGGTCTTCCATCAACCTTTTGCCATCATCCATAATGCAAAAATTTGGGCTGGGTCCGCTCAAGCAGACACGAATGATCCTTCAGTTCGCTGACAGATCCATTAAGCAGCCCCGGAGTCTTTTGGAAGACGTTGTGGTAAAAGAGCAGGAGATGCAATTTCCAACTGATTTTGTAGTCCTTGATATGGACTCACCAGCACCCCTGCTCCAGACCCCTATCATCTTTGGTCGACCATTTCTACGTACTTCAGGTGTTGTGGTTGATTACGGGTCTGGCAAGACTACTTTTAGCTCGAACACCAAGCAAATCACTATAAACATGAGCAGAGAGCCGAATGCCACGACTGACGAGAGCAATGCAGCATCCGAAGCAGACTGTGACTTTATTGCAGAAATCAGAGATTCATTCTTGTCATTGGACGATTCATGGACCCGAGAAATCCTCACTCATGAGGAGGACTTGAAAAGCACAGTTACCCTTGGCTCCGATGATTCTTGGGAGACAGATTCTCAGATGCAGGCGCATCTCTTTGAGCATTCACTCCAGACCGAACATGATCAGCCTAGCGCAGAATCGTTCGGCACATCCCTGGGATCTCAACAAAATGATGAGGATGGTAGCCCTTTCAAAGAAGTACATCCCACCACCAGCATAGTATCTGAAGTGACCGATAAGTTGGACAGGTCAAAACCAGAACTCAAGCCACTTCCTGCAGGCCTGAAGTATGATTTCCTTGCGGGTGGCGAACAAATGTATCCAGTCATCATCAGCAGTAGGCTGAATTCGGATCAGGAATCTTGTCTTCTCGAGGTTCTAGAAAAGAACCGTAAGGCACTTGGTTGGTGTGTATCAGATCTCCGAGGGATAAATCCAGCTCTGTGTTCGCACCACATCTATCTAGAAGAAGATGTCAAGCCGTCCCGTGAATTCCAAAGAAGGTTGAACCCTAACCTCTGGGACGTCGTCATGAAAGAGATAACGAAATGGTGCGACGCAGGCTTTATCTATCCCATCTCCGACTCAAAATGGGTAAGCCCACTACATGTAGTTCCAAAGAAATCCGGGCTTACCGTGGTTAAAAATGATAAAGGAGAGGAAATATCCACTCGGGTACTAACATCCTGGCGGGTGTGTGTTGACTACCGCCGTCTTAATGCAGCAACGAAGAAGGACCACTTCCCCTTGCCATTCATTGATCAAGTTTTGGAAAGACTAGCAGGCAAGGAGTTCTTCTGCTTTTTGGATGGGTATTCTGGTACAACCAAGTGGCTATCGCCCCTGATGATCAAGAGAAGACTACCTTCACTTGCCCGTTCGGCACCTACGCCTTCAAGAGAATGCCCTTTGGATTATGCAATGCACCTGCAACCTTCCAAAGATGCATGTTAGCAGTCTTCCCGAGACGGTAGGCAGTTTTCTCGAGGTGTTTATGGACGACTTCTCTATCTATGGTGATAGTTTTGGTTCTTGTCTTGAGCACCTTGACAGAGTGCTTCAGAAGCGTCGGGAAGTCAATTTAGTGCTTTCATGGGAAAAGAGCCACTTCATGGTCACCGAAGGCATCGTGCTGGGTCACGTCGTTTCCAAACGTGGCATGGAAGTCGACCCGACGAAGGTGGATGTTATTGCAAATCTACAGCCACCTCAGTCAGTGAAGAATGTAAGGTCATTCCTAGGGCATGTGGAATTTTACAGGCGATTCATTAAGGATTTCAGCCGCATTGCCTGACCTTTGACAGAACTTTTGTGCAAGGAAACCGAGTTCAATGTAGATCAGCAGGTTCTCCTTGCTTTCAATCAACTGAAGGAGCTTATTACTCAGGCTCCAATCTTACAGCCGCCTGATTGGTCTCTTCCTTTTGAGATAATGACCGATGCGTCAGACTTTGCAGTCGGGGTTGTTCTTAGGTAGAGGAAAGAGAAAGCGATCTATGCCATTCACTACGCTAGCAGAATATTAGATGAGGCACAGAGAAATTATATAGTGACAGAGAAAGAGTTGCTGGCTGTGGTTTTCGCCCTTGAGAAGTTCAGATCCTATTTGCTTGGATCAAAAGTCATAATTTTTACCGATCACTCTGCTATCCGGTACCTTCAGCAGAAGAAGGATGCCAAGCCGAGACTGATTCGATGGATCCTTCTTCTCCAGGAATTTGATCTGGAAATCAAGGACAAGCCTAGAGTTCAGAATGTGCTAGGAGACCATCTCTCCAGAATTGAGCAGCATGAGCCTCCTCTGAACAGTGCACCCATTACAAAAACCTTTCCTGATGAAGCAATATTAGTAGTGGATTCTCTTCCTTGGTATGCAGATATAGTCAACTACCTCGCCTCTGGGGTAACACCATCGGATTGAACAAAGAATCAGAAGAACAAATTCATGTCGACCATCTGATTCTATCAATGGGAGGATCCTCTTTTATTCAGGGAAGGAGCGGATTGTATTTGGCGCAGGTGCATCCCTCAGGAGGAGCAATCTAGTGTCCTCGAGCATTGTCACTCGCTCGAATCTGGTGGACATCACTCTGGAGATCGTGCGGCAGCCAAAGTACTTCAGTGTGGCTTTTGGTGGCCCACATTATTTAAGGATGCAGCAGAATTTGTCAAAAGATGTATTGACTGTCAGAGATTGAAAGGTACACTCACTGCAAGAGATTTGATGCCCCTGAAAATCATTCAGATAGCAGACGTTTTCGATGCATGGGGCATTGACTTCATGGGACCTTTCCCTAACAGTCAAGGTTTTGAGCACATCCTTCTTGTCGTCGATTACGTGAGTCATTGGGTTGAAGTTATCCCTGCTCGAGCCGCCGACAGCCGTACAGTGTGTCAGTTCCGGAAAAAGAACATCATTTCGTGGTTCGGGATACCGAAGATTCTCATATCAGACGGGGGTAGCCATTTCATTAACAAAGAGGTTCAGAAATTGACGAAGGAGTACGGCATCGATCATCGTGTCGCATCTCCTTACCATCCTCAGACCAATGGCATGGCAGAATTACCAAATAGAGAAATCAAGACTATCCTACAGAAACTTGTCAGGCCAAACAGAAAAGATTGGTCCCAACTCTTGGACTCGGTCCTATGGGCTTACAGGACCGCCTACAAGTCTCCTTTGGGTATGTCGTCCTATAGTCTTGTATACGGGAAGCCGTGACATTTGCCCGTCGAATTAATTCACAAATCTTTATGGGCAGTTAACAGTTGCAATTTGGACTCACGCAAAAGTGGTCAGAAAAGAAAGGATGATCTGAACAGACTCTTGGAATTCCGAGACTATGCATACGATAACACATTGATGTACAAAGAGAAGGTGAAACGCTGGCATGACCGGCACATCAGACGAAAGACCTTTGATATTGGACAGAAGGTGTGGTTATTTGATGCAAAGTTGCGGATATTCCTGGGCAAATTGAAGAGTAAGTGGACAGGGCCATTTCGAGATTGTGAAGTGTGTGACAATGGAAGTATTGCCATATCAGAATTGTCCCCTGACGCACAGCCATTCGTCGTCAACGACCAACTCCTGAAGCCTTACCTCGACCAGATGCATTCTTGGTCGTTGTAGACTCCATTCAGCTCGTGCACCATGATGACATTTCCACAACAGTGACAGCATCAGAAGATTCAGACAATGTACTCCAAAAACTGTTTATCTGATTTTCTTCTTTTCTTCTTTTCTTCTTTTCCTTTTCTATCTTCTTTTTGTATCTAAAAGGTGCCGCCCTTGTAGACAGTTTTCCATACTTAGGACATACTTTGTCCTAAGTATAGGGGGATGTGCACCCTGAGTTTTTCATTTCATTTCGATCCTCTCCATTGTCTCCTCTTCTTGTCTATACTTAGGAGTACCTTACCCTAAGTATAGGGGGAGACAATCTGAGCACGATCTATGTATTCCCACCCTTGACCCTCCCTGCTTTTTGTACAGTCTGCTATACTTAGGATTATTTGATCCTAAGTATAGGGGGGACGGTCAACTTCTCATTCATTCATTCACTTATATTCTTTAGATCTGTCTATACTCAGTACGAGTTATGTCTCCTCTTTTCTCTTTGACCTATGAGGACATAGCTCTAGCTAAGTATAGGGGGGTCGTATATACCATGTATATACCATAAGCCATAACTCATACTGAAAAATAAAACATCAACTTAATATAAAAAGTAATAAGTAACTCTATAATAATAAAAGATGATTGTGAGCTCCTCAGACTCTTTGTACTTGTACTGATTAATAAGTCAGGAAAAGCGTTTTGTGCAAAAAGTTTTCTTTGAAAAATCTTTTGAAAATTGCGTGAAAAATAGTGTGTACAAGTATTCAACCTTTGTAAAATAAGTTTCGTTTGTAAAATTTATTTTCTTTGAGTGAAACAAAAATGTGTGAAAATTAGCTTGCAAATGATTGGAAAATTTGTTTGTCAAATTGCTTTGAAAAAATCTATCTATCATGTGTGAAAAACCTTCGTAAAATCATTTTCAAATGCGTGAACATGTTTGTCAAATTAATTTGGACTATAGTCTTCAAAAATCTTTTGAAAATGATTCTCGAATAAGTCTGAGGAGTCTGCACAAAAATCTCTCATACAAAAATAAGCAATAATCCCAAATAAAGCTTATAAGAGCCTAAACCATGTTGTACAGCAAATACAGTTTTTCTTTGTATATACTGATTAATAAATCAGGTTAAATACCTATACAGTATGATTTGAAAAATAGTGTGAACTGTTTGGAAAAATTTGCCGTGAAACGTTTTCAACCTGTGTAAAATTGTTTGATTTGAACAACTTTATCTTTGTGTGGAATAAAGGATTTGAAAAACCTATGTGCAAATGTTTTTGATAGTGTGAAAAATCTTTGCAAAAATAGTTTTCAAATGTGTGTAAATGATTGCAAAAATTATCGTGTACTATAGTTTGCCAAAAATTATTTTCAACTAAGGAATAAAAGCATCATTACAAACACTTGTAAATCAAATACATAAAATTCTTTCTGTACAATCTGAATAAATTACTTCATTAAAACATGTAAAGTCTTCAAAAATCATACATTTTGTAAATAAGGCGGCACGCCTGTGTTAATAATTGTAAGTACTTTTTGTATAGCTTTTTATTTGCAAAAAAAATCTTTTGTAAAAAGATTCTTTGATTCTTTAAATCTTTGTAAAAATTGCATCATTCATTGTGCATAGCATGAGCATACCATTCATATTCTTTTTGAGTGAGCTTGATGATTGAATCAGTCCAATAAAGTCTAAAATTGGAGCTTGGTTGGACCTTACCGCACCTAACTGCACTGGAACCTTATGGGAACTTGGTTTAAGGTACTTCGGGTCTATTCAGACTTAATTCTTTGAGAAATCAGGGCTGGGTTCAAGTCACCTTAGTGGACTAACTAGAACTTTCGAGACACACGCATGACTCTTGCCGACCGTGACCTAACTTGGACACTTGCACCTTTCACTTGGCTCAACTCAGTTGGAGTGGTGAGGGGGTTGGATTTGCCAGTCTGAGACGCACACGGGTGGAAACATTCGTCCTCGTCTAGGGAGGGAAGTGCACCCCAACCTGGTTCAATAGCCATGAGGTCTAACGACAGGAGATTATGGGTTGCAATAAAGCTTCAAAAGAGGGATAGTCTACTGGATCAAGAGGAAAAACTCCTTATGTAAATGCTGCTGTGAATAGTATGTCGAAAAAAAATGGTCAGGCCTGTACAAAAAAAATGCCTGCAAAGTATGTACATATGTTGTAAAGCCAATAAGCAAGCTTGAGTTCCAAAGTCAAACATGTGAGCATGCAGCTGGATGACTTGACTACACTGGTCTTGCATCCTAGGATAGGTAGCTACACTAGCTACCGTCCATTCTTCTCTTCACCTCCTCCTCTTGAGCTGGTGCCACTTGAACTTAGAAGGGAATACCCTACTCCTCGAGGAAAGAGCTGTTGGATTGGAGAATCATTGGGTTGTCATTCTGGAGAAGTCAGTTCCTTTGTCGTTTCAGTTGGGGAGAGCCACTATCACTTACACTGTACAAGTCAGATTCATAGTCATAAGGGTTTGCGTATGATGTAGACCAGTTCTGACCAGGCTATTAAGGTGGGTTGAACCGAGTTCTGTGACTCTCGAAGGCTGTTGTATTTTAAAGCTGGTTCCCGACTAGGTTCCACACACATCTACACCCAAGGTCTGACAGGAGCTCCAAGTTCAGATTTTATAAAGACATACATTGCACTGAAAGCACCCTTATTCACTCTATCTTTCTTTAATTCTCTTTTTCTTTTCTTTATTCTTTTTGTACTTATTGCATAAGTATTTGCTAGGGACTAGCAAAGGCAAGTATAGGGGGTGATGAATCTCCATTTCATCACCTTTATTCTATAATTTTGGCCTTAAAAACTCCAGCAAATGCATGTAAATAGCATTAATTTGTTCATAATAGCATTCATTATTTATTGTATTAAATGTACATAGAATAAGGTTTTTAATGCCAAAATATAGAATAAAGAGAAGAAAAGAAAAAGGAATAAAATATTGCAAATATTTTATGACCCGAACCCCGAGACCAAGGCCAGCATGGAATTGGTCGACAAGGAATAAAGTAGGGGGAGATAAGGGCCAATAATACAATAAATACCTCATTTATTCATCCTTCCTTTATTTTGTATATAATTATTCATTCATCAAATAAAAATATTTTGTACATGAAAGTTGTAGACAATAATGTGAATAAAAATACAAAATTGAGTTTGTGTAAAAATACTACTCAGTGTACATTTTATACCCAGAATAAAAAGCCAAAATCTCAACTTCACATACCCATATCTTGCAAATAAAAACTCCAATCACCCAAACTCACCTTTAATTGTATATAGCTTTCCAAGAACTATTTAATAAAATTGTTTTCATAATTTTTGGAGTTCATCTATAAAAGTTAGGTTTTTGGCCTTCATTGTGCAATCTGCCTGATTAAAATATTCAATTTAACCATTGTTCATTATTTTTACAAAATTATATTTTTAGAATTTTGTAGATAATGTATATAATACATGTACATATTGAAATTAAAAGAAAACCAAAAAGAATTTGTAAAATAAAATAAGTCTATGCAATACATAGGCAAAATACCTATGCTATCTATATGTATATAAATAAAAAGGGGTTTTATTCTTTATTCATCTATATTTTTATAATATTGTAAATATTACATATAAGTCATCAAAAATACAAAAGCCAAAATAAAAACCAAGAAAATACATTAAAAATAAAGTATATATAAAATACAGGTAAAATGCCTATAAGTACACCTACATATACATATACCTATTTATTTAAATATGAAAATAAACTCATAAAAATTAAATAAAAATACCCTCACACCCACAAAAATAAATTATAAATTTATAAAATAAGATAATAAAATAATAAAATAAAATAAACAAAATAAAAATAAAATACACAAAATACATGTAAATACATGCATAAATACATCATCAAAACAAAACCATAATAAAATACTTCAAAAAATTAAATAAAAATCATAAACAAATACTACATGAATTAATACACATTTTTTATTTTTATAAGAAAATAATAATAAAATCATTTATTAGGTCAAATAAATCATTTTCGAATAAAATTCCCTATTTTGTCCGTTTGCGGCCGATGTGGACCAATGAGGGCGCGGCCTTAGTTGACCGCCCGGTCAACTGTCCCATCCGGGACCTGGCGCTCCAGAACTGTCTTTTCCCCGAATTTCTTCCCTTTTTTACGGCCATCTCGTCCATCGATCGCGCTCGCGTTCTTCACAAGAAATCATCCCTGATGATCACGGATGCCCGCCGATACCTTAGACCAACATGATGCTCAATGGATTACTCAATAAACACCGGTCAATAAGGGTTCATTCCAGTGTTTATAAATAAGAAGCTCCGCCCCCCTCCTCAAATTTGGCCAATTTCATCCACCCAAAAGCCTCGAATTTGATCCTGGGAGGTTCCTCGTGACAGGGGGAGCATTTTCAGCGACTCGAATCGGCCGGAGGAGGGATAAGTTTTGACGCGGCGGAGCTCCAGCGTCCGTCCTACTCCCTGGTGGCCCCCAAGTATAGGAGCTGTCCTTTCTTGCATTTTAGGTAGATTTCGATTCCAGCTTTTCATTCTCGTGCTTAGTTTAGTCTTTAGTTAATTAGCGTAGCGTGAAATCGACAAATCGAAGTTCGCTGGAGCTCCGCTCCAGTGACTTCTTCACTGTGATCTCGACCGTTTCTGACCGCCATTTTCACCTTACCTCGTTCCCCATCACGTGCTCCATCTCCCTATCACTGTTGTTCAACCAAGGACCCCCAGTCCTTGCGAATCGGAGCTCCACCTCCGCCTATCGTCGGAGCTCCTCTGCCTCCCCTCATTTTGCGCCAGAGCTTCAAAAACCGGGGTCGAGGAGATAGCCCTCGTTCCCCCGGTTCTTCCTATGCAGGTCAAACAACGCAAGAAGCCCTTCTGGGCTCGATTCGAACCAGGAAGAGGCTCCTGGAGGTCCCGACCTTCACCGACCTCGCCTGAGCTCCTTGGACCTCCAGGAGCCACGCCAAGACCACGAGCAGACGCGGGACGCTTCCAGCTACCATCTGAACACCTCAGACACGAGGGAGAAGCCCGGAGGAGCCCAAGCTTCAAGATCGAAGCTCGCCTACCGCGAGCTTCATCCCTGTTCTTCCCGGAGGCTCCATCGTCGTCCGATCAAGGTGGCGCCCCCAGATCACACCAGAACCGTCAGATGAAGCCCTGCACCGACCGTCCGATCAGTGAGGCTGATCTAATCTCAGCCTTCATCTGCGAACCGGTACCAGCCGTTGGATGCGCGATGCGTGTCCAAGTGAAATGATCCACACCGTCCACCAGCACGCACTTAGGGGTAATTTGCAGATCTTCACCCCAGCCTTTTTGTATTTATTGTTAACCCTGTAAACAAAAATCGAAGTTCATTTTATTTTGGATACTTTTCATGGAACCCCCTGTATGATTGTGATATTACTTTTAGGTCCAGTCCACGTCACCTCACGTGTCGTCCCACGTGAGGTGGCTAATTTGCATATGACCCCCTGTATGTTTGTACATTTATTTTTAGTCCATAAAATTAAATTCCAAGTGTATAATTTATGTGGAAATTTGCATCGAGGACCCTGGATTTTCTGAAATTGCTTTTTGGTCCCTGTGGGTGCGGATCACGTGTAGTCCCACGTGATGGTCATTTTGCGCGGGGGTCCCTGGCGGGTTTTGTATTTCATTTTAGCCCTTAAAATTGCAGACCACGTATTATATTTTTGGTGTTTTTGCATTAAAGCCCCTAACTTTATTTTTATTTGCAAAAATACCCCTATCATGCCATATATTTTTTTGTATGTTTGTCCATTTATTTCATGCATCATATTAACTTGAAAAATTCTACAAAAATTGATGTAAGCTCCTGTTAGCTTGTTCTTGCACGCCATATTTTTAGTTTTCATTTTTGTTGCATTTTTGCATTTATTAAAAATCAAAAACATGCCTTTTGTCTTCTGTCTATCTTAGAAAATACCAAAAAATAGTAAACCACCTTGAAAAATCCCAAAAACATTATCTATGGTCTATTTTATCATATTTTAGTGTCAGTCCAAAAATCACTAAAAATCTCAAAAGAAAAACCTTAAAAATTTGAAAATACTCAAAAACTTCTAAAAAATATAAAAAAAATTTAGAAAACTCTAAAAATGCAAACACAACTCCTGTAGGTTCTATATTTTTCCTCTTTATTTTAAAAATAGTTGGGAAAATTTTGTGGTTGTTTTATATTTTTAATTCCCATTTTACCCCCAGCCAATAGCTAACTCCTTGTTTTCCCTTATTTTGCTATTTAAAAATACCAAAAATATCTTGAAAATACCCAAAAACCACAAAAATAGTAAAAAATCATGAAAAACACCAAAAAGATTTTATTTCTGCATTTTTGAGTATTTTTGGTATCTTTTTATAAATATTATATCACCTCTCTCACTACATTATATATGCATTCCAATATTGAAAAAGAAAATTAAAAAAATAATATATATATATATATGTATAATCTGAAAATTATAAAATTAAAAAAAATAAAAAAAATATATCTATATATATATATTATGTATATCATCTATCTATATATGTATGTATTATATGTTCTATACCTACCCCTTATGGGTGTATATCTTTATATATCTATATATATATATAATAATAAACTATATATATCACAAAAAAAGAAAAACCCACAAAAATAGGATTCTTACAAGGATGACTCTGTTGTACATGAACATCATAGGTTGCCTCATTTTTGTATTGCTCTCTGTGGTTCGACCTCTACATACTTATTCACTGTGCATCTTGTGGTAGAGTAATAAATGTTAATTCACACTTTTGGGACTCAATTAATTTATTCTTTCATGTGGGTTAATTGTTGATTAACTGGTGTTCTGTGAGTGGTCACCTCAGCGACATTATATATATTAGGGATATTTACTCAGCAGACCCTGAAATCTTTCGAAATTACCTCTACGACCTTTGAAACATTCTAATTCCTCCCACGACCCCGTAATCTTGCACCGTCTTACCCCACGAACCCCACCGTTAAACTGACACATCTGGAGTTAACTTCCTTGGTTAAAAACGAGTTAATCTAACCAATCCAAGATCGGGCGGCTAGAATTAACCAAGAGAAGTCCTCGCTCCTTCTCCATCACCAGCGGGTGTGGCACGACGCCCTTCTCCGCTGCCTCCTTTCTCGCCGCCTCCGACACCTCGCACACCACAACCAACGCTGTCGCCGCGTGCTCCGCCGCCCGGTCCCACGCCCTAGCCTCCATTACACCCACCATCGTCCCCACCGCCCCTTCCCTCCCCATCGCCTCCGCCCCACCTTCTACACTGCACAGCAGCTCCAACGCCGCCAACGCCCTCTCAAGATACGCTCTCTCCTCCACTCCCCCGCTCCCCAAAGAATCCACCAGCGCCTCCCCGGCGCCCGCCTCCACCGCCCTTCCCCTGTTCCTCTTCTCCCAAGCACAACCCAAAAACTGCCCTCACAGCCGCCGCCCTTGGACCTTGTCTCAACATCGCCACTAGGCCCTCCATAACCCCATCCGCTTCCCCCATCGTCACCTTCAGTTCCGCTGATCTCGTCCCCGAGCACATCGCCTAAATTAATGCCGATGCGCTTGCCCTTACCTCCGTGGACTCATGCGTCAACAAGCTGGACAGCCACGCGACGCGGTCTGGCCGAGCGGCAACATCGGAGCACTCCGAATCGCTCAAGGTGATGGTGGAGAGGAGGGCGAGGGACTCGATGGCTATATCAGGATGTTGACCCTCTCCGAAGGCAAGGTGGAGGATGGTGGAACGGAAGTCTGATAGGAGAAGGCACGTGCGGTCGGAGTCGAGGGAGAGGGAGCGGAGGTGGCAGAGGGAGGCAAGGCGGGAGGGAAGAGGGGCGGAGTGGGAGGAGGAGCGGGCGAGGAGGGGGCGGAGGAGTGAGGGATCGGATGGTTGCTTGGGGGAAGGGTTGCTTGGGGGAAGGGACACTGGTGATGGTGCAGGGTGGCTCCGAGCACTCGCTGGGGGGGGGGGGGGGGGGTTGGATTCGAGATTGTGGAGGTGGTGGGCAGTGGCTGGAGCTTCGGGATGGCGGGAGGGGAGGGGGTTCGTGCGGTCGGGGAAGGAGGGCTTCGGGCGGCGCAGCTGAAGCTTTGGGATGGGGGAGGCAGTGGCCGGGGGTGCTTCGAGCGGTGGGAGGGGAGCTCAAGAAGGGGAGGCCGCGGGCAGAGGAGGTGCTACAGGCGGCGCAGCTGGAGCTTCGGGTGACGCGGCGGGGGTTGGGGCTTCGAGGAGGACGGCGAGGAGGGCGAGGGCCGAGGGCGAGGGGTGGGAAACAGATACCAGGAGGAGGGAGAGGAAGAATGGCATTGAATGTAAATTTGACAAATAAAATGGGTATAATGTAAAACCCTATAACGGAATTCGGTTAGTTTTAACGGGTAAATGGATGGAGCTTAACCACAGGGTCTGTAGGGTAAGGGTTAGCAAGATTACGGGGTCGTGGGAGGAATTAGGATATTTCAAAGGTCGTAGAGGTAATTTCAAAAGATTCCAGGGTCTGCTGGGTAAATATCCCTATATATTATTGTGACCCTCGCAAAATACATGTTATCATAGTCGTAGGAGTAGATTAGACCACTTAGATCCCCTCGTCGATCGCTAAATCGTCGTCCATCGATCCATCGCCAGAGCGCACCTCCGGTCGAAGCTCCTCCACCTTCCATAGCTTTCATCCGACCACCGTCGCACCTCCGTGGGGTCCAGGCAGTTCGCCCTGGACCCTCTCACCCCTTTTTCAGGTCAAAGTGCAGTCAAAGCACATGGGGACCATTTTGCGTAGTTCGTCGGAGATACCTGGAGCTCCGAGCTCCGTCGCCTTCGCGCAAGCACCACAATGCTCCTCCGACAAACCTGGGTACTCCAGCACCTAGCCTGACCTCCCAGGAGCACCCCGGCCATTTTTGCATGCTTCCAGACCGTCGGAGGCCCGAGATCGAGCTCGAGGAAGTTCGCCCCGCCGGCGTTCGTTCCTGTTCTTCCACCTCGCTCCTCCGCCGTCCGATCAGAGGCCCGCTCCAGTTCGATCCGCAGCCGTTGGATCTTGACCCGCATCAACCGTCGATCTCCTCGCCAAATCTGATCTCAGCCGATCATCGTCGAACCGTCATCGGTCGTCCCCGAAGCTCCACGTGGATAAGTGAAGGACGTCCGTCGTTGGATAGCCAGGACGTGGGTATTTTTCACCTTTGACCCCGGACATTTTGCATTTTATTTTTAGTCCTTAAACTTTCAGGCGTAGTTTAAATATTTTTGTAATATTTGCATTTAGACCCCCTTGCTTTTAATATTTGCATTTAGGTCATGTCCACGTCACCTCACGTGACCCGTGCACGTGGGGTGGTGGGTATTTTGCATAGGACCCCTTTGGGGTTTTGTTTATTTCATTCCAGTCCATGAACGTTTTATTTAAGTATTAATATTTTGGTAAAATTGCATGTTAGCCTCTGAAGCTTTGTAATATTGCAAAAATACCCCTGCATGGTCACGTGCCCCGTGCGCATGAGTTTGGACATTTTGCAGAGACCTCCCTCCAGGTTTGGGTATTTATATTTAGTCCAAAAACTTGTGTTTAACGTTATATATTTTTTGGAAAAATTGCAAGTAGGCCCTTGGACTTTTGTGTACTTACATTTATGCCCTTGCTAGTATTGTATTTTTGCATGGATGTTTGCATTTATTTCATGCACCATTTTAACTCGAAAAATTACCAAAAAAAACATAAGCTCATGTTGCATTGTAGTTTAATGTCGTATTTTTAGTTTATATTTTTATTGCATTTTCATATTTATTAAAAATCAAAAATATGCATTTTCATCCCTGTTTGCATTTGAAAATATATAAAAATTATAAAAAGTCTTGAAAAATTCTTAAAAAATTATATTTCATGTGTTTTAGCTTATTTTATTTTTTGACCAAAAATCCCTAAAAAATTACAAAAGAAAACCCCTAAAAATAGCAAAATTCTCAAAATCTTCATAAAAATCCAAAAAATTCATAAAGACTCCAAAAAATGTGTCTTATATCTCTGAAATTTCTTTAA